>OZ010594.1:5486200-5983700 GCA_963932145.1 Acanthosepion lycidas | reverse complement strand
AATAATCCAAAACTTATACTAGGAGCAAACCGCCTGCATGCGGATGGAAAATGAATTCAGTAAATATACAAAAATAGAAAGGGACGTAGAACGGGAATGTGTCGTATTCAATCTTGTGAGGATTCTAAGAGAATGAGAAATGGTGCAAGGATTCATTATTGGTGGCTACAATCTTAACAACATTAGACATGCAGATGACACAGTGTTGATAGCAGAGACAGAAATGAAAGTACAAGAACTCCTAGAGACGGCAGTAAAGGAGAGCGAAAAGAAAGGACTAAACATCAATTGTAAGAATACAGTATGCATCGTGGTCAGAAAAAGAAATAGCCCAACAGGCGGAGCTACAAACTGAGGGACACCATAATCAAGCAAATACAAACATTTTAATATCTAGAAAGTGTTTTAACAGAGAACGGAAAACGCAACACCGACATCAGAATTGCATTGTAATATTGGAAGATGCCTTCCAAAAGCTAAGCAAAGTATTAAGAAATAAGAAAATTTCTGTAGAAATAAAGACAAGATTACTAGACTGTTATGTAATATTAGTTCTCCTCTATGGCAGTGGATGCTGGACAGAGTCATCACAGATAAAGAACAGACTTGATACAACAGAAATATTGAAATCAGAAATATATAGAATCATAAACTGATAGTTGATATTTCTAGGAAACATAATGAGGAAAGAAGGTTTGGAAAATTTGATACTCATGGGACATATTGAATCCAAAAGTAACAGAGGAAAGCAGCGTATAACTCGTGCTTAAAGAGCATGTATAAAAGATTGGCAGATCGCCCCTCCACTGAATGGTGTCCATTCAGTGGAGGGGCGATCTGCACATAGAAGAAGAAGATATAGAATCCTTCTATAATTGATTCGAGAATGTCTTTAAATTTTTAAAATTGAGAAAAATGCAATACACATTCAACTGTATGGTGAATTAGAGAAAAGACAAAGTAAACATACGAAAATTCAGGCAACAAATCTTTCTGGAAATTGCGAAAGATATGACCTCAATATGGTTGTACAGAGGACACCTAAAACGAGAAATTGAATCAATAATAAAGTAACACAAAACAAGAAACATTAAAACTATGTCAAAGCAAAAATATTTTCCTCAAGAAAATATTAAAAGTGACGCCTATGTTGAGAGACATAAATGTGAATTATTGTCGCAATTATTCGTGTACAACACGCACCCCTAAATTTGGGCTAGGAAAAACAGGCGGGGAATCACCTGTGTATAATAAGCATTTATTATTTTATTCTTTTTTATTATAAATAAGAATTCATGCGCTTTACAATGTTTTCAAACAGAATATTTAAAGCAAACGCATGGATAAGTTTATGCAAAACTGCAACAAGATGATAGCAAAATTAAACTTATACAAGATGAAACAAAATAAATAAACATGGTTCCGGAGTTAAGGGTTAACTGTGCTTATTTGGGGGAAAATGCAGTGTTTGGTTAGGGATTTAAGCTCTTTGTTGTACATTAGATAGTTTCGATATAACTTATTTTTCGGGCATACCATCTCTAATATGGTGTTACAAGTGATGAAGAAAAAAAGTTAATATTTATTTCTCGCATATAATACGCGGACTTAACTTTTAGGCTTCAAAATCTGGTGAAAAATAGCGTGATATATTATTTATAGAATAGTTGGCAAAATATCGGTTAATTGGCAATCGTTTCGAACTTTATAAAATGGTAAATAATAAAGATTTCCTTATAATTGGTTCACATATTTTAATAATTTAGTAAATGTTTATAAATTTATAAATAAAAATTTTTCATATTTATTTCTTGGTAAAGGATAAATATTGCATGAATTTAATTGTATTAGTTTTTAGAATGTTGTAAATATAAACTTATTTTTGTAAATAAACAATCAAATAAATTGTGTTTAATATTTTTGTTGCTAATGTTGCAAAAAATTTATTAATTCACTTTCATCATATTTTTCGATTTTATTCCAATTGTAATCATCGCTTTTTAAAACAATAAACATTGGTGAGAATGGAAGGTAGTTAAAATAATAATAGTATTAAGTTTTTATTCTTTTGTGTGTGTGTGTGTGTGTGTGTGTGTGTGTGTGTGTGTGTGTGTGTGTGTGCACAAAGGTCCGAGTTTGCCAATTTTCGTATCTCACGAATCAATTCGTAATATTTAATACCGTTGTTGTTTTGTTTGCTTTTCATCCTGCGATCTTCTGGAACATCCCTATCAGCTATTTTTTAACCTGTCTAAACAACAAATACCCTGCCAGCCATCTGTTTTCCAAAGAATCTTATATTTCGTATTTAAGCTTCTGTTGTGAATTCATATCATGTGTTTGTATTTCTACAGGTCTCCTCTAGAGCATGGACCTGCAACTATAGTTATTGATGCTAATGCAGTTTCAGCAGTAAGTCAATTTTTACTGAGACTCCACCTGCACTACCTTCTACTCATAGCTGGAATTAGGGAGAAATAGATTCATGCCTTTCGCAAAGGCATCAGTACGATATAAGCACAAACTCTCATTCTTAGGTTCCATGAATCTATACTTCGTGTCGGTATACATTATGCTATCTACACTCGCATGTTTTTAGCATTACATCTAATTTGTTTAGTAAAACACTTACTCTGTGTAATCATGTATAATATTTTTTCCTAATTTCCAACAATTTACTATACATGCATTATTTGCTTTTTTAATTTATTTATTTACTTATATCTCCACCCCACTAAAAGCGTGTCTGGTTATTGTACTTAGAAATCACGTGACAGTCTTTCTTAAACCCTCAAATAAGATATCCTTAACTATTCTTAACTACATCCGTACTTTTGTGGTCTGGATAATTTCAGTTCTCCCACAGACATTCAATTTTTCCATTCTCTTCGCAAGGAACTTTTGGGTGTTGCTTTATAGTTAATACTCTTTCTAAATGAACGTAATTCCTGATACTTTTACATCCTGTCCTCTGATAAACTTTTCACTTTATCCTGTCTAGGAAGATTCCCATAAAAGAGGTCACCTTCTGGGTGTATACATGCCGATTCGCGTGTAAGCCTGATCAATGTCTACCTATTTGATTTTAAGCCAAACCGGGACTGTATCAACTTTTTTCAATCTTGTTCAAACTTGATGTATGTCTATATTTTTTCTCTTCTGAACCTGTGTCTACCTTTTTGTCACTAATGTAACCCTAACCAGTATTTACCTTTTTTAGCCTAATATAAATCGGACCAGTGTTTATCTTTTTAGTCTAGTACAAATCGGACCATGTTTACCTTTTTTAGTCTAGTACAAATCGGACCAGTGTTTACCTTTTTTAGTCTAGCACAAATCGGACCAGTGTTTACCTTTCTTAGTCTAGTACAAATCGGACCAGTGTCTACCTTTTTGACTCACGTGAAAATCGAAACCATGTCAACCGTTTTGTCTCTGGTTCAAACCGGACTCGTGTCTAGTCTCTGAATTTACTGAGATGATTGGTCGATAACATTTATATTCGACATTAAATAACTCAGTAAGGGTTATCTCACTAGATTAGTTACGACTGAATAGTGAGTTCGATCCTTATTGAGAGCTCTATACTTTCGGCCTTGGGTCACATCTGAGATACGCTTAGAAAATCAACATCCCTATAAATGCAGCGCTTCCTATTTCCCTATGATTTTATAAATTTATATTTTGAGTCAGAATTTATTAAGATATTCGCTTGTTTCAAAATACTTTTTGCAACCTCAAGGAATATCTCAAGTGCATTTGCATGTTCTTTGAAGCTTTTTTTTAATCATTTTATTTTTAATCAATTCACCCCAAGCAAGGCGATAATGCCACTAAGGCGCAAGAAGTGAAAGAGAATGAAAAGACTTTAGAAGAAACCGGAAACCCAATCCTAAACAGGGAACAAGGGATAAACCTCTACTCCTGTTCAAAAGACCAGAGAGGAATGTGAACTGTTCTATATATGTTATCTTACAATGATGTTTGATCTTAAAGTTCTGCTGGTGATTAGTATCTCTTCTGACTTGCATTTCAAAACATCACAATCGACAACTGATGGTCACCAATTTGTAGTATCTTTTTTTAACAAACACCCCTCATTGCCATTAAAATGATTCGACCAATTTTAAGCAGTATGGTCAGATATTGTTTCAATTCTTTCCACTTCTACAAACATCTTCTGCAACTTGAAGGCCGAATTTAAAATAATGCCTCAGAATTGCAAGAATTTTTATATTGTAACACCCAAAACGCAAGCTTCAGCTCTCAAATCTTAATAAAACAGAAAGCGTTTATAAGTAATTCTTTATTATTTTTTTTTTATTTTTGTAGTTACAGTTTGTTTTTGTTGTTTATGATGAAAAACTCGCCATCATCAACAACAGCAACAACAGCCTTCTTGTCATTTATCACTTTTTTCTAAATATTTTCTTTCTTTTTATCATCATCATCATCATCGTCGCCGTCATCATCATCATCTCGGTGATAAAATGTAAACACGTTCTTTAAAAATCAATAATAATATTGATATTCATTCTGTAATTAATAACAGAAGATCTGTACAGCCGTGACGATTTATATTTTCTCGGTTCAACGCACTCAATTCTCTTTGGGGATTAAAGAAGCTCTACTACTTTGACAAAACCTCTGTTTAATGACGGCTGTCTCGTCGTAGGGCTATGGCCGATGAGGTGAGTCTGGTTTAGCATTACTAATAAGTCGTGATTTCGATCCTCACTAGCGGCTGTATACTTTTAACCTTGGGCACAACTAAAATGGGCGGCTCGTTTAAGCATTACTTCTGAGTTGTGAGTTCAATTGGTGCCCATTACAAGTGGCCTTGTGACAAACTAAGCTATGCTATTAAATGACAACTCATGTGATGATGATGATGATCTTACACAGATTTCTTTTTTGTGTGTTCGGCGAGGTTGATTTTTAATGTTTTTCTCTTGAGAGTAGCAGCAGGAACAGCTATAAGCAGATTTAATAGCTGTGTGTCGATTTGCGTAAAGGCATACATGTACGTGTGTGTGTGTCTTTGTGTCTGTGTGTGCTCTGTGTGTGTGCGTGTGTGTGTGTATTGTGTTTTCTTTTTTACCCCCAGCATAATGGAAATTAACATCTGATGCAAATTCATTAATTTTTCAACATATTCTCTACCCGTTGGTTTATTTGATTATTTTTGTCAGGGGATTAAGCTGAATGTTTTTTTTTTTTTTTGTTTTTTCGTTTTTCTTTTTTGCTTCTTTCTTTGCCTTCTCTCTCTCTCTCTCTCTCTCTCCCTTTCTCGCGATTTTTCTTTCGTACTTTCTTTGTCTCTCTCTCTCTCTCTCTCGTTTTTTTCAAGGTCTGTGCCCGAATTCAAACCAAGATTTCAAATGCTGATTTCTAAAGCAAACAGGCCTTTGCTATTTTGAAGACTGACGCAACACAATCTTCCAATCCCCATTTATACTTGTAATATATTTATTTGTTCGCTCCTATTTGTTTTCCCGTCTTTCTGCATCTCTCCATCCCTTCTCTCTACATCCACTACATCTTCGTTTTGTAAAATCTACTATCGGCTTATAAAAGTGTTGACAAAAAATGGATCAGTTAGGCGTTCGAATTCCGGTCACGTGAGTCTACTTTTATTTTCGTACTTTCGTAGTAAACATCTGTCCAATCAGGTGTCACTCATTTTGAACGTGGCCTTGTCACTGTTATTTACTTAGGCAGGAGGAGGAGGAGGAGGAGGAGGAGTGGACTTTACTATTAATTGTCAACATAACTGATGATTTACAGCCGCCAACTTTGGCACAGGGTCCTATTCGAAATGGTTTGGGCAAAAAAGCTCATTCTCAATTACTCGTCACGTCAGCCATTCACACAACTACACCACCGCAAGTGTTCTCAAATATTTCATTCGGGCAAAGGAATTTACACAGGAAAAGCATTTTCGAAACGTTTGATTTTAAATGACGAACAACTTAAAAAATAAATTGTTTTTAAAATTTTCGACACTTGAACTTATTTATTTATATTAGTAAAGATCAGTGAGTTCGTTGGGCACACACGCACATATACACACACACACACATACACACACAAACACACATACACATACACACACACACACACACACACACACACACACGAATCAATCCGTTGCCTCAAACAAAATTAACTATCCGAATTCCGAAAATGCCTTGTGTTAATTTTCCATACGTAAAAATGACTTCTATATTTATTCAAATCATTTAAGGATTCTTTAAGATCCTTTTTAAAGATCCTTCTGTTGCATAAAATTAATTAACAAATTCTAAAAATATGTTTTCCATTGCAATTCTAACCCGGGTGTCAGCAGGTAACCTTTGCGCGATGAAGTAGTCTTATTGGCAGCAGTTTCTCAGTGCACGCGCACTAAGACAAGGACAACCGCCCACACACCGTTCGTCCTCCCGGTATGTTTGCACTGTAAATCATAGTAACACGCCGTTGGCTCAGAAGATCAGAGACAACTCTGTATTGCACTAGACCTCTACTTTTTGCTTGCCATTTTCTCTTTCTCCATTGTAAAGATATAATTTTCGTATCTGGCCCGTTTACTGGCAGCCACATTTCTTTCTATCTATCTATTTGCACTCTGCCGTCTCTGCTCTGACACAAAAATGCCAACCGCCTGAATTGAAACAACTTGTAGGTCAGGTGCTTCTGTCAAACTAATTGCTAGTGGCAAGCAGGGCGGTCTACTCGTGGCGTGATGGCCAGCAAGATAAACGTGTAAATCGTTAGTAATGAGTTCAGACTTCACTGAGTGCTGTATACACGTGGCCCTGTGTCATACTAGATCTACTCTTATGAGTACGAGTGAAAAGCAAGGACGAAATTTAAAAAAAAATCCTTTTAAAAAGGCTGGGAAAAGAAAAAATAGTAAAAATTAAGAATGTAATTTCTGTGGGTTTTAATTTTAGAGTTAATTTTTAAAAAAATACAAAGTTTCATTTTTTTTTTTTTTTTTAAGATTTCTTTGTAGTATGAATTAATTACTTTCTGAAGACTACGAAACAATTGCTTTGAAAAGAAAAGCATTTTTCTTTTCGTAATTTATTAAGGTCACAAGTGTGGGGGAACCCAGTGTGAGCTGAAGTCACTTGTATTGATTAATCATAAACCAACCAGAGGTGCATTTTTCTTTTTGTTCCATCTGGAATCATCATTTAAAAATCGTTATCGGCTCAAAAAGTAATTTTCAATGAAAATAAACTTGAAGTATCGACCCACCCACCGAAAAAAATCGTTGTTCTTAATATAAAAAAAGGCTTGTAAATGTAAAATTTAATTAAATTTTTATTGCACACACACACACACACACACACACACACGCACACACACACTCTCTCTCTTTCTTTCTCTCTCTCTCACTCACGCACACACACACGCGCGTGCACACACATACAAAGTGGCGTTTGTCTGTATATTCAAAGTTTTTAGGAGAACAATACAACTGATACGGGTACACGCACATACATACACGCATACGCGCACACACGCAAAACATATGTGTTGGGTTTTTAACTCAGGCACATATCCAGCTGATTGTGTGTACACACACATACATACACACATGCACTCTAACACGTACATACACATAAATGCACACACACTCATGAAAGCACACAAACGCATACAGACAGACACACAAAAACAGATAAACTTTAAGTGGTATTTGTACTTTGAACATAAGCTAATAACTTATCCAATTGATTGTATGTACACACACGCACACTCTAACGCGCACACACACACATAAACTCACAGAAACACACATAAACGCAACACGCACTCGCACGCTTGCACACAAACACACACACACACACACTCGCACATTTTTCTGCTAATATTCACACTGGCGGAAATTCCCGACGTTGTCTGACAAAAAGAAAAAAAAGAAAGCATCAAGCCGACATTGAACGATGGCCTAAATGAGCCTTTCTCTTCCTACTAACTCACCTCATAATTAACCAATGAACATTTGGTCTGAATGACAATGATAAAGTGTTTACAGGGCCGGTACAAGGGTCTCGTGTGTCCCCACCCCCAACACTACTGCATCTCAATTTTCATAAGGTAGTATTCATATAAAATAAAATTTAATTGTAACCTATTTATGTACAATAATGGATCATATGCAATATAGGTGAACAATTCAACTAGAAAAATTGAAAATAAATACAATGTATCTACATTCAAATGTCATTATAAGTTATTTGATTTTAAATAAATCCACAATGTTTTGTGGTAATTTTTAACATCAACTTGGCATTTTTACTTGTTAAAAAGTTGAATAATTTCTGCACATTCAACATTATGGATAAAAAGTGCATTTTATATCCTGTTTTTTCGAGACTTTAGCAAAACAAATTCACGAATTTGAAAAAAAAAAAAAGAAAACAGAATGACGTCAAAATCCACAAAAAATTTTCATCCTTTAATAGTCAGTTGTGTTTAGTTTAATTTGTAGCGTAAATAAATGTAAGTAGAAAAAAGCAAATGTTGATAATATAGTGAAGTTTACTAAGCACTGCCAGTCGCCCCTAACCAGCACCCACACCTCGGGGGTAGTACGCAACGGCCCTGGGTGTTTATGTGAATTTTTTTACAGAAAATGTGGTGTAACGAAAAACTTTTCAAATGGCGAATGGGACAAAAGATTAGAAACTTATTTCGTTTCTTTTATTTTTTTGTTTCTGTTTTTTTTTTTTTTGTTGTATCACTGTTTAACATGAGAAGAATAAATGACAAAATTTCTTTAAATTATTTAAACGAATAACTTTTTCTGTTCTAAAATGAAACTGAATGATAGCTAAATTATTTATTTTCAAATTATTTTTCTAAAATATTATTTTATTAAACAAATTATATTTGACTATTTTTTAACCAGTCGAAAACTGACAGTTACTCTATGTGAATTTTCTGTTGACTCTTAATTCTCTAGTTAATGATTAAATAAGCTTATGGCGAGTTCTATGAGAACAAAGTATCTTTAGAAATTCCTTCATCATATCGTTAAATATTAGGTTGGTGCAAAAATAACGACGTAATAATGTCGTTTTTTGACGTCAAAAAAGACGTCAAAAAACGACATTATTACGTCATTATTTTTGCACCAACCTAATATTTGAGCTTTAACAAAATATTGCAATAACAATCATATATATGAATGCTTGTCCTTATTTTAAGAAGTAAGGGGGGGTAGAAATTAAAAGATTTAAATTTGACAACATTTTTCCATTTCACTGAAATAGTCGTTAAACACTTCTATCTTCCCTTCTTTCTTTCTTTTTCTCACTGAAACCAAGTAGTGTCTTTCCCCTCTTTTCACAGGATCAAAACGAAATAATTCATTATTTCTGAGGTATTAGCAGGACATAACGTTCGTGCGAATTAACTAAGGCGGGGCACAAGCACAATTAATTTAATGTACGGCTTCTTGTCTAATGAGTGACAATCCCAAAATAAAGGCCATAATTTCAATTGTTAAATAGAACGGCAATAAATGAGGCAAATAGGGATTTAAAATTCATTTAATGAATTTACAGATGCATGAAAAGGAAACAAAGTAAATCTTACTTTCTTTTTTTTATATTAAAAAAAGTAAGATTTACTTTGTTTCTTTATATATTTATTTATGATCACCCAGTACAAAGCCCAACAGACAGATACACAAAACAGATAAATATATTTTATATTTTTTTATATAAAAAAAAGTAAGATTTACTTTGTTTCCTTATATATTTATTAATGATCACCCAGTACAAAGCCCAAAAGTCACTCAAAGTTTTTTTTTAAATTATTTCACCCCAACCAAGGTAATAAAGTCACTAAGATGCAAGGGGTTACTGAGTGTGAAAGAATATGAGAAAAAGAAAAAAAAATAATAAGGAGAGAGAATAAATACAGGAATTAAAAAGACAGAAGATAACGATTTTCATTGCGTTAAAAATCTTTGAAAATTAAAGTTGACTAGGAAGCAAGAAGCCAGAAAGAGTTCCACAAACAAGAAGTGCGAGAGAAGAAACTGTTAGCATAGAACTTACCGTTACAACATCAGTAATTAAAAATAATTCTAAATAATATTTACATTTGGGAATTTATATTTATTTTAATTTATTTTGTATTTTAAAAAGTTGTTCAATAAACCGTAGAAAAGATTATTAAATAATTGCTGTTGTTAGGCATAAAAATGGTGTAGGAAAAGTCCCAGATGAAAATTAGCAGTTAATAGACCTGAAGCCATTAATTGTGAACAGATATTTTTTGTCAGTTTATGTTAAATTTTAAAAAGAATACTAGGAACTCCTTGGCGTGATTGAACTGGAAATTATATAAATTTCCTTGTTATAGTATTTTAACAATATTGAACTAATAAAAGTTGCGCTGCGATGTGCCATTTTGCTCCTTTACAGTAACAGAAAAATATAAATGATTACACATCATATATAGATATGCATAGAGTAAAAATATGTAAATCTATTTGGAAACAGCCGACTGAGATAAATATCTTTCGTTTAGAAGAGAGAGAGAGAGAGAGAGAGAGAGAGAGAGATGCAAAGAGGAAAATTGGATAAGCCAAGCAGCTGACTTTGAAGCATACGGGTCAGACCACAAAGTTCTATCAACTTAAAAATACTTACAGAGAACGTGTGATTTACGTACCAACAAAAACAAACACGAACTAAGAACATGCGCACTGAATAAAGTAGACACACTGACATATTTTTCATTTCTCCTACTACACCAACGACACAGGCCTTATTAAAACGATATGGTTTCTCGGGTCAAGTTGCTATCTCGAAGCAGCTGAACCAGTTTTTGATGGAATAATAACAATAAAATTGTATTAGGAATTTGATACTTGAAAGTTGTAAAAATCTCAAAGTGGGACATATTGCGATTTAAGCTTAGACAAGCATAAACCATTTGTTTTATAAATCCTAGAGCACTCACACAATATATATATATATATATATATATATATATATATATATAAAATTTGTTAGCCGATTGCTGTTATTTACAATATCTAGATTCTAGAGTTTCGTAGACGGACCTTCCAACAATCATTCCGTCCACTGGTCAACAGATATCAACAATTATATAAAGAAAGGCAATGGATATTTTTTATTTATTAATTCAACATATTTTTATTACTTAAACATTATTTTTAGTGGATACCTGTATTTGAGTAGACGCTCCGTTTATTTATCAAAACAGTATGTTTATTTACTTTCGTTTACCGGACTGAATATTCGAGAAATAATATTAGAGAAAAATATGTGCTCTCCGGTAGGATTCGAACCTGCCTTCAGGCCGGTAGAGGAAAATAAATATACGTACTGTTAATAAACGGAGCGTCTACTCAAATAAGAGTATCCACTAAAAATAATGTTTAAGTAATATATATATGTATGTGTGTGTGTGTGTGTGTGTGTGTGTGTGTGTGTGTGTGTGTGTGTGTGTGTGTGTGTGTGTGTGTGTGTGTGTGACGTATATGTTGACATCAACCTATCTTCTATACATGTTACATTGAATGTGACAGGTAAGGAAAATCTTATAATTTTTTAAGTTTTGCTAATGCAGTTTTCCCTTTAGAAGGACAGTTTTCTTTTTGGAAGGACAGTATGTATGCGTGTATCTATCTATCTATCTATCTATATATATATATATATATATATATATATATATGTGTGTGTGTGTGTGTGTGTGTGTGTGTGTGTGTGTGTGTGTATATCAAGAAACAATCTTTACCAACACATATGAAAAAATAAATGAAGACAAAATAATTTCTGAAACCCCAAAATTTAATAGACTGATTAGAAATGAAATGAAATCATGGTTTAGACTAATAGAAAATCACCCTAGAATATCCAAACTTTATGGCCTCCTTAAAACCCACAAAGAAGTATTCCAATGTACAATGCTTTTGTTTATTATTGCTATATATTGGACTATATATTTCTCTCTCTCTCTCCCACATACATACAAAACACACACACACACATATATTGTTGAGATAGTACAAAGGTAAATAAGTGATTTAGTTAAACATTTGTTTGACAATAGGCATTGGTCAGATTTCCTACAATTACACAGTATCATGAACGATATTTTCCTTGGAACTTATATTTTGATTCAGATTATTAAATGACCGTTGAAAAGTTCTATATTGGTAGTAGTACGAATTATTTCAAGACTAGGTGGTATCAACATGTGTTGTCCTTTACTAATAATACTTAGAGAAATGATACATCACTTTCCAACTATTTTTGTAGTTTGAAAGACTTTTAAAACTCTTAAGGTGAAATGGAAAATTTTTTAAATGGCAAGAACATGCAGATCCTTATATGAACCCAGTTTTCTGTGTTTATAAGAAAAATTGGAAATTATCAGGTTCTTTGATAAGAATGCTTTATTAAACCAAAGATCCGAGTTAACGGTAAATTATAAACACAGTCTACCTTTTACCTTACAATTCAGCTAGACTTGGAATTTGACAATGCTTTTTCTTAGATGTTAATTGATCTGTGTTGTATCATATATGGCTTATCTTTCTATTTGTAAGATTAATTTCGATTTAATATAACTTTGTATTAATCTCCTGGTAGTATTAGTAACATCTTGTACGGATATATTGGTATTTGGTTGTTATTTTTGACATTTTGCATTGATTGGTTATCGTTATTAACACCTTATATAAAGAATCTTTAGTCAACAGTTACATATTAATTTACCAAGTAAGTCTATACATTTAAATTATTTACTGGTTTCTTAATGAAGCTATTTATTTATCAACTATAAAAAATGTATGTAGGAAACTCACAAAGCATATAACTTGTTTAACATTTTGTTAAATTACCACTCCATCTCATATTTTCTAAGGAAATGACACTGTCTAGTGTGTAAAATATGCATCCATTAACATCCGCTGCTGTCTGTCTGTGCTGTCACTGAATTCCAGTTTATGGGTCATGACCCATTTATGGAAAATAATTTCTTAATTTTTGCTTTTCCCCTTACTTTAAATTTAACGTAGATCATATTCGATTAGTTGATCTGAGTAAAGCCCACAAAACTTATAATCCCCGCTTTTTTTCATAAAAGAGGTTGTATTATGCTTTTAAATCTAAATAAATCGTTCACTCGCCAATAATTTGAAATCTCCTGATGAGATGCATTTGATATGCATCGAAACACGACTGCAATTGTGCAGCGATTTTGACATGTTTTCGATGCAATATCCTAAAATAAAATCTATATACATATATATTGTTGTAATTTTGGCTAATCCTCGTTGTCAAAATTTTGTAACCTAGGGAAGGTTACTGAATAGAATAATCACACGAAGGTTGAAAATGAACGATAATACTTAGGACAAGAACAACTCATATAAGATTCGCCAACGGCGCGTAGTCGATTGCTAGAAACGAGACAAGTGAATTCCATAATGAGTCTCCAATTACAATTAGATGTGGCACAAGACCGAATTTAATGTGGGGTATCCGAGCCCGTAGGTTCGGTCAAAAATTCCTCGTATAAAACGCGGTCGAGCAGTTGTTTCCCGAAACGAGACTCTAACCTTCGACATAGCCTCATCTGGGGATCCTCTCTGTCCGGAGGTAGAGAGTTTGAGACGAATCTCCTACTGCAGACCAACATACAGTATTTAATATTGTATTTATGTGAATGGCAGCATACCCATTATCGTCTGTAGGTATGTTACAGCATATATATATATATATATATATATATATATATATATAGTAATGCCACCTGATTACATACGTACAATTATAACATTCAACGTATATTAATACGAATAAAGTTTAGAAGAGGCCATTTTGCCTGTCCCAGTAAAATAGACCCCAGGCTATTTTGTCGGTAAATCTTTTTATTACTATGAAGGCAGATAATGTTAAAAGTAACAACAAAACACAGATTTAATACAGAAGTTTATTTATTTTCTACATAAATTGTGAAGACAATTTAAAATCTTTTCCACCATCAATTGTTAAAACACAATTCATTTATTCATGATCAATTATTAGAAGAAATATAGAAGTTTCGGTATATTTTTAGCTCCTCAGGCATACAGTTTCTACAAATCCAGAAATTTCCCTAAGGGCATGGGTCTTTTGCCAATGCACTTCAGGAATAGCCACTGAAGTCAAGAGTCAGGTACCACAGAATCCATGTTGATATTCTTAGTTGTAAAACATTTATATTTACCGGCAAACTAGCCTTGATGTCTATTTTACCGAGGTCGGCAAAATAGCCTTCGTGTCTATTTTATCGAAACCGGCAAAATAGACTTGATGTCTTTTTACCGGAATCGGCAAAAAAGCGTTGGTGTCTATTTTACCGGGACCGGCCAAATAGCCTATTCAATAAAGTTTATGCAAATCAAAATGCTCAATAGCTATCTTGAGCAATAATTATTGTACCAGAAGTCATTTAAATTCACGCTATTTATCGGAAGCCGAAATGAAGTTTCGTGATTCTTCCATCGTCAGGGCCCAAGCAAAAATGATTTTATTAGTAGAGCGTGTCAGTAATAATTAATACAATTATTCTTGACCCACACACACACAAACACAGTGGGTGTGGGTGTGATAGAGAGAGAGAGAGAGTCAGAAAGAAAGATAGAGAAAGAGTCATCTCGTCACTGAGTCTTGTGAAGTTAATGAAGAACGAGAAATGTTATGTAAACTTAAATGATAGAAACACAATCTTTCATATAAAATCAAAATGGTCGGAATGTTCTTTGAATTAAAATGGCCGGAATCTTCTTTGATTCTAATAAATAAACAAATGCCGACAATACAGTTCTCGAGCTTGCAGCTTTTAAAGTCATACTTTTTCGCATGTCTCGCGTAAATTGTTCTCTCTCTCTCTCTCTCTCTCTCTCTCTCTCTCTCTCTCTCTCTCTCTATATATATATATATATATATATATATATATATATATATAAAGTTTTTCTGCCGACACTTGGGTTTGAACACGGATCGCCAGAGAGCAAGCACAGTCGACCTCATCTTGAAATAATTAAATTAGCCTCCGTAACGGGTAAAGAAAAAGTATATATATGGGAATTAGCGACGTCTGACCGAGTATTGTTCGAAGTCGTTACTATTGTTGTATCTGTGTTTTACAAAGTCTCTCCTACAACGCGCATTACAAAAGTTGGGAAAGGAGTATTCGTTGAACTTACACAAAGAAAAAATAATATATGTATGTATCCTACACATTAGTAATAGGATATTTAGTAATATTTACCACTTCACCAAAGAGTTGTCATATTTGCAAGACTACAGAGAAATAACCAGGCGAACTTATTCAAAAATTAATCTACAAAATATTCAGCGGAGTACAGTAAAATGGAAGAAGTAAACGCTATCATCATTCAAATGTTGACGCTACAAAAACAACACCAAGAACAACACTTGCAGCAACAAAAACTACAACAAGAACAACAATTACAACAACAACAGAAGTTTTTTAAATTATTTAATAAAACTACGGAAGAAAAGACTTCAGATTCATTCACTCCAGATGTTGTTAATTCAATAAACGAATTTGTATTCAATCCAGAGGAAGGAATAACTTTTCCAGCTTATTATAGAAAATATGAACGAAAAGAGATTGTTCGCATTGGAAAGATGAAAAGAAAGTAAATTGTTCCCTGCTGAACATCAAAAATATGTGAATTATATCCACCCCACCAAAAAAAGTGATATAAATTTTGATGAACCTGTTCTAATTCTATCGAAAATTGTTGGTGATAGGAGCTCATTATTTAATACACGATGGCAATATCTTAACTTGCGACAATGAAGACGATGAATTGACTCCAGATTTATTTAAATGCCTAATATTCGCACAGGGTTTAACTTCTAATAAAGACGCGGAAATAAAATCCAGGATACTTGATAAATTAAAATGAATCCCAAATTAACTCTCTATAAAATAGCGGAAGAATGTCAACGTATTGTAAATCTAAAACTCGATACCACAAGGATTGAAGAAACATTTCACAAGTACATAGCGTCCGACCATCTAAGAGATGATGATGCAGAAACGACACATCATCTTCGGATTCGAAGGACAACCGATGAGGATATATATATATATATATATATATATATATATATATATATATGTATATATATGTATATGTGTGCGTGTGTGCAGTGGGAATGAGGAGTACAAAAACTGTCCATAACGTGATTTGTATTCTCTCACTCCCACCAAACGGAAAAATGAATAACGCTGGAAAAAATAAATAAAAAAATGAATACATTTTCCTTGTCCTTCATACTTAACGAAAGGTTGCTGCCTAAAAATATATTAATCATATATATATATATATATATATATATATATATATATATATATATCTTATGCAGTGTTACATTAGAACATGCATATATCCATCACAAAATTGCACATTTTTGTTTCAACGTCAAAAAAAGAGGAAAACCTTTTTTTAGACGTCTCATCAGGTGGAGAATTGCGCTGTTACGTCAGAGTAACAGAGAAATTCTCCACCTGATGAGATGTCTAAAAAAAGGTTTTCCTCTTTTTTTTTTTTTTTGTCGTTGTAATGGATATATGCATGTTCTAATGTAACACTGCATAAGATAAATAAATATTTACGGCTCTACTTTATGTATTGAGCACTATTTTTAAATGAATGTTTTGTTCGTTCTCCTACACTTTGATATATATATATATATATATATATATATATATATATATATATATATATATATATATATATATATATAACGTGTAAACGCTGGCTCCCTCTTGTGTTATTGCTAGAGCCAATTATTTCGTCACAACATGGAACTAAATCTCGCTCACAATCTCCTTCTTGTATTTGCTAAAACTCATGGCCTCGAGTTTTCGGCTACTTGTTGTTTCCAACTCTCACGTTTTACTGACCTATTCCAATTTACTCTATAAATTTTAGAATCCTAATAATGAACTCTATTATTTTTGTCCATTACCAATTGAATTGAAAGCCGATTCCGGATAGTATAACTCTCGGCCTAGTAGACACACCCGCATTCTATCAGTCTCCATTATTCTTTGTTGTCGCACCGACATTTGTAAGCGAGAACTGATGTTTGATGGTTTATTGTTTAACGCTTTGTTTCCTGGCTTCTTTTAAGCAATATTACGAATCACGCCTCTTGCTCTGACACAATTTCTCCCATCTCTGGCCATGCTTGTCACCTTTCGGGGTTTATTTGTCTAGGCTAATTGTTGACATCCCCTCAACCCCCGTTTCACTCAATATTTCCAGAATTTCATTCCCACTTAACAACTCTTCCGTTGATATCCTATTTAGCCTCGAGTCCAACACTTGCCATCCTCAACTGTTCCTTTCAAAGCGTTTCCTTTCCTTTCTCGTTTCATTCTTCCTTCAATTCATTTAAGCCCTTCACCCTGCCTCTTCGGGTCAGACCATGATTCAATTCTGACACTCGAAAAATTGGCTTTAATCTTCTTCCCAATTCAATGACATTGGCCAGAGCTTCCTGGATACTCTCTCATTTGGTCTACTTAATTTGAACCTTCCGTTGTGGGCTGTCCAACACATCAACAAATTGATCTCACTAGTGTACTGTCAATAATTCTTGATCGGCTATGCGGACCATGTAGAGAGGCCACGTGTCTAGCGCTTTCTCGATCCTAAATCAACTCTTTT
The DNA here is from genome assembly GCA_963932145.1 of Acanthosepion lycidas. Lineage (NCBI taxonomy): Eukaryota > Metazoa > Mollusca > Cephalopoda > Sepiida > Sepiidae > Acanthosepion > Acanthosepion lycidas. The sequence continues at coordinate 5,965,942 of OZ010594.1, read as the reverse complement.
AGAGGCTCCTCTTTTCTTAAATGGGTTCTGAACTTGGCACTAAAGTCTCCCTTCCCGTGTCCTCTACAATTTGTACCAAAACCTAGTAGCCGCCAACGCATTCTCTACCCAATAGATTAATAATTGTTTCTTTTAACGCTTCTATCAAAAGCCGGGCAACACTTTGTCGTTCATTCTATTCATTTTAATTTATCTGGATCCTAAATAACTTTAGCATCGAACACATAGGATATGTTCCTTAAGGATATTCTTTAGAACCCAGTCTCGCATACCAAAGTGTTACCAGGCGCTGAAATTCAAATTATCCTTTCCTTCAATATAGACATATCTTTTACTGAGTGGGATTACTGTCGAGTCATAGCTAAGTAATCCTGACGAGGCTTTATTCTTTTATCAAACCTCATTGTTAACATCTTATATTCTCCTGACTCTGCCTTATTTATACACAAACAACGACTTCCTAGTGGAACAGATTTTCTTAATTGAATTTCTTTAACCGACTTCCCCTGCGTTGTGAATACTTTCATTTATCGTTTTGAATTTAACCCTTAACCCTAACCTTTAACCCTAACCCTTAACCCTAACCCTTAACCCTAACTCTAACCCTAACTCTGCCGAATCTTTTACAGTTGCATATTTTGATCCTGTAACTCTGAATTTCTCTTCGTGTTCTTAATTAGACATTTATCACTTCCCACAATTCTGTTATGGAAAGTTCCTATTTACTGCATTTATTATTCGTCTCCTTTATTAATGATTCTGTCTTTTTGGAAAGTACTAACATTACTAGTGTGATGTCATCACGTACCACATTTTATTTATGAGCCTCGTTCTGGAAGCCGATATAAGCAGTAGTGAGAGACGCAAGTCGATTGGTTTGATTTGCTTCATTTTATTTTACGGCATATGAACCTCAATCGGTTATTTAATGCCGACGAGATTTTTAGAATAGATTCGTATGACTCAAATATGTTTGTAGATTAGGTTTCATTGACGTATTTTTGTAAAGAGGGTATTTGTCGAGAGTCAGATGTATTGCTGGTAATTTTTTTCAAAAATGTATTGCTGGTATTTTTACTATAAAATTTCACTTTTCATAATTTCATAATGTTTTGATACCAGTTTGGCGGTTAAGTATTTTCCCATAGCTCTGTCCCTAACAGAGAGTAAATTATTTAAAGTGTCTAACATTCGTATTAAGACTTAAATCCACCAAGGATGCATTCATTCGCGAAAAAATAATGTTTAAGATTGATCAGAATACGACGGCCAATATATAATCAGGGAGCAAAGAAGACGAAAGATGAATAAACTTAAATCGTAACATCGCTGTAGTAAAAAAAATGAAACTACTTAGTAATCCATATGGGAAACTATAATGGGACGCACACATAGAAGAGGAAATATGTAACACTATGATTTGCACACACATATAAAAGGGAAAATACGTGGCTATCGTTGGGACACATATAGAAGAGGAAAACGATGCTAGAGCTGTGAAGTCTTGCATGCAATAATTTCAACTCTTTTTATTAATGACTGCATTGTTTCTTTCCAGTTAAACTGACATCTGACTGTTTAAAGATTGTTCATCCTGTTGGTCAAAAAATACAGCAACAGCCGAATATATAATGTCGTCATCACTACAATACTTGTCCCCAGCCAATATTTTTTTCATGTTGGAAAACAGCTGATAATCAAATTAGAATAGGAAATATAGGATTAACCAGTTCAAAGCCACATTCGCACACAACAGCCATTGAAACCACGGATTTCTATGCATTTCCCTAATAAAACAAGACCCCTTTTTATCAGTGTTCCTGGGCGTTTGGTCTTTATAGACTTTCGTAACTGCCTCAACAAGTTGGCATACTACACTCCATTGATAACATGGCCATTTTGAAGATAACCAATAAACACAATGCCTTTTTCATCATAAAAAACTGAGGCTATCATCTTCAAAACGACCTTGGCCTTCTTTGAAACAGGTGAGGAGGGGGTGCTTCCTCTGCATGGATTGCTTCTGCCTCTGGCTTAAAGTGATGAACCCAACATTCATCGTGGGTTAGAAAACGTTCAAGGAAAACAGCTGGATCTACCTGAAACAATGACAGATTTCCCTGTGATGTGATCAGTTTGGTGCACTTTTGATCAGGTATCAGAAGACGTGCCACCCCACCCCCGAGCAGAAACTTTCGTTATGCCAAGTTCACTGTGCAGAATATTCTCAACTCTTTCACGGAATATGTTAATAGCATTCCTTAATTGATTTATAGTCAGTCGTCTGTCAATGTTTTCCTCAGTAGTGGCAGATGCAGAAAGCCCGAGCCTTGGATCATCAAGACTCTCCCTTCCCCTCCTGCTTTTACACTGCTGATAAAGGTGAACAGTCTTCCTCTAATGTAACAACCATGTCAGCATGAATGTCTTTGGGGCTAAACTTTTTTGGCAAGTACTTGATAACACTACGATATCAAATTTTGTCCATTTTCAAGAGAAGTCGCTACTAGTTACTTTTGAAGTGTTCTTTGAACAGGAAGATATCAGTTTACATCGAAATAAACAATGCAGTTATTAATAAGAAGAGTTGAAATTAGTGCATGCAAGATTTCACAGTTCTAGCACCATTACTTCATAGTCAACTTATGAACTTTTCAGCCCATCCACAGATTTTCGAGTTTTTAGGCTTTGGTAAGCTGGGCCTTATTTTTGGTATTTTAAGCTTTGGTATGGAGAGTTTTACAAGAATTTCTTAAAATAGTGAGCGACATCAAGAAGTGGTAGTAGGAGAGGGCGCTGTACGTGAGCCGAATTTACCACATGAAAGAAAACAACCATGTTGACGCCGCCTAAAGAAATAACAACTATAAACGGTACAGATGTTCTCAGCCAAAATATTTTCTGGATAGTTTTCAGTTTGAAACTGTTTCCAGCATAATTGATCGAGGGAAAAGTATTTGAGTTTGGAAAAGCCATCAACTGTCTAGAAGCTGAAGTGTATTTGGAAAAGAGCTTTTCATATCGTGTCTTACACCTATTTTAGCTAAATGTAAATATATCCACTCAGTCAACCAACCAACAGACTTATTTGCCGTTCAAGGAGGCGCATTAATTAGATTTCTTCAATTTTACGCTTGTAGCAAAAGCGAATTTTAAAATAACGTCTTGAAATTTAAGACAGACAAATAAACAGCTTCCTTTTTTTGCATGATCCAATAACCCAGGGCCGGAGACTACTACCACCGAATTTTCTGACCGGAAGGGCAAGCCTGATTAGGGCTTCCGAGCAGTATTTTTTTCTACCTACATTTATATACGTTACAAATTAAACTAAACACAACTATTAAGAGATGAAAAATTATCGCGGATTTTGATATTCTTGTTTTTTTTTTGGGGGGGGGGGGTTATTGCAGAAATCTGTGGGTTTTTTTTTTGCTTATGCTAAGTCTCAAAAACAGTATATAAAATGTGGTATTTTTTATTCATAATGTTGAATGTCTGAAAATTATTCACAAGTTTGTGTTAAAAATTGCCGCAAAACATTGTTGATTTATTTAAGATGGAATCATTTATTATGACATGACTCTAATTTGTATTTAGATACATTGGATTTATTTTCAGTTTTTCTAGTTGAATTGTTCATTTATATGACATATGATCCATTATTGTGCATAATTAGGTAACAATCAAATTTGTATGTGATTACTACCATATGAAAATTCAGATTCAGTAGAGTGGTGATGGGGGTTGGGGTCTTGTGAATAGATTGGCGGTGGGGGCGTATCATAGATTTGGTGGAGTGTATGAGCCTATTGCTCCGGACCTGCAATAACCAATGTGGAAATACCAAACATTTCAAAGTTACTATCTTGCTTGTAAAAGTCGAACTCCTAAAAAGCCAACAAAACTGAGAATTCTTTCCCAGAAGTATTTATAGATATATATTGGCGGAAGCCAACATTGGCTCATGGCAATATGAATTATTTAGGAAGAAAACATTAAATTTCGGCATTAAATGACCCAGACAAACAAGACGAGCAAATAAACAATAATCTGTGAATACTTGTAAAATATAGAATATTTAAGAAGTTTAGTTTTGTCGATTGATTTTAAAAATAATTGGTTGTTAACGTTTCAATTTAACTGAATAATGACATTCTGCACCAAAGACAAGGTACACAAGTGGCTTTATTTTTAATATGCCATAATCTTTCAGAATGTGAGCGACCACGGCTCTCCTCATCTTCCGGTCTTTTGTTGCTCTAAATATGTTTTGACTCTGTACCAACCACCTTTATCCTTGTTCTACAATCCATTCACTTCTCTTATGCGTCTCATACCTTCAGTACGTAGACGATCATAGCTCTCCACAACTTCCTGTCTTCTGTTGTTGCGCTAAGTTTGGCGCTTTACTACCCCCAACCTTTGTCTTGTTCTGTCATCCATTTGCACAAACTCGTTATTCGCTGCCTCCCTCTGTTTTCTCCTGTGTGTGTTAGAGTCACTAGGCATCTTTCCTCAATATGGGTCCCTGAAATTTCAATTGTCCCTTTATGATTATAAGTATCCATTTTACTTGTGCTTCCTATTTTCTTTAAAACTTTAAGTTTTTCATTTGCTTATTTATGAACATGGTAATAATATAAATTCATTCACAAATAATATCTTCATTAAGTCGCTATTAACTTTAACTTGATCTATCCAACCTGGGAGCATAATTCAGCTTCGAAATCCACATTTGAGACATTCAACTGCTCAGTTTCTTCTTCTTTTAAGAGATAGGCTACAATTGATCTCCACAACTTCCTGCATTTTGTTGTTCTGGATTACGACCGCATCACGTTAAAACACCTGTTCCCGTACGATCACCAGAGTTAAGCAACATTGAGACTGGTAAGTACCTAAATGGGTGACAGCTTGATAATACTAGGTGCTGTAAGCATGGATGTGCGGGTGGTGTAATGGATAATGGCTCGGAATTGTTAGTCGGAGAAACGAGTTCCAATTCCCGTTATTATTGCTAAAAGCATTATTATCTCAAAAGAATTTTTACAATCTAAAAATATTTTTTGGCTTTAAATAACCTGCAAAGGGTTGATTAGAAAACGAATCAACCAATTTTATTGTTCTGGATATTTTTTAAACTTTTTACCCCTCTTCGTTATTTCTGCTTTATCATCCATTCACACAAACTTGTTAAGAAGTTTACTCATTGTTTCCTTCTGCTTTTCTTTCTTTTAATGTACCCTACGAATGTTAAATTATCTAAGCCAACTTTCGTTTCCTTGTTTCTATTTTGCTTAAAACATCTTATTGCTTAATTTTTCTGTATTTTTAACATTCACTGGTAGAACTATATCTTAGTTATTTACACAAACTTTATTCGGACTATTGTCCTCATCTTTGTTGTTTTTATCACAACGTTGCATGCAACCTGTGTACCTTCCGGCCTTACTCAATGGCTTCAAATTTCTTTTTCTGTGAAGGGATCGCTCAGTATTCACTGTCATATAATATGTCGTGGAGTGAATAGTACACCTCCAGTGACTATATGAATAATATGCATTATTATAAAGAGTTCCTGGTCAGAGGTAAGACTGGTAGCCGTTTCGACCCAGGCAGCTCTCTGCCTGGCTTGCGACTGACAAAATCTCTGTCTTCAGGCTGTGGATGACTCACTCGGGACTCTGTCTACAGATAGGCACTGTGCTGAGAAAAACGGACAAGTAAAGTGCCCAGTTGTGGGGAATGGGTAAATTTTGAGTTAATTACTCGAGTGTTCGCTCTCGGGTTTCCCGCGTTAAACATTTTGTCACATCCGTCTAAGCGGGAAAGCATAGGTAAAGTCCAGAGTACGTTTACTCAGACCAATTGTAGTTTTGTTACGAGCTCGACGTATTTTTGTCGCTAACCGATTGGAACTCTTATTTTTGTGTGGGAAGAACTGTTATAATTTACGTTAAGTTTATCTCTTATTTTTTGCAGTTCTTTTACTGACTGTTTCTTTTGTGTGTGTGCGTGTGTATGGAATTTTTTACATTTTTTTTTACCCTTACCATTCTTTTTTTTATTTTTGTTGCTAGTGTAACATTTTTTCACTATTCTATTGATTTATTTTTTGTATGTAATTGTATTTTAATTTTCAGTTTCTTTTATTCTCAACCCCAGTTCGTAAACCTTGTTTTTTTTTTAATTATTTCGCATATCTTTTTTCTCGTCTTCTCCCAACTGCAAACCAAGTTTAATTTTATCTTTTCATATTTTCTTTTCGTGTTAGTCGGTCATTTTGTTTAATTGAAGATTTTTTTTTTATACGTGTCGCTATTTTTATAATTTTTCTTTTCTAGTATTTATTTCATAAGTTATTTCCTTTTCGTGAAAGACTTTAATGATTTAATTCGTGTAACTTTTTTTGTGCGTCAAACCCCCTTTTTTTTAAACCAGCTCGTGTTGGTCTTTTTTGTTTCATTGCTTTTGTAAATTCGTTTTTCATTATTCTGTATCGGTTTAAGATATTTTGTTATTTATTTGTATATTTTTAAGAAAATTCTCTGTTTTCCGTTTAAAAAAAAGAAAAGTAATTAAGCAAAAAGTAAGTAAGCAAAAATGACCGATAAACTTCGGTCACTTAGAAAAAACCTGTTTTTGGCGAAAAAAAAAAGATCCTCCCAATAAAAACACTCAACAACAATGACTACTGAGAACGTAACCATTGCCAAAAAAACTGACGACTAAATACATTCAAGGGACAACAAAATACACTATGAAAAAATCAGTGACGTCCCTGGAGGTTAAACCGGAAAGATCCATAAGAGGCAAAGGATATTTCATGTGGGACATACTGTTACCAACGCCTGTGAGGACGCTTTCTGTCGCGACTTTATAACAAAAGACCTCACCATAAGAACTGAATATGAAGGAGGGCGGAGGACCAAATATCAGTAAACGCGGTCCCTCCTCAGGTCTTAGGGAAGCACTTGGCCGCTTATCTAGCACCTTCATCCCAACTGTCTGGATGTAGAAGGCCAGATAACTCCGAGAATTGTAGCCGTCCGTAAACCAACCGGTTGGAAGTGTGGAGAGACTGGTCACCTCTCCTCCTACTGCCCAGAGAAGAAGGACTTTGCAGTTCTGGCCTCTGCCGACACAAATACCCCTCTGGTCGAGTCTGTTATTTACGTCTCACCTGTGATGCCCATGCCAACGATTGGGACTGATGTGGTGAAACCCCCGGTTGGGTCTAATGCACGGCCCCCATTTTCCGAAAAAGATTTTGCCAGCCGCTTGTACGGGCTCTGAGACGGAAAAGGGGGAATGGCTAGTCGTTGGCAAGACCAGAGAGAAGCTCCAGACAGCGGGATCTCAGTCCTCGGAAGCCCCCACAAGTACTGTCCAACTCCCTCTACCAGACCCGGCCAGCTATGCAGAAACAATCAGGAATCAGCGTCTCAAGCACGAGCTAAGTTTTGAAAAGAAGGACAAACTAGAAAGACTAAAGGAATCCTTAAAACATGGCGAATTCAGGTGTCAACAGTGCGAAAATTGGGCCCCTCTTCCTCGACACCGTCTTCTCCTTCAATTAATCATGGCACCACATCCACTAACAAAATCACTGACTCTCACCACTTCCAAGATGAGCATTCTCAAAAAGGCTCCTTCTGCTAAATCACAAACAAAAAGAAAGACCACACGTTCAACCACTCCCAATCCATCTGCTGAATATACATCCATAAAATCTCCCCAAAAGAAACATGATCAACAAAAAAGGCAGCGAAGACCTTTCATCTGACACCGCAAAATATTCTTCAGAGAAGAAAATTAAATCGAAACCAATTTTTAACACTGGGGAAGATGTGCGCCGAGTACCGAGGGAGCAGGCGAATAAAGGCCTTAACTCAAACAAGAAAGATAAACGACCTAAAATATTTATTAAACTTTAAGGATGTCAACTCCAAGGATGTAGAAAATAAAAATAAAAACTTCCCAAATGCTAAAAGGGTTCTAACAGTGGTTCGATCAGGACAAGGATCCCAACAAATGTGGACAATGCTTCAGGAAGCAAATGACGCCTTTAGTACATTACCTCCTCTTTTTTTATGACGACAATATCAAAAAATTAAATCAATTTTGTTCAAGGAGGCCTCCGCTTTTTGTTTATTCCTCTCTTTATAGAGCACTAAAGTTAACATTCCTCTTTCAAATTGGTGGCCTGTCTCTTGATGACACCATTAAGAGTGAGATAGGCTATGGGTCAATAAGACAGGCCGTCGATGTCCTTACCCCGGCCGCGTTTAATGTAAATCCCCAACCCTAATCGAATTGATAATGGCACTCTGGTTAGCTAGGTTAGAGTCTCGTAGGACGAGGCTCACTCGCGATTTTCAGCGTGTCGGGATGGATGGATGTTGTGTACAGGAGACCCGGTTTTCATCTTGCGACTATGAATTTACGAGGGTTGTCCTCTATTCAGTTTGTTTTGATGGATGCTCGGGAGGTGTTTTCTGGCTAGTGAGCAAGTCTTTGAATGCAACGTGTACACCCTTGTCTTTGCAGATCCTGCGGGTACGCTTTGCGTGCTGGATGTTACCATAAAGGACAAGTCTCTTCGTCTCATTGGGGTTTATGCACCCAATGGTCATGTGGAGTGGCCTGATTTCTTTCGGCAGACCGAGCCGTTTTTGATAACATCTCGTCGGGTAGTTTTAGCGGGAAATTGGAATGCCGTCCTTGATCCCGATATAGATCGTATAGGGGAAAGATCAGATACTAACAACCCGGATGTGAAGCCATTTTGGGACTTTATCGACAAGTTCGATCTTGTCGATAAGTATCGTAATGAACACCATCGGTAAGTAGTGTGGACTTTGACTAATAGGGACGGCTTGCCTTCTGTGGTGCGTTCTGGCTACCTTGACTGAGTTCTAGTTAAGTGCGTCGATGTAGGGCTCTTAGGTTGTCTAAGTTTCCATTCTATAATTTACTCGGATCTTAGGCTCGTCCGTGTTCCTGTCAACTTAGATAAGCCTAAAGTTATGATGGCTGGCTACTGGATGCATCATTATTTGGTAAGCGAGATTTCCAGGACCAGCAGCTATTAATGCTACATCGGAAATTGACGGAGGCTGAGGTTAGGAATAAATGATGGCATATCTTAAATATCCAAAGTTAGGTCGTTTGCTGCTGATTATAGTCGACGACTCAATCTAGTTAGATTAACAGCGCAAACGGCATGTGAAGCGAAAGTTGATTGTGTGATAGTGGACTAGGGTAGGACTACTCAGAACAACCTTCATTTGGTACGTTTAGATCAGTCCAAGGCATTCGATATCGATTTCTGAAGGCTCTCCTTTCAGCTTCTGGTTTCGGCCCGAACTTTCGCACCTGGATCCGACTTGAAGTGAATGAAGTAAGATCGGAACCTTTTTTATTGTCTCACTCCATCCGTCAAGGTTGTCCACTTTCGCACTTGCTTTATGTTCTTGTTTCATTGTAGCCTTTCCTTCGCAAGACAAATCCCGATCCTACGCGGAATCTCCTTACGTGGTGCTACCGCCTTGGTCAAGTACTCCACCTTTACCGATGACGTTTTGGTTCCTGTGCCGAGCAGGGCCGAGATTGACGAAGTTGGCAAAGAGATCAGAGAGAACGAATCGGTGTCAGGCCAAAATTAACCGCGATAAATCTTGCGGTTGGGCGCGCGGAAAAGAGTTTCTTTTCTTGGGCCTTACTCTGGACGGACAGGCTGGTCAGGATACTTGGCGTCTGCTTTGGTTCCGATCTCTTGCTGGAAATAAATTAGACGGAGGTGCGAAGGAAGGTGGGGGCGCAGTTCGTCTGTGGTCTTGGAGGAATCTTTCCTTAAAGGGGAAGGCCGAAGTATGTGTTTCGCATATCTACCCAATTCTCCTTTACCGACTCTCTGTGCTTCCACTCCCGTATACCATACTAATGCAAATAGTTAGGGTCTTGTTCTCTTTCTTGTGGAGAGGCAAGGCTCCCAAGGTATGTCGGGAGATCTGTTACCTCCAACCTTTTGAAGGCTTTCCAGGTATGCCTAGCGTTGAGATTCATCAATATACACTTCGTCAATATACGACATCGAATGTGTTTGCAAGTGAATGGGAATGGCGAATTCTGGAAGGAAGACGCCAGTAAGAACTTTCGGTCCCTGAGAAGTGTGCACTCGTTTAGGAAGAGGCCCACTGTTTACCCCGAGGCGAGTGTTCCTTCTATTGTGAATGCCAGTTAGCTCTCAAGTTCCTCTTACGGGCGACGTATGGCTTCGACGTCCAGGCGTTGTCCCGTAAGGCATTATATCTGGTGTTAGTGAGGTGGGGGGGGGGCATTGAAAATAGTCTAATTGGTAGGCTCCATAGGCGCTTGGGTTGAAATGTCTCACTAACAACGAGGCATCACTCACCTAGCCTGGTGATGCGAAAGACCATCTGAGTCGGCAAAAAACTTTCTTCAGCGGGCTTGGGAAATTCTTTCAACTACGTCTGCTGCGTTGAGTCGGTGGAAACCCTGGGTCACGACTTCTTCCACTGTAAGGTCGTAGTCCCCCTTGTGTAAGTTTATTGAAGACATCATGGTTCACATGCTACGCGGCAAGTTCTTTGTCTTCTCCGTCGGTAGATGACCAGAAATGTCAATTCTCTGGTGGAAGTGGGACACTTTTCGTTTTTCAAGTGTGTTCTTTCGTAATTGTTGTCGTGTCTGAATGGGTGTGCAGTTATGTGTGTAGTTGGTGAAATGATTGGTTTTTAATTCATCCAAGTCCCGCATTAATTTCGTCCAGTTAACTGATATTTCTGACACAATTAAGGATCGTGGTTGGAGGGTCTTTATTACTAACACCATTTTGTTTAGTTTCTTGTGTTTTATGCATATTGTAAATATTCATTAGGGTTTTCATGTTTAAATGTTATTATTCTCCCCCGCCAGACGAATTGTACATATGAGGATTAGTTAGGACTTCATAGAGACTTTGAGATATTATGGTGATTGTCTTAAGAATGCTAAGTAAGAATCTGTTATTTTGATGCAAGGAATCTTGTATAGTTTATTTGGATCAGTGATTGATGAGCAGCCTTCCCCACTTTGGGCCTTGTACCACAATTTTTGTATTTTTTACAAAAATAAATACCTAGCTATTTGGAGTCAATCTTCAGACTAACTATTAGGTTGGTGCAAAAATAATGACGTAATAATGTCGTTTTTTGACGTAAAACGTCAAAAAAACGACATTATTACGTCATTATTTTTGCACCAACCTAATAATACAGGCGTCACTGCAAGTAGCAGAAGAATTACGTATAGAGAATCTTTATACAATGTACATTATATAATTAAGTGCGTGTTATAGCAATGGCCATAGAATAGTGGCGTTATAATATAACATAGCAATTCATCACTCTATGCTTTGTTTCAAAGAAAGGTTTTCTATCTCTTAATACTTTGCTTAGTTTCTAGAAGTCATCTTTAGCTAATCGTATGCGCCTTCGGAAATTTATTGAGACAAGAAATGTTTGCAACATTTCTGACCCGTGTAGATGTCTTCACAATATTTGGTATTTGTTAAAATTTATCGCAAACATTTTTTTTTTATCGTGATTTACAAACTCTACGTTTTTTTCAATTTCGCAAACCAATCGATGAAATTTTAATAAGCTGATTTGTTATGAAAAATCTTTGACAAAAATCCTATAATGAAGCATTATACTGAAATTTTGTAAAATTCGTATTTTAAAAATATATTGAAAGATAAATAACAGTTGAACTGAGAAAGCGATTTTCCTGAAAAACTGTTTTGAGAGAAAGATTTTCTAAATTTCAATTAATGGTCGCACTGGTTGTTTGGTCAATGAATGCCGAATATTTCCTTATAAGGAAACAGCTAATTTCAACATTATCGTTACAATACATTGGAAAACGATGAGAGTTGACAGAAGGTGACATTTAAATGGCATAAAAGTTAAGAAAGGAGACGACGTTAATTGTAAAAAGAAACATCTTTAAATTCTCTTGACATTTTACCAATAAAAATGATAAGAAATGAACAAAATATGACAAGAGGAAAAAACATCAAAATCAGACAATTTACTGCCTTTGTTCCATAATGCTTCTTACATTTATATATTTTACCTTTAATTATTAACAGCACCTACTAATAAATAATATTTGTTACATTTACACAAATTCCTTTTTCATATTATTGACAACATTTATTAACAAACAATATTTTTTCAATGCTGCATATATCGTAGAGAAACTTACCTGACAAAAAATTGCATTTGTAAATATAAGCAAAATGAAAAAATAAACACAATGAAAGTGAAAAATGTCATTTATTCAGATCATTAATTTAGAGAAATTTTTAAATACTTTAATTTACCATAAACTCTTGTTTTGCGTTTAATTTTACATGTTTAAATTTCATGTTTACATTTAATTTTCGGCTGACGATTATCACGTTCATTTTTAGAATTGGCAACATCGCTTGTAAAACGTCATTTCGAGCCTTATTTGTCAGTTTAGGTTTTGCCTTACGTGTTCTGAAATTTCTACTCATGATTGACACACTACCTGCTTGCATATTTAAAATCAGCAAGTGCAATTTTTAAAAATGTCAGTTAATTCTAAAATCCATTAGTTTGTTAAGATACTTAGAATGGATGGCTGTCGAACAACGCAAGATGCGAACAACGAACTAGAGATGCGGGAATCGAGGAAAAACAAAAATTTAAATACATGGGAAGTGTTTTAAGTGAGGACGGAAAATGAGACGCCTAAATCCGAAATCACAATGGAACAACGAAAGATGCCTTCCAAAAACTAAGCAAGTTATTAAGACACTGAAACATTTCGTTAGAACAAAGATTGCTTAACTGTAATGTAACGTCAGTCCTCCTCTATAGCTGGGAGTACTTGACAATCTCCCCACAGATAAAGAAAAGAATCGAGGTAACAGAAATGTGGTTCTATGAAAGGATGCCGAGGATACCATGGACTAAACATGTGAGTAACGAGGTAGTTTTAAGAAAAATGAAAACAAAAAAGCTTAGAAAGAGACAGTTGAAATTTATATGGAAAAAAAAACAAGAAAAGAGCGTTTGGAGAATATGACACTCGCTAGTCATATTGAAGGGGAGGGAAACTGCAAGTAAGCTACTTAACTAGTTTGTATAACTGGATGTCAGGAGTGGAAGAGGTAGTGAAAAGACGAATCTTACTATGCTAGGAAGTTGTGGGCGTCTATGACTGTCCACGTTCAGAAGGGACACGGCACATAAAAGAAAATGTCAGGTTTAGACGTAAAAATACGAACTTGTTACTAGGATATATAAAATATAACTTTTAATAAATGTTTGCCAATAATCGAAAGAGAAATAAAAGAAATGAATCAGTAGAAGTCGCCATTTTTATTATAAAAAAAAAATGTTACCAATGTACGAAAGAAAAATATAAAATATCTGTCTATATTTCTGAGATATTATAACTATTTACACTATTTACATCGTTCGGACTGTTGTCCTCATCTTTATTGCCATATTCACGACGTTTCGGGCAACGGCATATAGCTCAGTGGGTAAAAGCATTGGTCGAGTAATCCAAAAAGTGAGTTGACCCAAAGAGTTTTGAGTTCAATACCTGGCCACAGTAGAGGAACAAAAACATGGAGAGTTGAGTTACTAAAGGGAATTTATTGAAACTGAGATCCCCCCCCCAAAAAAAAATATAGTACATGGAATTAGAACAATCTAACCCCGTGGACTAAATAAAGGGTTCGGTTCGAAATTCCAACACATATCACCTGAAGAAGGTCGAAGCGTACAACGGCCGAAACGTCGTGAATGTGGCAATAAAGATGAGGACAACAGTACGAACAATGTAAATAGTCTAAATATAAAACCTGTTTCGGGAAAAAGATGTTTTGGAGATGACAGTGATTAATACAAATACGAGTGAGAAGCGGAAAGTTCTAGGCTAAACCCACTTCCCAAAAATCTGACTAAATTACTAAACATTAAAAGTTGTTTTTGGAATCTCTACATGGTGTATCCAAGAACTTCTCAGTTATTTATTCGGTCGACCTATAGCTCGGACATTCATGAGTGTATCACGCCAACCATCACGGTCCAGCATCAAAGCTGGAAAGTCATTAAAGTGGCACTCTATATCATAACATAACTGATCAATGTAGGTAGTTGCTGGGTGACCAACCCGTCTTGCTCCATGGCTAGGTTTCCAGAAGATTAGATCACTAACGAGTTCATGATGGAACCTACACTCGGATGCTATAATTATCTTTTGGAGACAACACCCAACTAAATCACAACTCTATGGGTCCATCTCTGATATTTCTATAATCTTACGCGAATGCAGAATGCACTTTGACGAGCAAAACAAGAACTCTTTTCCCAGTACACTCTTAAAAAAATCTAACAAAATATATTGAGAAGAATGACTGTAAAGAATTTTTACAATGTGATATGTCTTCTAGTTAACAATGGCCTGAATGCGACAATGTTTACTACAGAGTGTTCTTAAAATTTGGACACAGGCAAAAATTCATATTTTCAAGAAATGACATTTTCAACATTTTATTGAATTTGAATATTACCAAATAACGTCTTCAATATGATTTCCATCATTTATGATGCAAAGGTTGATGTGCTTTACAAGATTCACGTGAATTCGATGCAATAACTCTGCATTGCCGTCAATTTTAGTACATTCACTCTTTATGCATTCATTCTTTATGCATTCATTCAAGTGTGTTGTATCTGTGATTTTCATAGAGTACATATCGTTTATTATACCCCAGGAAAAGAAGTGAATTCTTTCTTCTTTCAACAAAACCATGTTTAATCTGTTGAAGTAAAAACGATATCATTAATGAGATTTTCTGTGTCCAGACCTTAGGGACACACTGTATAAAAGAATCAAGTAGGTAATTAAATATTGGAATCACACCGTGCCAAAGTTACTTCTACGTTTTCTCTTTTAAAATCAAAATGCAGTAAGTAAAAGTCTAGGCACCTTACTTGAACTGACGGTTTACGTAGCGATCTCAGTCATAGATCAATCTTCGATTTCTTTCGGACTATATAAAATATTTTATTGTCTTCATATATTCACCTAGTTGTATATTTTGTTTAAAAAATGGCAATCAAATTGAACCCTGGAAAATAACATTAGTTTAGTGTATTTAATTTTGAACCTTATATAATGACAGTATATGAACAGGAATTTTATGTGACTTATTAAAGAATTTCATTGAAATTTAGTCTTATTCGCTATATCCTATTTAAATAGTCGTTCAAAATATTCCGCATAAATAAAAAGTAATTTACTTTTATGCCTGGGTCTATATTCAATATAAATGTTCTCTTAGATTTACGGTAGCATCCATTACACCTAAGAAATGGCATTTCGATATGGTGTAATGGTTAACAAGCTTGTGGAATCTTCCACAACACAACCAGCCTTACCTCTTTTTAGGAAATGCACTCTTCCTATCTGATAAGCAAAATTCTACTTTCATACAATATAACAAGTATTCATTGGTCATTCACCTCCAATCTGGCTTGCTGATTGGTTAGTTCCGACCAATTAAACCGGCTGCACGCGACCAATCTGTTTTCCCGCTCATGTGCTGGGAGCCACTTGACCAGTATAAAAGCAAAAACACGTGTGAACTTTTTAGAGAGAGAAAGGATTAGTAATTTTCATTCATCTCTCTCTCTCTCTCTCTCTCTCTCTCTCTCTCTCTCTCGCACGTCTCAAGATGTAACCTTCGCCAACTTCCGTCTTAGTCATTGCTGACAAGACGTTTTTAAGACAATTACCAACATTCATGAACTCTGAAATCACTCCTGAACTTTTATCAACTTTAGAACTCACAATTCCAAACTTTATTCTTCTGAATTACAAATTCAATATTACAGTAAAAGGTAAATTACTTCTTAAGAACTTTCTGTTTAAAAGACACTTAATATTAACAACTTTAATATCAACATTAACGAACGATTACAAGAAAGACATTCTGAAACCTAAAACATCATACATATTTGCCAACATAACATATACCAAATATTCTGCTTGTACATTGTTTTGAATGTTTTATTAGTTTCTAATTAAATATGTCTTGTTCGTAATATGAACTCTGGTACAAATATTTCCAAATCAAAGGGACACGACTCTGTCCTACCTTTTCTTTGCATGTTGTACACCAACCTAAATAAATGTAATTGTTACGTTTTAAAACAATTCAGTTGAATTTTGTATTTTATTTTGATGTTAGTGGAAATAGTTAATTGACACGCAACTTATTCTCAACAGATATTACCACATAATTAACCCATCCACTACAAGTTTATCTCGCTAGGTCAATTATGACTGAGTAGCAAGTTCAATCCTCACTGGGTGCTCCACACTTTCGACCTTGTGCCACATCAAAGCTACGTTTAGAAAATCGTTTGGGCATCTCGACGTGATGTAATGGTTAGCAAGCTTGTCTCGCTAGATCAAGTGCTACTGGGTAGTGAGTGTGCTCCTCACTTGGTGCTCACACTTTTGGCCTTGTGTTACATATAAGCTACGCTTAGAAAACCAGAGTACTTCGGCATGGTGTAATTTTTATCAAGCTTGTCTCGTTAGATTAATTACAACTGAATAGCGAGTTCGATCGTCACTGGGTGGCCCTTACTTTCGGGCTCGTGCCACATCTAAGCTACGATTATGCAATCACCTTTACACTTTAGAAATACTCTATTGTTGTATATCCTCCTCATGCTGGGAGGACAACGTCGCCAATCCGGGGCATTCTTTTCTCTCGTCTTCTCCCGGCCGGCGATCGCTAAAATGTTTTGGTTCAACAATAAAACTTCAACACAGAGAATTTTAACGTAATTATTTTATTAATGTCGACATGTACTAACTATCCAGTGGGGGTCGCTCCCCCTCACTAGGAAGCCGTTTCAGACACGAAAGTTAACACGTTTAAATTGCTTGACGATTAAAATTCGACTCGCTGAAAAACCTTTCTCTATCATTCCCACGCTAGCTCAACCAATCAAAATCGACTTCCTTATTATGTCTTGCATCTGATCCCTAAGGTCAACCTCAGGAAGTCACTTCCTCTAAAAAAATAGTCTGCTAAACTATTACTTAACATTATATTATGCAAGAAAAGGCACGGTGGAGTAATGGATAGCAGCTCGGATTGAGGAATCGGAGAGCCAAGTTCGAATTCCAGTCGAATCCATTACATTCACTTACGTACTAATACTCTTGGGAAAGGTATGAATCTTCTTCTCCCTCAACTATGGTTAAATAGCAGGACAGACTTGGATGGCAATTGGTCTATCGCAGAAAGAAATGACAATCTATTGCGGGAAAAAATCTGCCTCGTCAGCTATGTATCGAAAGATACATGATCGCCTAAGCGTGTATTACGCATGGAACTTATGTAAAGTTTCAAGTTTTCTCTACTTATCTATCTAAATATTCGATGTCTAGCTGGATTAACAACCAAATAATTTTACGATTTTTTTTAGTTCTCCAGTAATGAAGATTTATGTTCAAAAATGATAATTCTTATAAACCTCTCCCCTTGTTAATCTTTCTTAATATTTGGCGGGAAACATCGGAATCAACCCGATGGTCATTTAATATTTTCCTTGGCTCTCTAGTAATGAGGTTTTATTTTCAAAGATTAACCTTAAACTCTCTTACTTCGACCCCAACGCCGCTCACCGTATTAGCATTTGTTCGGAGGCATCAAAACCAATAATTGTGGAAATATTACAGATTTCAATTGACATTTAATAACATTGATTATTTATAATATTAACACTTTTATTATTAAAATAAAACTCTACACACTAAAATAATATTACATCGTCTATTTCTCTTTATTTAATGTAAGCTGCTTCTTGTGTGATACCGTCCTGGGTATGATGATAAACTACATCCGGCAGCAAGGCATTAACAAAGTTTTGGGGAGCATGGAACTACCTCTTAATTGCTGTTGATCCCAGGTTCACTTTGACCCGGGGTAGAAGCACTTGTTAAGGTCCCAGCTATGGTCAAATAATTAACCCCCAAATTGAGGTCAAAACACTATGAATGTATAACGAAAAATATAGGAAAAATACCAGCAATACATTTCCATAGTAAAAAAAAAAAAAAAATGCCGACAATGCATTTTCATAGTGAAAATTTTACCAGCAATAATTTTTTGTAAAAAGAAAAAATAAATAAAGTAAAAATCACCAACACTACATTTTTATAAAAGAAATTATTAATGCTTCCAAGAAAATTAAATTTTGGCATTAAATGACCCATAAGTAGTTGATATGCCGTTAAATAAACATACTCACTCTAGTTTGATATCATTATTAATTTTATTTGATAGATAATTTGAAATGGATAATTGTTTATACAAATACCGGATATAATTATGTATAAGCCTACTCGATCTATAGTGCGACCCCTGAAATTTTTTTGTGAATAATTTGATTTTGTCATAAAGCTCATATATAATGCGACCCTAACTTCTGAGCTATACTAGTAAAGCCTACCTTAGTTAAATATTGTAGTAATGGAAATAACCGTGGATATATTTTATCGCAAATAAATGGTCTTCATTCTTTTTTGTACAAAACTACCCTAAAATGATGAGAAAAAGCACTTACCGTAAAATATATGATACGAAGATTTAGGTACCAAAATTTTGTTTTCGTTCATCTCCGGTTTTTAACCACCTTAAAAAATTACCTGTGTACAGTGCGAACCCCCCCCCTACATTTTGTGTAAAAAACTCGCACTATACTCGAGTAGATACGGTCCATTGTTTCCATTCCTATAATGTCTTTTTTTGTTTTGCGTTTACTAATAGACATGCGTATCGCGTTCTTATGATATTCTTGAAGGGAACGATATACAAGAGCATCTGTGATAATCCGATTGCCTTGTGCGACGAAAAAGCAACAAAAGAAAAGTATTCCTCCCTTTTCACACACACACACACACACACACACACACAGATATCATAAATTGGAATTTATGAAAATATTTCCAATTAATATTTAACAAATTGTCACTTATATTTTATTAATCATATTCGTGATTTATAAACTGTTTTTAGAGAAAAACCTCCAAAATATTCTCGAGTATTTGAAAAATCCATTTAATTTATTTTTACTCCCATCTTTGTACTCTAGAGTTTAATATTGCTATTAAAATATAAAGGTGTTTCATAATTTAACAAACTAATTAATTCTGAAGTATTGACAGCTCTAAATTTAATTAGAAACTGTTAATTAATTTAGCATGTAAAAGTATAACCATTCATCAGATTAATGTTCGCTTTTCGCTCGTTCGTTGTCTTACAATTCGATTCGCTCTTGTTTCTCTCATTCAAATTAGAAGATGCTCGAAAGAAATCACTTTTATCGTAAAAATGGTGTATTTGTTTTCTCTCTGGCGAAAAATATTTAATTTAATGTTTAGTTTCCGTTCTTTACCTAATACGAAACTACTGACAGTTTTATTTGAGCAGCGTAACATTAACTTGTGGATTTGATACAGCTGCTGTGCATGAACAACTAAAAATAAAGCTCAAGGAAAAGCCCGTTTTGATATCAATGCAAATCATGTTACGTTCTCATTTATTATCCGCCACCATTTTGAATTTATCATTTATATCAACGATTGTCCCTGTCTAGAGATAATGAGTTCTGCTTTGATCTCGCGCTTTTTGTAACAATATCACCAACCGTGATCAAATAAAAAAAAATGCCATGTTAATTAAACCAAGTCTTGGGATTTTTCCGTTTTTATAATTAGACCATTCACAAAATGGGTGGGGGTGCAGATTATGAGCTGACACCGGGCATCTGTATCTGGAGGGAAATAAAAATTTAGTTTATATTTAATTTGAATAAAATGTTTATTTCATGTTTTATCTATTTTTACATTTTTAAAATGTCTTCCTTTTCCCTATTTCTAGGTACTAGGCCCTATAACCCCCCACCACTAGATTCTTAGGGGGCATACAATCAAGGAGTTGTCTCGGACATCACCACTTCACTGGCAATCACTAACGTTTTGAGAGAATCATTTTCTATTTTTGCTGCTTTTGGAAGAGTTTTAATTGCAAAATTTTATTTTCATTTTGATAGGCAATAAACATCTATCCGAGTCCGAGTGATCAAAACATTCGCTTTCCGACCATGAGACCCGGGTTTCGAATCTCATCAGGGTCGATTTGTCAGGAAGGTGACCTTGATTTTTTCGGCCTGGGAGAGGCGACCTCAGAGCCTTTGGAAAGTACCTGAAAAACATAACTCACGGGTTGCCCCAGGCCTTGTAAATAAAATTCGCTTGACAGAACTATTTGTGAACCATCGGTGGTTGAATTAGCACGAAGTTGCAAGTCATTGTGACCGAGGGTTTGAGCGTGCTGGCCTTGTTCAGACTGTTGATCACGAAAGATAACGCACTCTCTACCAGAAACTGTATCTAAGGTCGACTCAGCACAGTTGCAGTATAAACCATAGGTGGGTTCTGTAGGTGTTGAGCAAACACAATGCGCCTAGCAGATGTCTTCAATAGAGATTGGCTAGACTCCCTATCAGACAGCCACACCTGGATGCGAGCGTCCAGTCATTACTAATGGATGTCGTTAACGAAAAATTGAAAAAACTGACGTTTAAAACAGTCAAATTCTGGCTGAAAACGTCTAAAATGATGAATGAGTTTTTTTCAAAAAAGGTTTCAGAATCCTTGCTTTACGACAAAACGAAAACATAAAAAGGAATTTTAATTTTTCGCAGTAGATTTTGTTGAACGACGAATACTCTGCCTCCCATTTTGAGAAGACCTGAAAAATTGCACAAGTATAAAATAATAATAATAATAATAATAATAATAATGATAATAATAATAATAATAATAATCCGGAAATTTGAGATTCAATGATATCACAGATTTCTGGCCAGAAAGATCTGTTCTGGTAGTAGTCACCAAAAAGGAATCATGGCAGAAAGTAGATTTCAATGTTGCGATGAACCACAGAGTAAATTTGAAAGTGGAAAGTTAAATAAATAACTTAACCTTGCCAGGGAACTGAGAAGGTTGTTGACGATGACAGTCATGCCAGTCGTTATTAGAGCAATTGGAAGGGTCACGAAGAGCCAAAAAAGAACTGAAAATTAAAGGAAGAGAAGACTGCATTATTGAGAACATATGGGATACTGAGGAGGGTGCTAGAATTGGCTTGAACACTGGAAGGGTGAATAATAACAATAAAAATACAGATAGAAAAGGCCTCGCAAGGAATTCGAAATAAATACAATGTAGAGAAAAAAAAATTAATAGTGCAAACGAAAGAAAATAAAACAAGAAATAAACGCGTGGGAGAATAGCGGATGGCGTGTGATCACGTGATTGCTTTTGCTTTCAGCCAGAACAATGATTTAAATTAAGCAATGAACGAAGTCATGCAAATATCCCCGACTATCTTCTCAGTGATTCCACAAGGTCATATTTAGCCTTGATAAAATTATCCCTTCAGCCAAATGTTGTTCAGTAACCGATGGTTGCCTTTGTCTTACGAATAAATTAGAGGCGTGGGAGACCTTAACAATGGACAGAAAGAACGATTGGTGCTAATAATAACAATAATATTTCACTAAAATAACAAAGCTCGTCTTCATCATGGATTTGAATCTCCCATGAGATTAAAACATTTTGTATTCCACTGTTCTGAATAACATCTGATCCTATTTGAATGTCATTCAGCAACCGTAAATATCAATGCATTTCGGTGTGTATCGATCTTACTATGAAGGCGAAATTATTTACCTGGATACATTTACGGCCAGACAAAAATCTGGACTTGGGGCTGAAAATTAGTCTCTAAGTTTAATGTGACTCAAGGCTAAGCATGAAGTAGGTGGTGCTAAGTCCGTTTAATAGAGGATGCCACAGTTCAATTTAGAAACAAAACTGCTATTGACGACTAAACTGCAAAAGGGAACATCTACACGACACGAGGTCAAGGGTTGGCAAAACGGAAGATGGTATCAGCTAGCCGAAGCTATGCTCCGATTGAGATAATCTCTTTTTGCTTTGCACTGATGCTCTTGGGGAAGGAAAGAATAGGAATAAATTATGCAACTGCATTGAAAAAATGTTCTTGATGAAAAAAAAGAATTTGTACTCAGTAATTATGAAAATTAGTGCAGTATTTTAAAAAATATTTTTAAAATGAACTTCATCTTAAATTTATATTTTAAGTCAGCTATTTTCCTAATTGTTTGAAAGCGGCAGTTTTGACAGAATCAACATTTCTGGAGCAACTGAAGATTATCAACATCTTTTTTTAAATTTGTATAAATTAAAAAAAAATGAAAATATTTATTTTGGATCTTTACAACCCATGCAAGCCACATCAAATGGAAACACCAGTTCCCGTACGATCAGCGAAGGTTAAGCAACGTTGAGCCTAGTCAAGTATTATAACTGTAGTGTACGGGATAGGTTATTAGAGCCTGGAACGATATGCATGCCGCAAGTAGGGACCGATGTGTAGCCGGAAGTTCAGGGCTGTAGTGAGCAGGTTTGTTTACGCCGTCAACCAAGTGGGTTAGTTTGAAGTAAGTGACGTCGGAGGCAGAGACCGGGGTGTAGCCGAAAGTAAGAGTCCATGGTAGCAGGAAGTATCCAGGCCAAGAATATCGTAAAATAAGAATTAGTGGTGGCCTGAAATAACACAGGGCAATAGTTGAGCTGGAAGTAGTAAAGGCCAAGTAGTGCCGGAAGTAAGGGTAGATAGGAAAGCCCAACTTGCGTCCAGTTGGCAGACAATATAAATGGGAATGTAACTTAATACATACCCCGTCCAAGCGTTCTGGCCACGGGAAAAATATTAACTTCCCATACCACTGAGTCAGGTTGTGATACAAGGTCATTTTTTAACGTGGGAACCCGAATGTTTTCACTCGGGTTCACGCTGGTCCAAGCTGATCTTAGCTGGTCATAGCTTGTCAAAGCAGTTCAGAGTTGGTCTAAGCTAGCCATAGCTGTTCTTGTCTTGTCATAGCTGGTCCAAGCTGGTCAGAGCCGATCCAAGCTAGTCGTAGCCGTGATACCACCAGCACAGGGTGCCAGGTAAGTATCAAGGACCTGCGTTTCTGAGTGGTTAGAACGTTCGCATTCTGACTATGTGATCCATGTTTGAATCTCACTATGGTCGATTTGTCAGGAAGGAGACTTCCTGATGCTGACCCAAGCCTTGTGAATGAAATTGGGTCGACGGAATTGGATAGAAGTCATACGCTTCAGAGTGCTTTGTTCAAATTGTTGATCACGCTAGATAACACGCTCTTTTCTAGAAACTCTAACTAAGGTCTGCTCAGCATAGTTTCGATATAAACCACAGGTGGGCTCTGTGGGTTTTGAATAAATACAAATGCGCCTAAGCAAGCTTCTGCAATAGGGATTGGATAGTAGACGAATACGAGTGGCCAGCTATATATATATATATATATATATATATATATATATATATATATATATATATATATATAATTGCAAGACACAAAAGATATGCAACAAAGTATATGTCCATATGGACATAGAAATGTATAGACAAAAATATAAACAAATTCAGAGAGACATAAACAGGATGAGGTTGGGGATAGACGAATAGTTTATTTTGAAATGAAGTACATTTCAATTGGCGCAAAGCCGAAGAGGAAGTGAAGAAAGCTTGGTCGTCATCGACTCTCCTACACCTTGTTAACCTGATTCATGGCTCATTTATTCTTACAAGTGACTCAATCACCAAAAGAACCCATCCATCTTCACCCAATCCAAAATACCACATATTCGCAGGGAACCTACAAAAATGTATTTTGTTTTCTAGATGGATTGACGCGAATTGAATGTCTTTCAATTTACTCACGATTTAAAATACAGGTACAACAAATGACTGCATTTATAAACCAATACGTGTAGAGGCTCCAAAATAAGCTCTATATTATTAAACTGTATATCTTCCTTAGAGTTTAAAACTGATCTGTATACGGGATGTCATTTCTGATGTCTATGTCGCACATGTAACGATCATTACTTGAAGGTTAAAACTGTTCCCGTCGCTAAACACTATAGATTGCATTTCTATCGTCCTGGTAAATATCTCGTGAGATCATTAGATATATGTATGGTGGTGTGATGTAAGCGGAAGGCGGGCTAGTCTTGGTGCAAGTGAACGCTTCCCAACGGCCCGTATCTAGGGATATATATGGTCTGATCAATGCTGTAAATATTGTGTACGACTGCCCTTGCAACGCATCGATCTGTACGATGTGGCCATCCAGAACCTGGTCTGTAGATGTAGGAATGTTCCTTTGACCACTGCTGCCAACATCAAAGCATCAAGGACATGTTGCATCAAACATACACGAGTATTCTCCTAAATGACCATCCAACCTTTTGAAGTTCCACAATTCATCCCCTCCCAGACGTCTCTAATTAAACTAATTGAACATCTCCGTGGCATGATACCCACTTGCACTGGGGAGTCTTTCACCAAACTGAACGCTTTTACAGCATGCGTGACACAGAAGATGCACTTGTAGGAGTGTTAACATTTTTAAGATTTGATTTCCTCACAATATCTACTACCTTCGTATGTACATATTGTACCCAAGACAAAAAAATAAGTATGTAAATAGGCCCTATTTCTACTATGTGGTATTAAGTACGGAATAATTTCATAGGTCACACCATTTTTATATAACTGGAAAATTATCTAAAATTGTTCTTTTCACTAATATGTGACATGACAAATATATTTTTTTCCTATTCTAAAAGTTTGTTTCCTCGCACTTATTTGTGGAACTCTCTTCCAGTTCCATGCTTCCAATCAACTTTGGTCTTCAAACATTTAAAAGCAATGTCAATCGCTATCTACTGTCCTCTTGATTAGTCTTCTATTCTTCTCGCTTCCTCATGTTTTTTGTTGTATTTTTTTTTTGTTCTTCCGCACTCAGTAATCTCTTGTGTCTTAGTGGCTTTACTGCCTTGAATGAAGTCATATGAGTGAAAAAAGTGACACTCTCCATAAAAATTTCTTAGCAGCATTTGATGTTACCAACATCGTGTTATTCAAAGGTTTCAACTTTTTATTATTATGAACAATAATAAAGTTTTGTTTTTTTTATTGGGAAACAATTATAAGAAATAAGTTTGTCATTTTTCATAATGATATGAATAAAACTTAGACCTTTGGATGACATAATATTGACAGCATGAAATGAAGCTAAGTGATTTTTATGGAAAGTTTCATTTGATATGCAATGAATATATTTACCAAATATTTTCCATGGGTAAACAATAGCATAATTTACATCTTTCTTTTCTTTTTTTTTTTTTTTTTTTTGTTGTTTGTTTGTTTCTTTTTTAAAGTTCTTAGAAACACAGTCAACAAAAATGATTATTTGAACCGCGACAGCTCTGCGTAATGTTGCAAATTTACATTGAATTTTCCTATTTAACGAGGTTCATTACAATTCTTTTCCCATGAACCCCATCAACTGAGATTTCAAGCGAAAGACTTGAAATCATATTTCTGTACAACTATTTATTTCTGTTTGTGCGTTGAGAAGGAAAACTTCATTTCGAACCAACACATAGTTACCTCATTTAATTTTTCATCTGTCACCTTCATATGATACAAATCACTGGTACTCATTGCATGCGTGCAATGGTGCTGAAAATTGTACGCATGCGTGATGCTTTGTTTATTTAATTTGATTTGCAGTGCGGACGTCTTGCAAATGATTTCTTTGTTGACACAAATTCGAGGCCAATTATATGCCATTCCCAATTCCTTGCCATCAACATGGCGCCACGAATGAGGACTGATGCTGATTGAATGAAAAAGACAAAATATATAAAAGCGATTGGGAATTTTCGTTTCTTTCACTAACTAGACACTACATGACAATTTCTGTGGATTGTGAAATACGCACGCATATATATATATATATATATATATATATATATATATATATATATTATTCCTGCATATTCTTCGTGAAACATAGGTTCGCAACTACGAGGGTCGTTCAAAAAGTTCTAAGCCTCACCCAGAAAGAAGAGCCAGGGTTGAACATTTTTGTTGTGACAACATACTACTACTATTTATAAAACTAGAAAAACTCATTCCGATTTCTGTCTTAATTTCTGTGTAGGTGAGGCATATAAAAAGTGCGAGATTTGTGACAAAGCTAAAAATGGACAAAACAAAGTCCCGAGTAGTCATAAAGTATCTGCAAATGCAAAGAATGACAGTCAAGGAAATCAATGGAGATATGGTAGAGACACTTGCTGAGGACTCCCCTTCTTATGCAACTGTGAAGAAGTGGGCTGCGGAATTCAAGCGGGACAGGGAAAGAGCAGAATATGACCCTCGATCAGGTCGTCCAAAAAACTCAGCCACTGATGAATAAGTTGATGCCATTCACTGTATGGTTTGGGATGACAGACGTCTTACTGTCCAGCCGATAGCTACGTCCATAGGCATTAATTTGGATTCCGTCCATACTGTTTTAACTGACATCTTCGGGATAAGCAAGCTGTCTGCATGATGGGCCCCAAGAATGCTGACACCACAGCAGAAGATGAAAAGGGTTGATATTTCCAGGACACTTCTGACTCACTTCCAGGTTGACTCTGAGAACTTCCACCGCAGTAACTCATGATGAAACCTAGGTTCACCAATTCCAAACTGAATCAAAGATTCAAAGCAAACAGTGAAAACACTCTGGTTCTCCAACTCGAAGAAGTTCAAACATATGTTGGCAAAATAATGGCTTCTATTTTTTTTGTGGGGGGGGGGGGATACTGATGGCATAATCGTGATAGACTACCTGGAAAAGGGTAATAAAAACTATTAATGTGCAATATTATGTATCAGAATATGAACAAATGAAGGAAGGAATCAAGTCGAAACGCAGAGGGAAGCTGAGGGCAGGTGTGCTCTTGCCTCAAGATAATGCGCGTGTTCACATTGTTCAGGTTGCAGTTTGTTAAGCAGCCAACTGTGGCTTTGAATTGCTACCTCACCCACCTTACTCAATAGATCCAGTTGCATCTGAATTTTTTGTTTCCTAAACTGAAATCCCATCTACGTGGATAACATTTTGGTAACAATGATTTCTTTCAAGCCAAGGGTATCAGTACATACATTAATCTCTTGAACAAATGCATTTTACCCATAATTAGCAAAACAAGCAAATCAATTAAGTATTATCTTCTGACTCTTGCATCTAGTCTACCTCTAGACGTTGACATGGGCAATTCACACGTAGGTCTCGCTTTAGGTGAATCATTTATTGAACATAAAAAACAGCCAAATCAAATTAGAAATAAAAATACTATAGTCTCCAAAGCATTCAGTAAAAATTTCGTTCATTTTTACGACTGGGACAAACATTTAGATCCCGTTGACATTGAAAGAGAGTAACCTAATCAAAATAGATATATGACAGAGAGCATAAAACCTGTTATACTATTAAACGTTTCCTTATAAGGAAACAGTCATCATTCATTGACCGAGTACCGATTACGCTCGTCGGTTGAAAGTTATAAAGTCTTTGCTTTAAAACAAATTTAAAAAAAAATAAGTTACTCAAGTTCAGTAGTTGCTATCACTCTTTTCACTATTGATGGGAGTTTCCTTTTTAACGTTTTGTTTCAAGTTGTGTGGAATGTCAACCACTTGATTATGTCATTATTCTCTTTTTGAGTTCCATATGCTATCCATTTTAGTTGTTACTGCTGTTGAAAGTCCTCAAGTGATATCGTTTATGTTCTTTCGTACAGTTCTTCGTTTGTGATTCTGTAGCGCCAGTTCACGAGGTTCGAAGAGAGGATGGTCCTCGCTAAGACCTATACGATTCACTCACTCGAAGCCATTTTAACCATCGGAGAAAGCGGTTGTATACATCTGACAGTTTAGATATTTCTGAACAATGTGTGGCGCCATCCGTGGAATTTATATGAACGTCCCGATCCGATGAAACTATTTTAAAAACAAAACTCGATTTGTTAGGTTAATGTTTTGGTTTTGTAGCATTTTGCGGTATTGAATGAAAACTAGTCCCGAACGTAGCCTATTTAATGTTCCATTTCCTTAATACTTATATTAAATTTGTTATAACTGATCCATACACCAACGAAGTGTTTAGTATTTACTAATTCCACGTCCTAAATTTTATATGATGGGTTAAGGGTCGGTGCCATCATTGCTTGCATTCCAATTCCAGTTCAATGTTTCTGTTATAGAAAGGTTTATCTTGAGTTCTGTTTCTTAGAACACTCGGTGCAGGGTGTTAGTTTTTTAGTTTGTTTTTTGGGTTTTTTTTTTTTTATTCAATATCATTCTTATCTCAACAATGAATAATTATGTCATCGGCATTTGCCCCTCCGCAAATCATCACAACATTTCCTCGGAAGGGAAAAGAGGAACGCAGTTTTCTATTAGGAGATTCATTTGAGATGAGGTATGGAATGCTAAAATCATCAGTGCCCATCTCTTCACATCTGTACTTATAGATCACAGAACATCGTCTTGGAAGAGAATTAATAGAGTGGGTCTCTCGTTTTTTCTTGTCGTACTCCTGAGGTTTGGAATGTTTCAGTATTGGGATCCTCGCCAAACATGTACGACTTTGTGGGCCGATATTGTTAATCCCTTTCCAACCGCCGTAATGTCGCTTCCCTTCTCTATAAGTACTTTCATGGTAATTGTTCGGATGAATTTAAGCGCAGTACGGCGGCAATGTCTCATTAATGTAACGTTGAATTTACTAGATGCAATCGTAATCTCTATGCTAACAGTTTCTCGCACTTATCGCTCGTGGGATTCCGTTCCAGATCCATGCTTTTCAGCCAACTTTAATCTTCAAAACTTTAAATGCAATGTCAGTCGATTTCTACTGTCTTCTTGATTCCTCTTTCTTTATTGTTCTCGCTCCTTGTTGATGTTTATATTTTTCTTATTCTTCCACGACCAGTCATCCCTTGTATCTTAGGGGCTTTACTGCCTTGCTTGGTGTGAAATGATCAGGGAAAAAAGAGGCCTCTGAGAATGGTGGTAATCCAGTCTAACTTTCTATAATATCCTGTTCCTAATAATTAAACATCCTGTAAATTAAGCCCGACAGAAAGATCTTCAACGTCAAAGTATATCAGGGCCTACTTCAGAATACCCTACATTGGTTTCTAACAATATTTTCTCAAACGTCTAGTAATGCTGATAACGTTTCTCTTTTTACTTTCACGCTCAGTAACCCCCTTGTACGTGAGTGGCTTTACTGCCTTGCTTGCGTTGAAATTCTAAAAGAAAAAAAAAAGATCTAGACATTTAGTGGATTTGGAGCTTGGAAGACAATTTTCAGTGGCTATCTTAACGCAAGTATGACAACAGTAGAATTAAACTTTCTACAGTTTAACATAAAACCTATCAAAGAAGAATTAAGTCAAGTGCAAAATGACACTGGCACGAACATTGCATTTAACACCAGGTCTTGGATGGCTGCATATGTTGATAACAAATACGTGTTTTCTTCCAACTGAGAAACCGATGCGAAAACCTTGTATGAAGGTATCCTTGAGTTTGGTTTTGTTTATCTCAACATTTCATTTCTTTCCTCTTCTTTCGAATCCCAAGTCAAAGAATATTATTTGCATAAACCAGATAAAATCGAGGTATTTCTTGTCTACTTGTAAAATCCAGATTATTTCGGTCTGTCTTCTAGGCCTTTTATATAATACATGTTAACCCGATTTGTCAATTTTACAGATTAATTGCGTTTAATAGCCACACAAGTTACAGAGCCATAGTCTACTATAAACCTAAAAAAAAAAGGATTTTTTTTTTACTCATATTCACACATTTCCCAAGAACCACTCAAGGTAGAGGTTATTGAAAGAGTTTATTATAAATAAAAGTCAAGAGGCATATGTGGGAAAGGTAACGATTAACCTTAGATTTGAACAGGTTAAGATTATAGTGGTCGGGAAAGTATCCTCTTGGGAGTCAGTTCCACAAAGCAACGGTTCATGGGAAGAAGTAATTCGAATGGAACTTCTTTCTTACTAGTGGAATTCGAAGAGAATGAAGGTGTTTCGCCTCAGTGAACATGGTACCGGGGGTGGGGCTTAGCTGTTAGGGTTAAAGTTGATAGAAATAAGGAATGTAGCCCGTCAAAATATTTCCCATGGAAATAGCGAGAGTAGCGAGAGATTTGCAATTTCGTTTGTGAGAAGGTGACTGTAAGGTGTAAAGTGGTTCATTACCCACAAGGTCACGTAGATGTTTTGAACGCTATCAAGACTGGAAAGTGAAAACTGAGCAGCTCCAGGCCAGATATGTCAATTTAGGAATTCTAAAAATGGAAATCCGCCTATTCCAAATATTGTACAAAATATCTGCTCTTTCGTTTTTGTTAAGGACTCCATGTTATTTGATTCATTCTGAGTCGTTTAAACATATCTGGTATATACACTTTTTTTTCTTTTTTTTTTTTTCTGGAATTTTCTAACAAAAAAGTGATATTCTTCCTAATAATTCTTGTTCATATCATTAAAATATAACCGATTTTTGCACCAACCTAATAGCAATAATCTTTAGATTAGATTATAGTATATACAAAAACATGAACCAAGACAATTGTATAATCGCCATTACTTTAATCCGCACTGATTTTCCCCGGTTTTGTAAAAAAAAAAAAGGCAAATAAATTTTCCCATCATCGAACTTCATTAAAATATATTTCTAGATAGAAGATAACACTTACGATCGAACTGAGTAAATTTCTACTTAAATTGGTTGAATTTTGATTATAAAATATTTTCTATAATTTTCAAGATTTGTCTGTAACTAAGAAATATGATAATAGTTGATTTTTAATATTTCTCTTTTGTTTGTAATACTGCTAGTGTAATGGATAGCTGTTCGAAATGAGAAATCAAAGAGTCGAGATCGAATTCCAGTCGGGTTCGTTATATTCATTTACGGGCAAATAACGGTATGAATCTATCTACACCACCCCCACAATAATAGGATAAATAGTAGAATTTGTATCAGGAAAAATGCTTTTCATTGTCAAAAAATTGCTAATGCAATATTTACTCGCAAAAGAATTATTATAATCTCAAAAATAATTCAGCTTTGAAAAATCCACAAATGTTTGATAAACCGAACAAAAGAAATCAATTAATCAATTTATTAGTAGCTCGGGTGGCCGAAAGCAGCAACAAATCAAACAATGATGGTATATTACAGGGGTGGCCAAACTTGCTTAATGTCAGAGCCACATACGATTAAGTTCAGATGTTTGAGAGCCACAAGATATGACCAAAATTTATACATCCGTTTCTGTTAGATACACATTAACATTAAACTTAAGTTTTAATTTAATGGCGTCTCAATTCATACCCAGTAAATTATGATAAAGCTTGAATTTTTTCTTATTTATCTTTTTTATTAACTGTGATTAAAAAAAAAAAAAAAAGAAGCTCAGTCAACATATTTCCACGAGCTGCATATTAAAGTTGCGGTTTGGCCACCCCGGGTATATTATGAATTTTCGAATAAAAAAAGATCTCATAACTTGTTATCAAGTGAGATACTATTTTTTTTATTAATTTATTTTTTTATAATTTCTGTTTGGACGTGTGTGTATGCAGGTAACGTAACTGTCATGCCTACATAGATACATACATACACATACACACACACACATACATATATATATATATATATATATATATATATATATATATATTTCTAAAGAATTAATGGATTTGATTTTAGTACGTTATTTTTACTGCTGCAAATTCTCTCTCTGTATATATATATATATGTATATATGTGTGTGTGAGAGAGAGAGAAAGAGAGAGCGAGAATTAAAGATCAAAAGCAGATCAAATATGGATCTGAATACGACACCTATTTGTTCTTTACCTTATTATATAGAGGATGCGATGACTAAATTGTCGCCATTTTATATTTTTGACTTCGCGCATGCGCGTTATTTGTTTTTTGATTTTTGACTGCACAGTATAGTAGGGTCAGTTGGGCGCCGTCTGTGAGAAAATGAGCACCATGACGCAATTCACTTCGCCAGATATTTGAAAACGGCATGATGTACTGCTTGTCATTCGCACCAGAAGGTCCAATATGAACACTTCAAAGTGTTTGTCTGAGGACAGTGCAGAGAATTCGAAAAGAGTTGGACAAGTCTAATGGCGATTACGAAGGTACGGCAGCTCGGAAAACTCACTCTGATCGTTCTGATGAGTGAAGGACTCCCGAATGTGTTGGTGACGGCCTCAGACAGTGAGGTCTACATCAAGTGTCTTAAGGTTATTCTGCCTGGATCAAGATGGTAGCTTCTGGAAAACCCCAGGTCTGGCAATAAGAATTTGTACCATGTCACACAAGCAGGAGAACTCAGTCATGGCTTTTAGACAATATCTGCGACCACATCACTCCTTACATCTGGCCACCTAACTCCCCAGACGGCAACCACATTGATTACTATGAGCGACAGACCAACAAAACTCCTTGTAACACCAAAAATAAACTGAAGGCGAGGATCTTGGCAGCATTCATCAACTTAAACAAGGAGACCGTCCAGAAGATGTGTAGGTGATTCCGAAATCGTCTGTAGACCGTGTTTGAAGCCAATGGTGATTTCTAGTATTTCAAGATGAGGTAATTTTGTTAAATATATATGTTCAAATGAGATGTCAATGTTATTTTCAGCAATTTATCCATCGCACCCTATATATATATATATATATATATATATATATATATATATATATATGCCTTATAAAATACCACCTTGAAAAACGCAAATATATGCACTGTATGCAACGCTGATGATGAAACATACTTCGGACAAAGCCAATTCTCAATACAAATAAGATAACCAACATCCCAAAAAGAAAATAAAAATCTAAATAAATAAACAAATTATGTAAATAATAAACAAATCAACAAATTAGGAATGCACACATAGACACAAATAAATGTAATAATAATAATCAACAAATCAGTAAATCAATAATAAATAATGAGTAAAAAGTTATTTACAAATAACAGTATTCAGGTCCATAATTATTTCTGCTCAGTCGCCTCTAGAATATGAAACAAAACTGTTACCTCCTACCTAAAGGGTAATACAATAGACCCTTTACCCATAATACACCATTGGCTAGTAAAAATAGACGAGCCAAAATACAACAAACATGGCCTGAAGAATACACTGAAACATGAAACAGATTGTCGCTGCTTGGCGCTGACTTCAATGTTCATATTTACTTATATACCATGATATTGAGCCCTTTTACCCATAAATATTGCATATCTTTTTGTCGTGTTATTATTTACGTATGGGGGAGCATATGTTTGGTTTCATTGAATGTGATCGAGCGCTTTCAGGCAGACCTCTGGTCAATATAAAGAACCGGCCGTTTCTGTGGATGCTGCTTGATTTTGACATTGTCGAAATATTTCTAAATTCAACCTTGACTGTTTGTACCGTATGATGACGTCAAACAGGCGAGATTTTTCCTTGAGCTAAATCTGCCGTCAGTCATGTTACATTCGCATAAAATCCCAGTTTCCAAACTGAAAGCGATCTTTATTTTAGTCTTAAATTTTTTAAAGTGTTATTTTGTTTTTTTTAGCTTCGATAATCTGAAATCTATTTTGCCAGTTAATATTAATTACACGCGCTTTGCTAACGATGTTTTTGCTGTATGCGTGTGAAATTGTCAGTGATTACTGTTTCACACGTATTTTTATTGTAGCTATTTATTGAATTTTCCTTAAGCTATTAAAATGACTGCTTTATTGAGCCTTAGTAGA
Source organism: Acanthosepion lycidas (assembly GCA_963932145.1). NCBI lineage: Eukaryota > Metazoa > Mollusca > Cephalopoda > Sepiida > Sepiidae > Acanthosepion > Acanthosepion lycidas. The sequence goes on along the minus strand of OZ010594.1, from coordinate 5,931,978 downwards.
ATAAGTACAATTTTTTCTATCGTTCCTTGTCTATATTTGTGAATGTATGTGTATTTATATCAGTGGATCTATACGACGTTTTTTTGGGTAGTAATTTTATGGTTCATTTTAATGAAGCTTTTCTCAATTTTAAATTATTTTTTTCTTAGGAGGGAATGGAAAAAGAGAGATCATCACGTTTCTTTTCCCGAATAAAGACGTATAGAAAGATTCGGAACTACTGCGTGAAATTTGAAAGGTACAAACATTTGTTACATCGACATGAAATAATATATCAAAGTACCATTTTTACAAAAATGTTTGAACAAAAATTTCGTTTCACGCGTCTTATTGTGAACAAGGTAAGATAACGTAACAAAATTATAGAAATTATTGCTCTAAAAAGATTTACAATACAGTTTTTCAGATCATGAAAAAGATTGACAAGATGATACAAAAATGTTTGGAAAAAGGAAGAAATTACTCCTTTAGAAAAAGGTGCACCCACCTATACAAAGAGGCGAAAAACCCTACTTTGCCTTATCCCGTGAGTGTTTCTAAAGCATTCAATGATATTTTAAAATGTCATTCGGTTTTGTTCATGCTTTCTTTGAGCTTCTTTTTCGTTATCGGCTACACTGATGTAGGTTTTCAATTTTTCTTTGTTTTTCTTTTTCATCATCGTAGTCTTTGAGAATGCCGAAAACCATTTAGCTTTTTGCTCTCCTAGCAACTACTAGCGATTTTCGCGTGAGCGCCAAAATCCTTCAGTTCCTTGCAGCCAACCGGCTTCCTTCACATCTGGGGTCTAAGCTTCTTCACTGCCTTCCTGTAGTCACACAGTTTCCTTCGCATCAGTCCCTTCTGCTGTTATCCGCTGATTCTTGGGTGTGGCTCAAATGAGTTTCATCTTTAAATTTCCATGGTAGAAACCAGCACTTTTGATCAGACAAAAAATACAATATTATAATAATAATAATAATAATAATAATAATAATAATAATAATAATAATAATCACCACCAGTCTGTCACGACCGTTTTTTCTGGCGGACCTTTTTTCTAGATTTTAATGCATTTCTCCCAAAAGTAAATCTATCAGGCAAACCCAGAATATAATTTTTTTAATTATTATTTTTAATTATTTTATACTACTAACTAATAATATTTTTTCATAATTTGAGTTTATTATGAGAGCACATAAGACGACATTGATGTGGTGAGTTAAGAGCTCCAGCTTTTCGCTAATTAGTACTTTTCTTTATTCAGAAGAATATTTATAGACTTTTGGATTCGAACAATTTGTTTTTAACGAAAACAGTTCTCTTTTCCACAACGAGATTTTATTAATCTTATCTCATCGAATAGATATTTAATAAAATTTCAGGTATTCGCCTGTTTACTTCGCTCTGTAACGTTTAGTTGAAAACATTTTGGAAGGTATATACCTTCTCGACAGACATGCATAATACTTTACCGGAAGTGATTCCATTCTGATAAAATAAAATGTTAATTAAAAAATAACTCTTTTTTGCTAATCAAATATTGACATTATTTACACGCCTCTCTCTCACTGTGTGTGTGTGTGTGTGCAAAAGAGGGGAGTGCGGGGTGGCGCAATGGTTACCAGAATGAAAAATGTAACCGGTACATCAAGTTTGAATTCCGTCTGAGATAACGTGGCAGGATCCCTTGTCACTGGCAGTTCGAAAGCCGATTTTCAGGGTTGGTGGTCATTTCTCATTTCGAACATCTATTTATATTTCGTCGCATTATCCTGCCAACGGACAAAAAATAGTTTAATCTCTCTCTCTCTCTCTCTCTCTCTCTCTCTCTATATATATATATATATATATATATATATATATATATATATATATATATATATATATATATATATCACTCACTCACTATACACACACGCGCATACGTTTTTCAGATAGAAAAAGAGAATAAAATACTTTCCTTCAGCAAAAAATCTGGAACGTTCTCCCAATTTGACTGTCAGTATAAAAATTCATTCTGACATTTAAATAACACTGCTTTCAAAGAAGGCTTTCTTTATTTCTCTTTGGCGCGCGCGTGTGTGTATGTGTGTGTGTGTGTGTGTGAGGACATGGACATACACAAAGGAAATACCCCCCACACACACACAAAAGGAAGGAAATATATGGGTCATAAACTAACAAATCTCAAATTCCCCAAATCCGCCCAAATAAACAGAGGCTCACATCCATGTTGAATAAAATCATGTCTTGCTTGTTTTATGGGGAAAAAATCAAGAAAAAATAAAAAAGAATCGGAATATACCACCAAAGCTTTTGACGAAGAGGGCGATTACTTTCATATTGAAGCTTATTCAAATATATAAGTAAAGACATTTTTAATAAGGTATGCATAGAAAGAGAGTGGGGCAAGATACACGCACCTTCAAACACCGATATCTTACAGTGGTTTCACACCCGCTCTAATAGTCGGCCCTGTTGTCTTTCTTTTACTTCGTCACTTTAACGAAACGTGTTGCTTCACTGTTGGTGATGTGTTAAGCAGGCGGCTATCTTTATTAAAGGGCCACCATGTTACAATTCAATTGTTGCGGTTAAATCACAGACAAAAAAAGGCGATATGTGCGTGGAAAATTGAAGAGAGCGTGTGATGATAAAGGAAGATAAGTGATGAACTTGAAGGCTATGTGAATAATTGATACGAAGAAGAAATGTTATTATTATGTTACGAAAGAAATACAAACAATCTCAACAAGTAACAGGCCAATGAAAAATAGTTATTCCTGATAAAACGTAAGAAAGATAATATTTACACTGTGATAGCGACAAGGATTACGACGACGGCTGGTAATTTTTAAAAAAAATGGAAATATTTTTTAAAGTTAATTATAATACAAAGAAAAGAAAAAGGTGACGATTTCATTGATAGTCAAAAGAAAATGAAGAAAATGAAATTAGAAGCAACAATAAATAGGAAGAGATTGAAAAAAAAAAAAACGGGAAGAAAAAGAAAGTGAATTAAGTCGGATGAGTTTGTAAAATCATCAAGTCGGAAGCGGTGATGATCATCAACCATGTTTGAAAATTATGATAATTGGTTACCAAATGATTGTCTGATTGTCATTGTGTTGGTGATAGCAACAGTCGAGGTATAGAAAATATTTAAAGAATATTTTACAGGTGTTGATGGGGGAAAGGAAGGAAGATGAATATGAAGATATGGAGGAGGAAACTATTGGTAATGAAAAAAGAAACGACACAGAAGATAAAAAAGATGAAAATCCACGGTAAAGGAAAAAGGTGTTAATTGACAAACGATGATGATGATTATAGCAAAAGGAATGTTAATAATTAAAAAAATATATTTTAAAGACATCATCATTGTCATAATAAAAATAAGAATGAGAAAAGAAAAAAGAAAAAGTAAAGTTGCTCGTGAAAATAAGAAAAAAATATTATAATAGTTGCTACTATTGATAATTAATAAAATTTGGGTGGATTTGAGTCATACTCATGGTTGTTGGAATACTGGGAGCAATTATGGAAAATGTAGAAAAAAATGATGGCGAAACAAGAGATCTGGAGGAGTATTGAGGCCAGACAGACGCCAGCTCTGCTAAAATCAGCTTGGATACTGAGGAGAGTCCTGGAATATTGAAGAGACTTACTGTTATTTACTTTCTCTTGAAAACCATCAGTTACTACTGATGAGAATAGCCACGTGTAGAACAGCAACAACAACAGCAACAACAATAATGAAGAAGAAGAAGAAGCGCTTTATGACAGTGGCGGTTACAATACCAAGATAAAATCATAGGTTAAAAAAACGTCTAGAAATGACAGACAAATAATACAAGAAATTAAAAATTTTTCAGTGAGATTTAATGATGATGATGATGAGGAGGAGGAGCAGGAGGAAGATGAGAATGATTGTGCTGGTGTTGCTGATGATGATCGTGCTAGTGTTGCTGATCATTCTATTGCTGGTGTTGATAATGATGCTCGCGATGAATAATAATAATGATGATGATGATGATGATGACTAGTTATGGCCTTGATAATGATTAGCAGAAAGCGAATCGAAGAAGATATAATCAAAATTAGGAAGATCTTAATAACAACAATAGTGATCACTTGCTGAACATTTCAAGAAATGAAAATGAAAATGTTGCTCAAATCGATAAAATTGATCGACTGGGCGAAAATGTTTGAACAAAAATATGGCAAAATAAAACTATAACCGAAATGTTTATTATAAAACACATGATTTCACGGATAAATTAAGATAATAATAATAATAATAATAATAATAATAATAATAATTATTATTATTATTATTATTATTATTATTATTATTATTATTTCTGAATGTAGATGTAAAATAAATTCAGAAATAGATAATTATCTTGTTCTTGCCAGGAAACTGAGGAAATTGTAGAATATGAAGATGATAGTCATGCCAGTCATTATCAGACCACTGAGAAGAGCCTACGAAGAAGGCTGGCGGAACTAGGAATTATGGAAAGAGTTGGAACCATCCAGATAACACAACATTCTCGAATCCAGAATACTACGGAGGGTGCTGGAATACTGAAGAAACTTGCTGTCACTTGAGCTCCAATGTACACCACCAGTTAATCGCGGCGTAAATACTCGCAGAGTGAATAATAATAATGATAATAATAATAATGATGATGATGGCTTACGCTTAAAAAATTGATAACATGGTTTGATGCTCAAAATTATTCACAGTGGGAGGAAAAAAAATTATTTAAAATGCATAATTTTTTTAAATAACACAGACCATGGTAGTGGTGAAGGCGGTGGGCTAGGGGGAGGTAGAGGTGGTGATAATGATGGCAGCGATGGTGGCGGCGGTGATGATGATGATGATGATTAATACAAGTATCTAAACAAATTAAAGTCAAATGGAAATAAAAATAAAGCAAGTCATTAAAAATTGCAGCAGCAGCAACAACAACAACAACTTCAACAACAACAATAATAATGATAATAATAATAATGATAATAATAATAATAATAATAATGCATGGGACAATAAAGTTAGTTGTAACAAAAAACCTAAAACAATAAAAATCTGTAGCAATATAGATGGCACCAAACCAACATGAAGTCATTATTTTGAATTTACAGAATTTTTTTCTTTGATTTCTGTTGTATACTCATTTCCTTCCGGGTCCCAGCCAGAGACCTAAGGTTAGAAATGGCTTCATGACATTTTCCAATGATCATTTTTGTAAAAAAAAAACATCAAAGAAAAAAAAAATATCCTAAGATCACACACATTTTACATGTATGAAGCTCTTCCTAATGTGTCAGCTGTACTTGTGAGTACATTATTTTTTTGTATTTCTTTAAGGCATGGCCTATCAGAAATCATTTCAGTGAATCTATCGGAACCTTTTCCAATCAATCTGAGGGCTCCAACTAAAACTGGAATTATTCATGTCCTCTTCTGCCACATTTTATTTCCACTTCAAGATTTTTGTATTTTGAGAGTTTTTTGAAGATCTTCAAAGGTACATTGCAATCTGCAGGGACTGCCATGTCAATTATTATTATTATTATTATTATTATTATTATTATTATTATTATTATTATTGGTGGTGGTGGTGGTGGTGGTGGTGGTGTTCTTTGCTGCTGTTGTTTTTTGTTGTTGTTTTTTTATTTCTTTTGTTTGATTGCCAGATCTTTCTCCTGAGACCGAACATAATTTTTTCTAAAAAGTTAATTTTTCTAAAACCTTGAGCGCTACACATCCACACATTGTTTTGCATTTCAGATAAAGACCGGATTTCTTGGCATTTTCTTATTTTGTCTGTCAGTGTTCGTTTTATTCTTCTTACTTCATACCTAGCGCGCTCCGACTACGACTGGCACAATGGTTGTGTTTCTTCTAATTTCTATTTCGAAATCGTTATATTAGGAGTCGGGTAGGGAGTTATCAGACAGGCATGACTATCAGACAGCATGTATGTCCTTTGAAGTTTCAATTATTATTATTATTATTATTATTATTATTATTATTATTATTAGCATTAGCATTGGTCGCCATGAGTGATAATAGCGAAAAAATTAAATTATTTACTATGACAATAATTTTAGTAATGATAATTGCAATAAGAATTTTCGCATCACAGTAAATTCCAAACAGTACGATGAATATTGTAATTGATGATGCTGATACTGAAATCATGAAAAAATATGATGATGTAAAAGACGAAGATATTTGAAGAAAAACATAAAAGGAAATCTGTGTAAATAAAAAAATAGAAATGGTGATGACAACGAAACACCTAATAATGTTATCTGCAACGTAATTATTTTGATTGATTATAAAACACAAACGATGACGATAGGAACGAGAATGAGGAAGAAAAAAAGTTGAATGGAAAAAAAAAATGATCCACATTGAATAAAAAAAGGGTTGCGTGAAAATAATGACGGGAAGATGAAGAAAGATAAGAAGAAGAAAACATTTGAGTGTCACCACAACAATGAAGTTCATTTTGAAAAACAGGCTTTGTTTTTAATCAATTCGGCTGTCTTTTAAAAGCTTTTCTTTTAAAATGATTTGATAACTAAAAACCACATAATTCTGGCTTTTTACAAGATTGGTCACCTTGTTTCTCTCTATCTATCTCTCTATCTATCTCTCAATCTCTCTCTCTCTCTCTCTCTATATATATATATATATATATATGTGTGTGTGTGTGTGTGTGTGTGTGTGTTTGTATTCATTGTCTATTTCACTCTTGATCCACTCACATTGTCTATCATTTAGTCTTTACAGACACGGTGAATAGGTGAAACATGTTAACGATTTTGTTTCTTAACTAGATAGATAGATAGGAACAGACTGAGATATATATGAGCAGTTTGAGATAAATAAAAAGAAAGAAAGAAAGAAAGAAAGATAAAGTGGAATAGATAGATAGATAGATAGATAGATAGATAGATAGATAGATAGCGGAACAGAGTGATATATATATATATATATATATAAGCAAATTGAGCTGGATATATTGATAGAGAGAGAGGAAGATAGTGGAACAGGCTGAGATAGATAGATAGATAGATAGATAGATAGATAGATAGATAGATAGATAGATAGATAGATAGATAAAAGAAATGATTAATTAACTGCTTAATTAGCGTGGATTTAAGTACATTTGCATAAAGTAGAATGGATCTTATGGACTGATCGATTATTGATAGAAACTGACTTACGACTCAATAAACGGAGAGGAACAGAAATCGTCTGAGCGAATTGAGGGACTGAAATTGAGAAAGGTTAGAAGTCACAATATTTCTGGAGATAGAGAGAGAGAGAGAGAGAGAGAGAGAGAGAGAGGAGCTTTTTTGTGTAATGAGGACCGGAAATGAGAAGGAATTGTCGTCGCTAAAGTGTCTCTAAGAGGCAACGAAAGATGGCCAAATGAAAAAGGCAAGCCAATCAATTTTAGGTTTCTGCCGTTCCTTTTCCCTCCGTATGATCTCTCTCTCTCTCTCTCTCTCTCTCTCTCTCTCTCTCTCTCTCTCATTCCTACCTCTGTAAATTCGCCATGATCGGGAATGTCTTTGTGTAAGACCAGAGAGAATGATATCAAACTGAATGGAAACAATATCGGCATTAATAATTTTTCAAAATCAAAATGAATATAATATAAACATCTAATTTTGGTAAAAATTAAAACTACAATTTATTTACATTTTTAACAGTTTTTTAATGTAATGCTTGAAGCTAATGTTCTGTTAACTTATTCCAAAGAAATGATTATTGTTCGAAATGTTGGTAGAAATAAACATCTGTCGAATATATGATAGAAAAATGTCATTGATCAGTGTTTATATGATAAAAGAAAGTACAATCGTATTGACTTCAAAAAGTTGGCCTGTACTTTCAGTTGTCAGTGAGACTTTTGATCTCTAGCTGCTTCGTTTATCTATTTCAGGAAAGATTGTTGGTTGGTGTAGATTTTTGTCGAAGATCTGGCATTTTTAACTGACTGCGACATATTGCAAAGTCACGTAGTAATCTGTTACAAAGGGATACAAACACAAATAGTTTTATTTTAATTTACTCAAAGTGACAGCAATTGGTTTAAAAAAAATTTTTAAATAAATTACCAATCAATCAAGGAGAAAAAATATCTAATTGTGATCAAATCTACGAAAGATGAGAGAAGCAGCCGTGAGTATGATTTTCTGAAATTCGTCATTTTAGGGCTACTGGGAATTTGTTCCACATATTTTTCTGTTATTTTTTATATCATTCCCAAATCCCCAATAACATTATTATTATTATTATTATTATTATTATTATTATTATTATTATTATTATTATTATTTCCATTTCCTTGCATTTCTGTTGTATACTACTTTTCTTTCTGGATCCCAATCAGTGACCTAAGGTCAGAAATGGCTTCATGACAATGATCATTCTTTGTAAAAATAAATATCTAAGATCACATACATTTTACATAGATAAATCTCTTTGTAAAGTGTTAGCTGTACTTTTGAGTACAGTTTTGTTTTTTTTTTTTTTATTATTGTATTATTCGAACTATTGTTCTCATCAGGGTTGATGTAGATGTTATTACAGACATATAATGCTTCTCGGTACGCGTCCGTTTTGAACGCGTGCGCACATCAGACAGCCAAATAAAGGCCTTGCGGCAATTAAAACTCTGATGACAAAGTCCTGATCATCATCGAGTTTATTAAAACACAAAAGGCTGAAACTAGAAAAGGAACTAAATACAAATTTGAGACTAATTTAGTCTGAATAACAAAGAAATAAAAATGTAAAAAGGAATATGACGAAGGCAACCGAAGGCCACAACATAGCAGTAAGACCTTGTGTCTAAATGAGTAAAGGAGGGTAGCAAATACTTTTCTTACATTGAATATATATAAAGTTTTCAGTGATACGTTCTCAGAAAGAGAGAAATTTAGATGAAGTTACAGTTTGGGAACGGTATGTAAACAGTCAACACGTGGTGAAAGTGGTTTTACATGGAAAGATAGAACAGTAAAATAAATGTAGACAAATGTTCAAATAATGTTATGATATTAAAGAAGACCAATAAGAAGAGAAAAAGTTAGAAAGGTACATACCGGCGATGCTATCGTAGGGGATAAATTTAGGAGAATAAGGAAATATGAACCGCGTTTCTGAGCCTGTACCTTATTGTACAGGTTCCGGCGATAAACTAAGGGCTAACAGGAACGGTGACTAATCTAAAAGGTACCTAAAATAAAAAGGGCACAAACAAAGGGAAAGTTAAACAATGGCGGTTCTGTACTATGGTAACAGGATGAATATAATAACATTTACATCAATCAAGATGAAAACAATGATTCGAAATAATACAAAAATATGGACAATGATTTATCTTAGAAATGGAATACTAAATTATGAAAGGCGGTACGAACCCACCATCATAAGCAAATGTCAAAAGCCTCTGATACTGAATATAAAAGGCTTCAAGAGATGCCACTAGTGTCCTTCGGGGCGGTGGCGAAGTGGGTATAGGAGTTGGTTGCTATACATATGTTATTGTCATCTAGTTCAATCAATTCAAGGTACGAAAAATAATTCACATCACAGGGATAAAATATCACAATAATCAACAGATATCCCATATCAGCCAATCAATAGGCACCTGATGATGACCAGAGCGTACTTGGTCGAAACATTGTGTCTATAATAACATCTATATCAACCAGAATGAGAACAACAGTTCGAAATAATACAAGAATATTGACAATTACTCATCTCAGTAATATTGAAGAACCAGTTACAACATCAAAAAGCTAAGAAGCTTGATTCATTATGTGAGCTGCGTGTATATATATATATATATATATATATATATATATATATATATATGTGTGTGTGTGTGTGTGTGTGTGTGTGTGTTACAGTGAAGTTCACCATGTGCAAGTCCCAGGGGCCACTTGGGGTAGAGAGTTACCTGTTAGGGTTCCAGTTATGGGAAAATGGTGACCCCCCACAAAACAAAAACAATGCACCATGAAAGCATAAAGATACATTTTTATAGCAAAATGACCAACAATAAATTTTAGCTGTAGTTGAAGGCTTGCAACTGGGTTTAAAATATTTAGATTTCGGCATTAAATAACCCATAGATGTTGATATGCCGCTAAACAAAATCAACCAAATGACCAACAAGAAAGAACTCTTTCGTGACATTACTCCATATAATATCCTAAAATTTCTTAAAGAAATCAAACTCTATTCCAAAATAGAACTTCAACAAACCTACAAAATAAAACATACAATATCACTGCCTTTAGTAATTCTGTTCACACAAACATGTATATGCACAAAAGCTGTGTATCATCTACCATATATTCAATTGTGAAAGCAGAATAAGATATCACATTTTTATTACTTCAAAGCTCACAAGAAAATTTAATTTTGGCATTAAAAATTGATGAGATGAGAAATCGATATGCTGTTAAACAAAACAAACAAAAGTTAGACTTGAACAAGTTAAGATTGTAGTGATCAGGGAAATATTCTCTTGGGAGTCGGTTCCTCAGAGTAGTGATTCGCAGGTAGGAACTACTCGAGAGGAATTTACTTCTCACCAATAAAATACGGATGGACTGTGGGTGGTTTACTACAATGTGTGTGGCATAACGGGTCCTAGCATTGAAGGTTTGACCGGGCGGGACCAAGAATGAAGTTCGCCTGAGGACATTCCATGGAAGTAGCGATAGAACAGTGAGAGACTCGCCATATCTCGTCTGTGAGAGAGAGGTTTTCAGTGTGGAAAATAATTTGTAACCCACAAGGACTCGGAGACACTTTTGGATTCTAGACTGGAAAGTGAGGAGGACTGGGCACTAGGAGTCAGGTACTTACTGGAGGGGTACAGGGAACTGGGCATTTTTCTTGCAATGGACCGTATGCACGAGATCCAGTTGAAGTCTGCGGTGAGTTTAAGGCCCAATAGTCACTCAATGCACGGGGCCTTCTCGTGGAGACATCCATCTGTTGTGTCGATGTGTATAATTGAGAGCCATGATTCTTTACGTGATATAATGGCTACTTTAATTGATTTTAATCTCTCTCTCTCTCTCTCTTTCTTCCCCCCTCTCTCTCTCTCTCTCTCTCTCTCTCTCTCTCCGCAACAGTTACACTGTGGGTGATCAGCAGTTGTTCCCAGTCTATAAAAAAAAACAATTTTGTTAGTTCAAAAAAACAACTCACTTTTCACTATCACAACATGAACTCACTATATTCTGTGTATTTAAAAAGAAATCAGCTGCAGATTGTGCGGTAATATTAATTAATGGTTGAGTCTCAATCCAAGGAGTTAAAAGATCTATAGACATTAAAAGATCTTTAGGGATTCGAAACATTAATTCAGTGGCGCAACAATATCTTCATGGAGGGTTTTAAAATGTGATAGCGATAATTTAAAGTTTTGAATTTGATATCTGAATGTTTATGAAATTTTGACTGTTTTGTAGTGAGGACTGCGTGTTTGCATAATTACACAATATTCCTGTATTTAATGAGTGTGAAAAAGTACACACAAATGATTTAGAAGTAATGAAAGTTTAGTGAAAACCATTTGAAAATTTCCCTTGTCAAAATGTAACTTTATGATTCTAATTTAGAATTTGGCGCTATAATATGAGCGCAAATTGATATTTACCTTCTGCTAAAAAGGTTTTGGAACTGACAGCATTTGCATTTTGGCACACTACGCACAAGATCGGTTCAAGGGTTTATGCCCCTCCCTCGAATATATGATACGCTTCCACTCTACTCTGTCTAAATTTTCATAATATAAATATAGATTTGATTGTAACCTAATTATGTACAATGATGGATCATATGCAATATAGGTGAACAAATCAACTAGAAAAATTCAACTAGAAAAACTGAAAATAAACACAATGTATCTAAATACAAAGCATGTCATCATATCTTTAGTTGGTTGGTTGGTTGGTTGATTTTGTTTAGCGGCATACCAACACCACTATGGGTTATTTAATGCCAAAATCTAAATAATTTGAACACAATTTGTGACTTCGACTAAATATATTTTGAACATAATTATATGCCTTCAACTACAAGTAAAATGTATTGTTGGTCATTTTATTATAAAATGTATTGTTGGTCCTTTTTTATATAAAATATATTGCTGGTATTTTTACTATAAAAATGTATTTTTATACTTTCATGGTGTTTTGTTGGGGCGTTCACTATTTGTCCAAATCTGGGACCCGAACAGGTGCTACCACTCCGGGTCAGGGTGGACCTGGGAACAACAACAACTAAGAGGTAGTTCCACGATGCTCAAAAGCTCCATCCCCTGACCAGAGGCCTTGCTGCCAGATGTAGTTTATCGTCATATCCAGGACTATTTACCTTACTTACAAAATTGATAAATAGGTCGAAAATGTTCCTTTAAAAAGGTCCCGTTAATGCTAAAAGCAAAACACAAAAGTACGCCAGCTTTAGCAAATCTTTTTAAGAAATGCATATTGATATGTCAACTGCCACAAATCAAACAAATTGAGCTGGGAACAACATCAATTAAGAGGTGGTCCCACGCTCCTCAAAACCTCCAATCTTCCGATCAGAAGCCTTGCTGCCGGATTTAGTTTATCGTCGTAACCAGAACTATATGTGTTAATAGATCATTCCATCTTAAATATATCAACAATGTTTTGCGGCAATTTTTAGCATCATATGAGATTTTTCTTGTTAAAAAGTTTAATAATTTTAACACATTTAACATTAGGGATGAAAAATAATAGTGAATTTTAAATAGTATTTTATCGACACTTAGCATGAGCAAAACTAATTGTAGAAAAAATCCCAGAATCATGTTAAAATCCGCAAAAACATTTCATCTTATTTTTAGGGGTTTTTTAGTTTAGGGTTAAATTTTTTCATTTTTTATCAGTCAGTTGTGCATAGTTTCATTTGTAACGTATATAAATGTAGAGAGAAAAGTGTTGATCAGATAGTGAAGATCACAAAGAACTGCACGGTGCCCCCAATCAGGTCCAAGCCCCCACCACCGCTACTAGTTGGGCAGGTAGTATGAGCCGGCCTTGTCTAAACAAAAATACATTTACACAAAGCCTCCGATATAAAAGGTTGCCGATAAGTAATGCATAACTAATATAATATTTTCAAATTATTAACCGTTACTGAAAACTCTTTTAGTTATTTATCTCCACTAACTCACTAAAAAAGGCTATGAAAAAAGGCCGCAAACTTGATGAAAACAATTTTTTATCGTCTAAATGTGTGTTATTAAGCGGAAAGACCAAAGTATTTGATTATTTTTTAGATTTTTGAATCTTTCCCAACATGTCCGAAATTTTAGTTAAAAATCTTGTTTATTTTCTTTTGAATCAGCAAAATTGGCAAAAATCGATTATGTCCGCCATTTTTGAGAAATTTGTAAAAAAAAAGTGAAATTCTCCGTTTAAAATCTTGTAAAAATCAATGATACTTTTTCAAAAGTTATTTAAGGAAAATTAGAAAATTTAAAGTGAACCAGTTTATTTAACTATACAATAATTTTTAAAACTTAAATACTTTTAAAAGTTTACTATTTTATTGATTACGATATGTCGAAAGCCTACACTGTTTCCGTCCCTAAATTTGAAGCGAAAAAAGGAAATAATTAATAATTGCAATATATATCTCACTGAAAAACAATAAATTATGTTTTTAAATATAATTTATTTTTTTTCAGTGAGATATATATTGCAAGTAAATTAAAATATTTAGTGAAATAGGATGTAAAAAAGAAAATTAAACATTTTGAAAATGAGACGATGATGGTCAGTCAGAGAATTTAACACATACCAGAAGGAAAACAACATTTTTTCTGAGGACGGGTTCTTGGTGTCAGGAGAAACAACTCTTAAAGCACGTGACATTTATGCCTCAAACGTCCATCCATATATTTAGAAAAAACTTTTTTGCAAAACTCAAAAATATTTTTAAAATGCCTGAGTATCGCAGATTGTAATAAGCTTTCAAATTTATGATCTAAAAAAATAGATCGACTTAATAACATTTCTTAAAGATTGAAATTTAATTTTAAAATATTTAACAAATTTATTACATTTGGTATTTAAAATTGAAAAAAATGAAACAATTCTTGTAAAAATTCATTTTTCATCAGAAAAATATTTTGACTTTTAACAGATATTATTCATAAAAGCCATTAAAAGCTTTTCTAATTAAATAATATCTTAGTTTGATTTTTTTTTTTTTTGCGGGTTGGGGGGGGGGTAATATTTCACAATTCAGAGCTGAATTTTCGGTAGCTTTGTATTTCGATTTTACAAAAAATCGATGAATTATATTCTTCAAAGTCTTCTGCTTTTAACTAATATAATTACTAAAAGGCACGCCGTTGAATTTCTCAAGTTTTCATAAAATTATATAAGATGGGAGTAACAGTGTAAAAAATTATGTAAGGTGAGAGTAAGAAATGTAAAAAAAATATTTTTAGCATGATCTCTAAAAAGAGAAACGTGCGTAAAATAATTTAATTCCTTGTGAATAAGTCCAGAAAGTTTCATTTAAATCCGACAATTATTTGATTTTTACAAGAATTTCCAAATCAATGAGTTTTTCACCTGAAAAAAATGCGCTGGTGGTAAATATTATGTAGACCACTGACGTAAAAAAAAAAAAAAAAATTAACGAAAATTTCGAACGTGCTAAAAAGGATGAAAAAAAAAATTTAATAAAATAATAATAAAAATTTTGGTCTTCCCTCTTAATAATAACATAAGCATTTTAACGATAATTCTTTTTTATTAAGTTTGGGGCCTTTTTTCATCATGCTATGCTATTTTTTCAGCGATAAAGTAGAGGTAGCTACCTAACAGTATTCATTCTCATAACGAGATCACCAGTCTCCGATCCAACCTTACCACGTCGTGCACGCGTTATCTCAACATCAACGAAGGAAAATAACGATAAATAATAACAATAAAATGTACAGTTCTTCCAGAAATTCGAGCTGTGTTTGTTGTTAGGTGGCATTAGCAGTGTTTAGCATTAAATGTATTAATTTATTTATCTATTTTGTAAGTTAAATAGTTCTGAGTATGATGATGATAAACTATTAGGTTGGTGCAAAAATAATGTCGTTTTCTCACATATGTTACTATGTGAGATGCACCAACCTAATACATCCAGCAACAAGGCCTCTGATCAGGAGGTTTTGAGGAGCGTGGAACCACCTCCTAATTGCTGTTGACCCGGAGTGGTAGCACCTGTTAGGGGTCCCAGCTATGGGTAAATAGTGAACACCCTACACACACAAAAATAAAACACTATGAAAGTATAAAAATAAATTTTTATAGTAAAAATACCAGCATTATATTTTTGTATAAAAAAATTACCAACAATTCAAATTTATATTAAAGCAGCTTAGTTTTGTTAAATTCTACTAAAATTTTTACCAAGTAAATAACAACAAAGGCAAAATCAATTATAATTTACAGTAACATCCAAATGCATGCTTTGCTCAAACTTAAATTACTTCACAATCTTCGAGGAGTTTAGGCTTAAATCCCGATTTATATTTGCATTTTTTGTTTTTAATCATTTTCTAAAATTGTGATACTATTTGTTATTACCGCGGCAAAATAAAACCTAAGAAAGTTTTCTTATCAATAAAAAGTGTTATGTGCTGAGAGACGTTGAAACGGAAAGGGTTAATACCAGAAACCCGTGGGAACAATTAAGGCTTTAATTCACACATAAACGACTTTAATTGTATGTCGAGCAGTTTAAACAAAGGAAAAGTGAACCAGACTTAGGGGGCAATGCTGATTGACACACAGCTGCAAATACAAGCTGTAAAGCGAAAATTTCATTTTTTGTAAACAACGAATTTGGAGTTGATTTCCCTGGTCGAAATTTGAGTTGAAATACCATGAGCGGGTGGATAAGCTACCCACGCTCAATGAGGAGATTTAGTGAGTGGTAGAGAGAAGGGAATTCCCCAGAATTATCGAATTCTCTATTTCGCTAGTTTGGGTGAATGTTCATAAATACGAATGTGTGAAGCGAATTCGGTAGACGAGTCGCAGAAGAGAGAAAAGACGTAGAAAAGACGGAGACGAGACCAGAGACAAGAGAGAGGGTCACGTGAATATCTGCCGACGAAAGCCTCCGAATTCAGCCTTGTGCCAAACTCTACCAAAGCAGCAAACTAAACTTTGCCTAGTCAACAACGATAATATCTCTTCCGATTTAGATACGGGTTGGGCTGATAATTAATTGCATGCTAACTCTGATATAATCAATTATTGTACGGAGGATTGATATAAAAACAGTATTTACTTTTGTTCAATTTATTCGAGTGTTATTTTTTTATCTGTACATCATTGCTTGCTTGGACCAGACGAACACGAAGATACTTGTGACGATTCGATCTTGGCTGCCTTAAGATCAAACTTAAATCACAACGTGGGATAAGGTTAGCTCAGGATTGAAGAAGTCACACTTCAGCGACCAGCCACGGTGTTTGAAGTCTTGGATGACCGGAGAGGGTGTTGCCCGATTACAAAATTAACAACTTTCTGACAAGCCCTGTAGCTAGGCTGCCCCCAGACGTTTGGGAAGCAATGTGGTCTGGACAGAGCACGGTCTCCATATACTATCGCCTAGGTCTGCGTCCTGGGGCGGTCACTCCAGTTTTACCGCCAAAGGACTGAATTTGACCAAACAGAGTACTACCTTGATCTCACGAGATAAACGGATGCCTACAAAATTAAATTATATTATATTAACAGTAAGAGTACATTTGATTTTGAGTTTAGTTTTTAAATTTGAGCGAAAACGTCAAAATTACTTTTCTTTCTGTTGCCGAAATTGCTGTCTGCTTTTTCGCATAGCAATGGTCAGATATTGAGCAATGGTCAGATATTGAGCAATGGTCAGATATTGAGCAATGGTCAGATATTGTGCATTTAATTTCCATAAACTTTAGTTCCAATTATCTTTAATTTTCATTATCTTCAATCTAATATTAAAAACTTTGTAGTTGTTAGAAATTAATTTATGCTTTACCCAATAAGTGGTTAAAAATCTTCTTGTGTCTGGGGAATTTCACAAAATCAAACTTATTTTTTTTGCTTTATTTTTTACAAACAATTTCTGTTTCGTTCCTGAACAGAAGGTGAAATCATTAAAGACTGTAGTGAAATTGGTAAATAAACTTAGTTTATATTATAAGTAAAATGTATTTACACTTCCATTTTGGACATAGCAGCAAAACGCAGAAAATTGATGTTTACTTATCTGATTCATCAGAAACGATCTTTTTTCAGACTTAACATAAAATTATACGAATATGATTAATTGATTTGTTTGTTTAACGACATATCAACTCCTTTATGGGTCATTTAATGCCGAAATTTAATTTTCTTGGGAGCTTGGAAGTAATAAAAATATGATATATGTTATTCTGCTTTCACAATTGAATACATGGTAGATGAAACTCAGCTTTTGTTCATATACATGTTCGTGTGGACATAAATACTAGAGCGGGTGATATGTGTGTTTTATATTGTAGTTTTCTTGAAGTTATATTTTGGAATACAGTTTGATTTAAGAAACTGTAGGATATTATATGGATTAATGCTATGAAAGGGTTCTTTCATGTCGGTTGGTCGATTTCGTTTCGCGTTATATAAACCCCCATGGATTATTTAATACCGAAATCTTAATATTAGGTTGGTGCAAAAATAATGTCGTTTTCTCACATAGTAACATATGTGAGAAAACGACATTATTTTTGCACCAACCTAATAGTTTGAACCATTTTATGGCTTCAAGTAAATATATTTTGAACGCAATTGCATGCCTTCAACAACAGATAAAATGTATTCTTGATCATTTTGCTATGAAATGTATTGTTGGTAATTCTACTATAAAATGTATTGCTGGTCATTTCCATTTAAACATATATTGTTGATCGTGTTAATATAAAAATCGACTTTTTATACTTTCATAGTTTATGTTTTAGTTTGAAGAGGGTTTACTATTTGCGCATTGATGGAATTCTAATAGTTGCTACCACTCCGGATCAGGGATGGAGCTGGGAACAACAGCAATTAAGAGATGGTTCCATACTCCCCTTCCAATCTTCCTGATCAGAGGCATTGCTGCCTGATGTAGTTTATCGTCATACCCAGGAATACGAGTAGGAAAAATGAGAAAAGAATGTTTATGTTTGTGTATGAAGAGAAGGGACAGGGAGAAAAACAGAATGGCATCTCTGTGATAATAGATTATGTGGATATCAGAGAAATATTTATGTGCATGTAAGAGAGAGAATGTGCAAACCTTTAGGCCATTGCTAGTCAAAATGTAGTGGGCGTACTGGTGCCGGTACGCGGATAGTTTCCAGGAAAACGAAAAAAAAGCAGTAGTCACATTCCACGCAACGAGAGACTGCCGAGATATCTGATTCGTTTTTGTTTTTTGGGGGTTTTTTTTAACATTTTAGTTTTATATTTATTATGGTTACATTTTTCAATTATTCTCTCATGCTAAAAGTCATTGCTTTATAACTAACGAATGCGATATAATGAATAGCCAAACAGGTAACTGAAATACGTATGACACCATCCTAATGATGATGGCGTGAGTATGTGGGAACCACACGTAGGAATAGCAAAAGGCCTTTTCAGAGACATATTTTTAATTTGGCCTGACTGTGGAGGAAAAGAATAGCCATGTGGATATGGGTCAAAAAATTTTTAAATTAGATTCCTTAGCTTCATAATCTTTCTCTGTAAGTTTGTAAGAATACAGCTGAATGCATGGCTAGTGGATCGGATCAGACGAAATAGCACAAATATGGTGTACCGGTCTCTGTCACATTGGATAGATGTGTTATGTCAATGACTGGGCTTAGAATGAAGAAGTCATCATAGCCTCATGTTTAGCCTCGAAGCAACAGCTAGCTTGGAAAGCTTCAAGCGCTAGTCCTTCGCACATTGAACAAAAAACTGCCAGTCTACCACATCAGATAGTTTGAAAATCACTTCTTTAGACCCTATACATACGCTCGTTTGGGATACACATGCATGTGAGTGTCAAAGGGCAGTGGAAAAAACATATTGAGGAAAGGTCAACACGAATTGGTAGTCTGGCTTGAACGGCCAAAATAGAAGTACAGGTTGCAAATCATTTATCCGAAATTCTTGCGACTGGAAGTGCTTTTGTTTTCAGATTTTTTTCGGATTTTGGAATACAGGTTATTTAATGTGAATATATGTATAAAATAGGGCAGCTTAGGATTGGAGCCCAATCACAAACATATCCCTTTACATTTGTGACTCTATTTAGCTATGGTAATTGGCTAACTAATTAACCATAGAAATTAAAAACGGGAAATACTCAAGGCGAGAAAGAGCTATATCGAAAGATAGACTGAGCGACATTAAAAAGAAGAATTTATTTTGTTTACAAAAGAAAGATACTTTTCGCAAAAGACGGAAAATCCGTAAGAAAAAGCGAGACTGTGATTCTGTAAAAATTAATTAATGTTACGATAAGGGAGTGACGCGCCAAACAAGACAGAATTCTGAAAGAAAAACAAAGCCAGCCAACGCATGCGACCATAAAAAGAAAATTTGGCTTGGGACCACATTGGAGAGTAGGTATTAATTATCTTTCAGAGATACCATTTAACTTTAATTCCTGGTTCCAGCGAAGGAAGCCATCTGGTATATGCACGAATCTTGACACGAAAAGAAAAATCGAAAAGGGGATCATTATTATTGCTTATTCAAAATGTTGACGTCGGACATAGTGTCTCGAAAATAAGATACCATAACTCGCTTAAGAAACGCAAAAAGTGTCACGAATCCATAGAAACGGGCCGGGAGAGAAAGACACTCATGTATTCAACAGATAGATAAAGATAATTGTTATTTCTCAACATATTTTAACCTCTTGAATTTGTTTTATTATTTTTTTTTTTTTTTACTCACGCTTGTGCGGTATCACCTTTACCCCGGATTCAGCTTGCACTACGGCCCGACGCCTGATTTGTTTCGTCTACCTAAGATCAAAGTCACAACGTGGGTAGGTTAGACTTGAGATCAAAGCAGTTACTTCGGTAACCAGACGTTGGAAGTGAGCTGGGAACGACAAGTTGGTATCGAACCGGGAACGACCAAATCGACTGGGTCACAGGCTGATGACAGCGACAACGAGTCAACCCCAAAACGCTGGTGGAAGAAACCTTACAGCTTCGCACCGCAACTGGGAGTTGACCACGGGCCGACGGCACAGTGTCATATATTGAAGTCGCGACCAGTTGACGTCACATATTGGTGCTGGACTGCGACCGCGACCACCGGTGGGTGTCACACATTTCATAACACAGCTTATACATATACCCTGAAAGTAGTTTTATATAAAATTTAATAAATTTTGTCTACATACCGATACAGGTAATTACACTAGTCATGTAATTCTCATGCAGATTTTTAAGTGGTGAAATTAAGATTTCACGTAAAAATAAGGTTTTGTATTTTCTGTAGGTGTTCAAAAAACTTGATCACTACTTACAAAAAAATATATAAATGCAGGACTTTTTGACATGTTGAAAAATATCTTTACTGAGCACGAAACACTTATTAAAGTAATCCATGAACAAAGGTGGTGCTGTGACATTCGCTAACAAAAAAACTGGCCCCAATGCAGGCTATGTAGTTGGGCTGGGGGAACCTCTACCCTGAGCAGATGTGGTCACTTACAACAGAAACATATGAGCTTGTATTCTTCCCAGTGCTTTCTAAAATTTTCCATTTGTGGTAAGTCATGTCAGCACCTGATAAACTTTTAGCTTTTGGAGGATTTCGGAGTTTGGAATTTCAGATAAAGGTAACTCGACCTGAAAGTGTTTTCAGTGTTTTACGTTATTTTGTGTTTATTTTGCCTTTAACTGTCGCGAAAGCCAGTGCATAGTCGTTGAGTCACAACAAATAACTTACAGTGAAACAAATATCTCCGTCTGTGCTTGTCCAATGCAATGCTCTGAGATTTTCAGATTTTCAGATCTGTCCGTTCGCTACTGGTGTTCCCCTGACTCTTCGTCTATCCGCCGTCTTGCCTCCAGGTACGGTGCGTCTGATCTGATAATATGCACATACCACTTCAACTTCCACTTCCTGGCGATGGTAAAAAGGTCATTATGGCGTTCTGAAGACGTAGTTGATATTTTAACAGGACTTTACATTGGTGATATGTTCAGTGTAAAATGTGTCCAAGATCATTTTTGGAAGTTCACCAGCACCTCCCCTGGATTTTTGTCGTTGCCATTAAAAAAGAAAAAACATTCAAGTTTTCAAAGTTTTCTTCATTCATTTTGACTTGCATGATCTTCAAGACAGCCCGGGAATTTCGACGGGGTGTAATGATTAGCTAGCTTGTCTCACTAGAGTAGTGAGTTCGATTCTCATTGGTTGACCCATATTTTTGGCCGTGTGCCACATCTAAACTGTGCTTAGACAATCTAATGATCTCCAAGACAGTCAACAAATATAAAACAATATATTATTTGTCATAAGCAAAAAGAGAATTTTCTTCACATTTAAAATACTTATCTTTGTCTGACACAAGGCCACAGCTTCTGTCTATATTTCTGAGATGAGGTATCATGTGCCCTATTTACATTATTCGAACTATTGCCCCAATCTTTGTCGCCATATTTATCACAACGTTTCGGCCGTTGTACGCTCCGGCCTTCTTCAGGTGGTTGGAATGTCGAACTGAACCCTTTATTTTGCTCACTGGGGTAGACTGTTCTCGTCCCACGTGCCATGTTTAATGGATATCAGTTATCAGTTATCACCTGTTAATTCCCCTCTTCAAGTTCTCCACTGACTTAACCGGGTATTGAACTCACACTCTTTGGGTCCTGTCACTGGATCTAACCAACGCCTTCATCCACTGTGCCATGTGTCCTTGAGGATATCTGTGTATTATAATACCCAGAAATTCATACACAGATGTGCAGGGGAGAACTTGGAGAGGGGAATTAACGGAAGATAACTGATAACTAACCTCCATTATACATGGCACGTGGATCAAGAACAGTCTACCCCAGTGAGCGAAATAAAGGGTTCAGTTCGACATTCTAACTACCTGAAGAATGCCGGAGCGTACAATGGCCGAAACGTTGTAATAAATATGGCGACAAAGATGAGGACAATAGTCCGAAAGTCACAGTTATAGAGAACCTTGCGTCGATCAAACTCGCTGTATGTTCTTGCTAATTGTGACTCAGTGCTTAGTATATTTGTTTATGTATGCGTGTACTCGCCTGTCTATCTTCCTGGCTACTGACGCATGCAACATCATTGCTACTACCAAGTGTTGGCGTCAGCCGTGCTTGTGGTGGCAAACAGAATTTCCGGCAATTTGTCTGTAGCAAGTAGAATGTTAGTTTTATTTCTTTTCTTCTTTCCCTCAAAGTCAGCAGCCATAAGTTCTGCCGCCTGCTCAAAAGCGAAGCGATACCAAAAAGACACTCGTGTGAAATTCTTTCTCGATTCCTATCCTTGACGTTATCTCCCGCCTTTTCGCCACTAAACTTCTCAATTTACAATTTACATTCTTTTGTACTTAAATCTTTTTATTTTCCTATTCATTTCTTGTCAAATTCATTTTGTGTTTTATAATAGGGAACTAGAAAGTTCTCGGCCTAAACAACTTTCCAAAAATTTGATCAAACAGTCAAATTTTTCGACTTTTAATTTTGGAAGAGCTTCTGAGCAGCGCCCAGAATTTTTCAGCATCCCTTCTTCCTTTGCTTTTCTTGTAATCAAGAAACTTTCAGGATTTGTTGTTTATCTTGCTGATTGTCCCCTCACTCCAAGTTATCAATTTTATTAAAATAGAAAGTATTCATAGGTCTTGAGGCAAAAATAAATAAGTAAAAAGGAAATATTTTTATTGCAACATTTTCATTTCAGAATCAACCCAGCATTGATTCAGCTTTGATTTCAAATAATTATTTCATTCTCTCTCTCGCTCTCTCTCTCTCTCTCTCTCTCTCTCTATATATATATATATATATATATATATATATATATATATATATATATATATATATAACAATTTTAATGTATGTTATATTTATGGGTAAAAGTGTTTAATATCTGCGGCACTAAAATCAACACTGCGTGGCGACAGTCTATTTCATGCTTGAAAGCAATCTTCAGGCCACTCGGATGTTGACTCCAATGTCCACATTTTTTTTTCTTTTTTTATTAATAAAAAAGAAAAAGCTAACACTCAATAACATCAACTATGAACACGGCCACATTGTGCTGACCGTGTTTAGAAAATAAAACATTCTTATAACTCTAGATACATACATAAAGTAATCCATACTTTCAGTCAAAATTAAAAATAAAATCATCCTTGATAATGGCTAAAAGTATAACCGAAAGCGCTCGGACATACAGAACATCTGCACAATTTCTACATAATTTATGCCCAGCAAAGAAGAAAATTATAAGAAGATAGGAAAATTTAAATAAAAAACTTAACCGCATGTGTGGAGAACATTGCATGATCATAACTGGAAAAGAAGAAGAAAGACTTTTAAAATTCTACTGTATGATTAGTAGAAGAAAAACGATGCATGACAAACAATTTTTGTTAATTTTTGCAGGGAGGAGATCTTGAATTTCATATACAAGTAAATGACAGAAAGGATAAGGGAGAGATTAACACTATGTGACACTGGTAAATGGAAAGCAAAGGGTTAATTTAAAATATAAACTTGGAACAAGACGAAAAAGGGTTAAAATAAATTGAAACAAGACGAAAAGGGATTATCATTGAAATATAACTTGGGACAAGACGCAAGTGGTCAAGCAAACACTGGACTTATTGTTCTGAGAAAGATATTACCGAAAAGACCATCTGGAGAATTTAAACCCACAAAGCAAAAGTAGAGAAAATAATTTATGGTCGCAGCTAAAAGTGCGGGTTACAAAAGCTTCTCTGGAGAGGAAGTCGATCGAAAAAATAATATTTGGAAATTTCCAGAGATGAAAGCCAAAGTTAAAGGAACTGATTTATTTTGCCTTTCAAAAAGCAAAAGATTGCAAACAATTCAAGAAATAGAATCTTATATCTTGCTTGAAAACTGGGAAAAAATTAGCTGATGAAAATTAAACTGATAATAACGATTAATGACCGTAAGTCAAGCCCAGCGCTTTCGCCTACGCGGCTTAATAATTAGATTTATCAAAATGACAACTAAAGTGAAAGGCTTAGGTGATATGCCAAGAGAGACAGAGGAATTGCCTACGTCCATTGTGAAGTAATAGTGCGAGGCATGAATGAGAGAGGGTATGAGTTATATGGATGGGTCAGTATCTGCGATCACTGCTCATAGAAAAAAGGGATCTCCCAAATTTGAAGAAATATTCCAAAGCCAGACAACAAAGAACTCTTGTTGGAAGACAGGGATACACTGAGCCCCCAAACACGTCAGCCCACATATCGGCTTTTGAAAATTATCGAATCCTTTTGAAAGGCAGATTCCATTTATTAAAACTCTTGAAAAAAAATAACAGCAGACGAAATTTATGCTGTTTCAAATCAGAGATGTCTACTCAGACACGTATATCCACTAAATATAACCTAGAGTAATAAAAAAGAAACACGGATTATAAATAAAAATTAATTATATATATACACTAAATATAACGGAAAGCATATATTACAGAGCCTCTCTTATAGCGAGATGTTTCCGGTGATTTATATAGAATTTTAGTGTTTTCGACCAGAATATTTCTTAATGGTTCTGTAAATTGTGAGTAACTAGAAATTTATTTTTATAGAACTTTGGTCAGATAAGTGACATGTAAGGCGTCTACTCAAGGAGGTGGTGGTATGTCCGATATAAACAATTGATTTATAACAAAAATCGTAGTCTTGTACTGAAACTATATTGCGCATCACAAGTTTAGATTTGATTTCTAAGAAACTAAATAAAAAAATAATTCTCCTTGCCTTTTATATTTAACGATATATATATATATATATATATATATATATATATATATATATATATATATATATATATATATATGCAATGGCTAAAGTATTAACCGAAAGCACAATCGTCAGTAAGGACAGTTTCGACAGAATTTCATTGATTGATTCGTTTTCTACGGCTTATCAACGCATTGCAGGTTATTTAAAGCCATATTTTTTAGATTGTAAGAATATTCTTTTAACATAATAATGATTTAGAGATACAAAATCTTACTAAGTAACCCGTAGCTGGGGGGGGGTGTATTCATACCTTCCCTAAGGGTATTTGCGCGTAAGTGAATATAACAAACCCAACTGGAATTTGAACTCGGATCTCTGATTAACAATTTCGAGTCATTATCCATTACACCCCCGGCACACCCAAACTTACATCACCTGGTATTCCGAAGCGGTCACCTATCTCGCTACTGACCAGGCTCGACATTACTTAACTTTGGTGATCGTGCGGGAATCGGTACATACGTTTCCTCCGCATAAAATAAACCTTGGTCGAAGACTAGAAAGACTGAAAGAAAAACTTGCAATATATTCTTTGTCCATAGTATTCAATGAAAGATTGATTCTCAAACTTTATATATATATATATATATATATATATATATATATATATATATATATATATATATATATATATATATATATATATATATATATATATATATATATAGTGGGTAGAATCTCTGACTGATGCCAAATCTGTAGGGTTTCGATCACCGCTTGAAGCAATCGGATGTCTAGCTACAATGATGAGCTGTGATACAGCGAAACAGTCTTTCTGTGGATGACTATATATATATATATTCGTGTAACTCACGATCTCGCGTATCGGGGGACCGCAAAATTTTCACTTATAAAAAAATGATCTCATGCATCATAAGAGTTCCTTTTTTGAGAAACCAAATTACAATAGACTAACCTCTTTTTTTTCTATCTCTTTACAGCTATACTTTTTGAGTACATTAAATGGATATATAGTTTGGTCAACGGCGTAGCCAGGGCCAGTACTAC
Organism: Acanthosepion lycidas; assembly: GCA_963932145.1. Lineage (NCBI taxonomy): Eukaryota > Metazoa > Mollusca > Cephalopoda > Sepiida > Sepiidae > Acanthosepion > Acanthosepion lycidas. The sequence continues at coordinate 5,905,838 of OZ010594.1, read as the reverse complement.
ATGCGCTAATTTTATATCTCGTGTATGATGCGACCCCCTTAAAATTAGCTTCAAAATTAGGTTTTCAGAAGTAACATGATATGCGAGTATATACGGTATATATATATATATATATATATATATATATATATATATATATAGAGAGAGAGAGAGAGAGGGGGGGGGAGAAGGAGAGAGAGATAGATGCTCTGTTAAAACAGTTATCTTCCCCTCACACATACACATCTATGGCAGCTGCCATATGTAGCAAATTCTAATCACGATCACCGACCCTTACTTCCTTTTCTTCCTATAAGACCCTTGACGCTCCCTTAAAGGAAGTAGGTTTTCCGTCCTCGAAAGCTGTTTCCTCGGTTTAGCCTAGCTTGGAACAAGGCCGTATATATATATATGTATATATATATATATATATATATATATATATATATATATATGACACTACTCAATACAAAAGTTAGCTTTTGGCCGGATATGGAGTCAAATGTTCTCCTCATTTTAGATGGGAGAGGGGGGATCCAGCCATGCGGTAACGCCTTATTCTTTGCACTAATATGGAAACCAGCATGATTGTCATCGCGGGAGCTGGGCACTTTTTGTCCTTGGCCCATATTCATACGTATGTATACGCAGGGCCGGAGCAATGGTCTCGTGCCCCGAGAATCTATGATGAACCTCCCACTCTACTACATCTCAATTTTCATAAGGAAGTATAAATATAAAATACAAATTTGATTGTAACCTAATTATCTACAATAATGGATCATATGCAATGTGAACAACAAAATGATGTCAAAAGGTGTTTATCATAATCGAAAGTTAATAGGTAAACGACATTTTCTGACATAGTTTAGTTTAGTTTGGTTGTTTTTTTTTGGGGGGGGGGGCGGGGTTACAGCATATCAACCTCAAAATACCGACAAAATTTTTATTTCTGGTGATGCCTTTTTTTCAAAAATGTAGTGCTGGTAATAATTTTTTTTTTTTACAAAGTATTTCTGGTATAAAAACCTATTTTTATACTTACATAGTATTTTAACCCCAGTTTGGGAGCTAACTATTTACCCATAGTTGGGACCCTAACAAGTGCTACCACCCCAGGTCAGGGTGGACCTAGGAACACCAGCAATTAAGAGGTGATTCCACGCTCCTCAAAACCTTTGATCACAGGCCTTGCTTTTGGACGTAGTTTATCATCTTACCCAGGACGCGGATGTAGTTTATCGTCATACCCAGGACGGTTTCTGACATAACTTGTATACCTAATACAAGGGCTTTTTCAACGACTGATTTCTAATGCACTTTTAACAATACCTGCAGACTTTCTGTAAGCAAATTTTACTATTGCCTTCCGCCTTTACTACATCGTTTTTTTTTTTTTTCTGAGTATTTTTACATTACCTTGTGTATGTATCTACGCCATTAGTATTTTGTTTACTAAAATTTTTTGGCAAGTCATTGACGCTTGTTGAAATCCTCACAGTATTCAGTATTATTGAAGTTTAATAGATTAAATTGAATATTTCCAATAAGAAAAAATATTTTGCTGTATTTCAAAAGTAATTTAAATTGATTGGAAGGGTATTTTTTTAAATCGCTGATTTTAGCGCTATTTTTAGCCATCTGTCAGCACAATGTAATTTTTTTATTAAAAAATCTTTCAAAAATAAAGTATACATTTTTGAAACATTATTTGATGAATATTAACTGCTGATTTAAAGTTTAATTAATCTGATTTGAAACAAATATTACTTTTAGTTTAAAATATTTGCATTTATTAACACGTCGGTCGGTGTTTATTTAAAGTGTTGGGTAGCTTGACTGAGTTGACAACCTGCCTGACAGCCGGAAGTTTATCTATTTTTTCTCCGCGGGGGACATATCTGTAAAAATCCCTTGAGAAATAATTTTAACTATCCAGTAATCTTAAAAACTTAGGAAAATATTCTCCGTTATCTAATGCTTTATTGCATTTTAGGTATTTTAGCTTTAAATTTACTACAGTTATGACTTTTATTTTTTTATAATATCGTATATGAACATCCATATTGACAAAAATCGCGATGTTTATACACACACAAAAAATTATTTTTAGAATATTGGAGGTCGCTGAATTATAGAAAGCTATTTTATTTATGATTAGTAATTATACTTTTACTTAATAACAACATCAGCTAACTTGTAAAAATTAGTACAGGCATTTAAAAGTGTGAAAACTTTATAAATTATTCTAATTTTGTTTTTTTTAATGAAAACAATTTTTTCTAAAGACAATAGTGTCTATAATATATCTTATTCACAAAAGCAATTAAAGGTTTTTCTAATTAAATAATTTCTTAGTTTCATATCATTTTTTATTTTACGATTCATAGCTGATTTTCGGTAACTGAAGGTCCTGTTTTACAAAAAAAATTGATGATTTCAATTCTCCAAGGAGTTCCGCATGTATAACTAATATAAACATTACGAAGTACAAAAATTAATTTCTCGAAATTTCATAAAATCAAATAAGTGTGAGGGGGGGGGTCGTAATAAATGTAAAAAAGTTGCCAATATTTTATAAAAAAGAAACATTTCAAAAATAATTTAATTAATTTGTGAATAAGTCCTAAAAGTTCCATTAAAATCCGACAATTATTTGATTTTGCGCAAAAATTTCAAAATCAATGTTTTTCACCGCAAAAACGACGCTAAAATTTTCTATACTAAACTTTGCACCCCCACCACCACAATAATAATGCCAGAATAACAAGATTTTTAATCAAAATTTCCTATCTACTTGAAAGGATTAAAAAATATAATTTAAATTGTTTTAAGTTTTGGGCATTTTTTCATTATGGTATTCTCATATTTTTAGTGAATCTGTGGCAGCACCTATTTGAAAAAAAGTTTCTATTATTGAAAGATTTTGTGTGCATGTGTGTGTATGTTTGTGTATGTGTATGTGCGCGTACGTGTTTTATTTGGCAGTGGAAGAAAGTAATTTCAATTTATTCGGCTAAAAGTCAATTTACATGACCTCTATAATAGTCGACGGTTATTTTGCCTTCTTAATACTGTCTTACATTAATTATCTACTAAAAACAATCTTAAATGTACTAATTGTTAAATTTTACTTATTTATAGGAAAATTTAACTTAAATCTTTAAAGTCTGTAAAGAAATTTGATTTTAAAGTTATAAAAAATTATTCTACCGATTTTTACTACCCAGAAGCAAAATTGCTTGTCATCAAATACATCTTAAATTTGATTGTGTAAACCTATAACTGAAAAAGATACTTACGGGTTTTTATTTACTTTAAGATTGAATTATGAAATCAAAATGAGTTGCTAAAACGTTAGACTATACTGACCTGCTTTTCATGAGCTTAATTAATGGATACACTAAAATCAATTTCTAAAAAGTTAGTGTCAGTTCTAAGTCTAATAATTAGATCATTTTTCAGTAAAATGTTCGAGTGTCAGAAATATGAAAACATTAAGCATGTTACAGGATTTGTGGAGATTTTCAAACAATCCAAAAGGAATGAAATGAGAGCGAGAATCCAAACAAATGTGTAGAGATTTAAAGTATTTTCTCAAGTCAGATATTTTAACACTTCTACGGAATCTCCAGCTACCAGTGCGTATTAGTACATAAAGATCAAATTGGTATATAAAGATCAAATTGGTATATAAAGATCAAATTGGTATATAAAGATCAAATTGGTATATAAGGATCAAATTAGAAGGCCAACAATAGAAATTGTTTACTGATTAATGTCTATTGTTATTAGTTAGCGAAGACGAGAGTTCAAAGAAAAACAATGTCAGCTCCAGTTACCAACATTTATATATCACTAATCTAATATCTATAATGTTTGCTTGAACAGAAAGTTAAGCTGCCGTAAATAAAGACGCCAATCGCTTCTTTTTTTCATCTTCTCCTTTATAATTCTTCTTCTTCATCATCATCATCATCACTATCATCTCTGTTCTAAAGCATGATAGTTTTTCTTCTTCTTTTTCTTCTTCTTCTTCTTCTTCTTCTTCTTCTTCTTCTTCTTCTTCTTCTCAATCATAAAGCAGAATAATTCTTTTCTTCTTCTTCTTCTCCTTCTTCTCTTTCATAACTCACGAAAATTCTTCTTCTTCAACTTCTTCTGTCATAAATTGATAAAGCACGATAGTTCTTCTTCTTCTTCTTCTTCTTCTTCTTCTTCTTCTTCTTTAAAGTGGATGTAAATTATATAAAAAACGGTAAAATAAAGCAATTTTTTCATTTAACCGTAAGTTCTATGCTAATAGTTTCTTCTCTCTTGTGGATTCTTGCTTTTCTGTCAAGTTTTATTTTCAAATATTTAAACGCAATATCACTCGTTATCTTCTGTCGCTCCTTAATAATATTTTTGCTCATCGTCTTTCACTCTGAGTAAACCCCTGCGTCCTAGTGTCTTTAATGCCCTTCTTGTGGTAAATTTAGCAAAAAACAAATAAAATAAGTTTTCTTAATTACTCAACAGATGATTTTCGCACGATTTTTTCCAAGCTATCCAAAATTTATTTTTCCCTGAGAATTATATTTCAAGCAGAAATTTATTCAGTTCTGCAATTAAATAACTGATTATTCAATGAAATTAAAATGTACGCCGCTTTTTAAAATTGAATTTTTTTCAAATTTTATCAAATTTTTCTTTTATTTATATTCTAGAGATAAACAGCATGTACATCGGCTAAAATTCTTACATATATATATAAAATAGAAAAAATGTAATTAATATATTAAAATAATTTTAATTAATGACATTCTCTCGAAACCAAAATAAGTGTTTCCTTGTTCTTTATGTAGATTCATGACACGTAGATGATATAAAGTGGGGATCGCAAAACAAAGTAGATTCATGACACCTAGATCTCAATATAAAGTGGGGATCACATAACATTTTTGTTATTTTGTGAATTTTTGTAACTCAATCAATCATCCATTTCAATTTTCATAAAATGTTTTCTGAAATGTGCCGATGAGTCAACATTTCCATTATCAATTTTAATTACGATATTCGATGTCAACTGAATATAAAATATTTTTTATTAAAGACTAGTGTCATAGATAAAAAATACTTTCCTTTCTGATTTTTCTTTGGCAATATGAGGATTTAGTTTTTTTTCTTCCTGTTCAAGAATACCTACTATAGATATTTATTAGAGTTAGCTTTCATACATGGCCAAAATGGTGGTGTAGAAAGACCGTGTTGCCTCAGTCTTTTCAAGGGAATAGCATGTGTGTGTAATGTCACAGATGTTGGTGCAAAGTCGGTTAGTCGAGGTCAAAGTCCGGTTAAGTTTATTGCGTTCACTTCGCATTATTACCTTTGGGAAAGGTGTGAATCCATCTCTTCTTCTCCATCTATGGGTTAAATAGCAAAGTAAACTGGGTTCTCTATGTATGGCTACCAACTAATCCAAGAGAATGAAAATCCTAAATTCCTGATAGCAGGGAATTAAACCAAAAACCAACCCAATATATTTCCGAAGAATTCATAGCAATAGGGGGATAATAAAGAAAAAAAATCTGTGGAAAGCATGATCGTCGATGTGTGGCATTATAAAAAGAGACCTGGAAGTTTCGAAAACCTTCTTCTTCTTCTTCTTCTTCTTCTTCTTCTTCTTCTTCTCTTTCATAACTCACGATAATTCTTATTATTATTATTCTTTTTCTTCTTCTCTGAAGTGAGTGTAAATTAAAGAAAAACTGTAAAATAAAGCATTTTTTTCATTTAACCGCAAGTTCTATGCTAATAGTTTCTTCTCTCGCACTTCTCGCTTGTGGAACTATCTTCTGGCTTCTTGTTTTCCATTCAAGGCATGAATCTGAATGTTCTGAAGGGGTATGGCATAAAAAAGAGATCTGGATGTTTTGAAAATCCACATTTTAAATACTGGTTTTCATTTAGGCTTTTATTGGTGATGCAAAACACTGGCGACACAATGAAATATGAAACGCCTTCAAACCATTCTCCCTTAAATTCCATGCGTGATGCCCGCCTGGAGGATTATGTTTTTTCGATTCATAATTGACTTGGCAGAAGAATTCCTCTAGTACACTGCCGTTACTTTCTGCAGTAGACTGGTTGCCAACCAAGGCAACAGGGTCCAAACTGTCTTGCTATTTAATCTATAGTTGTGGTTAAACATTAAGCAAGCCACAAATTTTGAGCGTCTGCAAGTAAACTATATTTGTAATTAGTCTGAATGTTGGGGAGGCTCTAAAACTCTCCGTATTTTACGCCTAAAATCCTTTAAATTAGCAATTTCTCTTTCTCTTTTCTATTCCTACCCTCTATTTCAATCCAATTGCTCAGTGGCTGGAATGGTAACATTTTCCTTCGGCACCAGTTCGTTAATGCTTACGACGATGCTAGTTTTCCAATATTGATTTTCAAAGCTAAAATTTTTAAAAGTAGACTCTTACTCTGTCGATGAAATTTCTACGTACTTATGGGCCTACTGCTGCTACTGTTGCTACTACCCTTGTCAGGAGAGTTGTGTGCTTGTAAAATCAACTGCCAGCGCCTGAAGCAAAAAGAGAAAGAAAAAACACCAAACCTTGCGATTGTGTTTATATTATTAAATTTGCATTACACGATGATAGACAAGTAAGTACCCGCTCTCTTGCTCTCTCTCTCTCTCACGCATATATTCTCACTCACTCACAAGTCTGAAAGTCCTTTACCATCTTTTCTTTCTTTTTCACTCTTTTTATTCATTTCTTTCTCTCTTACTCTGTGCTTCTTATACAACTTACTCTTCCTCTCTTTTCTCACGCTTACTCTCTCAATATATCTGCAATCTTTCTTTCTTTTCCATGGCGTCCATTAATCACCGTTTCCAACCACATTCTGCGATATTTTTTTCTTATGACCCTACAGAAATGCTACCATCCCCCCTACATACAGATTGTTTTTTTATTCATTCCACCTTACAAACTACGCAACAGACAAAATTTTTCCTACCGTCTGGTCTATCATGGACCCCAAAATATTATTTTTTAATTCAATCTCTAACTTTTATGTTAAACCTTCAGGAATGTTCTTCTTCCCTTCCTTCGCGTTTCTTCCTTTCAGAATTTATTAGAGTTTTCTTTTTTTTTATTTCTTCCTATCATTGTTCTTTCTTTCATTTTTAAAACCATTTTCCTTCATTTGCATCCGTTTAATCACTTTTCATTTTCCTTTCATTGATTGCTTCATGGATTCTTTTCTTCCTTCTTTGATTTTCTTTGTTTTCTTCTTCTTCTTTTATTATGACTATTTTAACACAAACACAAACGTTGTCGTCATCATCAGTACCGAGGCCTGATTAAATTTCACCGTAATTTCTAAGTAAATCTTTTACAAACAATATTATGAAGCCCGTCGCCAGTGCTTTGAGGAAGGGGTGCCGTTAAGTCATGGACGCAAGTAAGAATTTGCAAACTAGAAATAGTTTAACCCATTTACACAGAGTTGCAATTCAAATGATTTAATATTCATAGAATATTCCGTTAACTCTGTTTGTTTAACAGTGATTAAAGTTATGACAAAGTTACAGGTAAAAAAGAAAATGTAAAAAATTACAAGTGAAAAGAATGACTAATTTACAAGTAAAAATTGCAGAACTACAGCCATGTTAAATACAGTCTAACGAAATTTAAAACTATTATGAACTGGGTTTTTTTTGTGGGGGGGGGTAATAATTCTTTATCTTCTCGCCTTGAATCTTAAAAAGAATTTAAAAATATTAAAAAAATATTTCTAAAAATTGTATTTTTAATACACTGACTTCATAGAATAAGCTACAAAGGTTCTGTGAAGAAGAAATATATAAACATTTTTTATTGATTCATTCATTTTCTACGGTTTACCAACCCTTTGCAGATTATTTAAATCCAAATAATATTTTTATGTTGTAAGACTTTTTCTTTTTAGATAATAATAGTTTCAGTTATACAAATCTTACTAATTAACCCATAGTTGGTGGGAAAAGAAGTGGATTCATACCTTTACTAATGGTATTTACACGTAAGTGACTATAACGAACCCAATGGGAATTGGAACTCGGCTTTTCGAGCCATTAGCCATTAAACCACGCGCACATCAAAACTTACAGCACCCATTATTCTCAAGCGGTCACCCATCTAAGTACTCACCAGGCTCGACGTTGCTTAACATCCGTGCTCGTATGGGAACCACTGTTTCAACGGGATGTGGCCGTAAGCCACAAATCTGACTTAAAACTAAATTGCTTGATATCCTAATTACGCTGTATATCTTTTTATTTTAAATACTAAAAAATTGAAAACAATTGCTTGCATTACTTACACATCGGTACTTTTTTTTAACCTACATTAAATTCTCAATTTAAATTTTTCTTTGCGAACATCCTTTTTTCACGATTTAATTAAACGGAAAAGAACCTTAGGCCATATTACTTCCTAAATTAAAAAGTTTAATGAACTTGGAATTTTGCAGAAGGCGCGTTTGGCAATAAGGAACCTTTTATTTTCATTACTGGATCGACAAGCATTAACACTAACAGTGAATCAAGGCAGATTCAACAGTTAACTATGTTCTGAATATTATGGTATCCTGTTGGGTCCCCACTTATGAATAAGGAAAGAGCCCAAAGCCATTTACACAAGTAGAAGCAAACAAGAATATAATTATAGACATTTTAATACCAGTAGCATCTGGTGGTTCTCGCTACAAACTAAGTGATATTATTTCTTCTTTGCAATTGTTTTCTCCCACCCGGTCTACCCGTTATTCACAGCCCACTATCCACTTTCCTCTTCGTCCTCTCTCTCTCTCTCTCTCTTTCTCTCTCATTCCTACACTCCGCCTCTAAGTGTATTTTCCGGTGTGAACACTGTCCGTCCCATAATTCTTTGCAACCATTATTTGTTTATTCCTATAGTTATTCTTTCTTTGTGACCACGACCATCAGAGAGCAGAAGACACTATCTTTCGACCTCTCCCTACCGGACAATTAAATTTCCGCCTATTTAACCAACGTAATCACTGACTGTACATATCTTCTTTTTTTTTTTCTTTTCTTTCTTTTTTCTTTTTTTACGCTTTTTGTCTTTTTTTTTTCTTCATTTTTCTTCCTTTCATTGTTATTCTTATTTTCTTTCCTTCATATTTTCTTTTCTTTCAAACTTATGCTTATTTTTTTTCTCTGTCACATTTTTTTTGTCTTTCATTATCCAATACTTTTAAACTTTTTATTCCCTTCTGCTTCTTCTTCTTTCTCTCTTTCGTTTTCCTTTTTTTTCTTCCTTTTTATTGTTTTATCGTGCTTTTCTCTTTTCCTTTTATTGTTCTCTTCTTTTGTTTTTATTCTTTTTCATTCCTTTTACTGTTCTCTCTTCTTTTGTTTTTTCCTTATTTTTTCTTTCTACTTTTTCTCACCTTTTTAGACTTTCATTCTTCTTGTGTTTTCTTTCTTCTTTCTAATTATATTTATTTTTTCTTCGTTTTTAAATTTGTTACCTTTTTTCTTTGTCTTAGATTTATTTAGCACATTTCGTTCAACGATATAAAAGAAATAAAAATGTAGTAAAATCAAAAGGGTTTGTCATGTGGCTGAGATAGTTGGTTATTCTCTGCTTCATCATGGCACTAGTCGACGTTAAGGCGAAATATTTATTTATATTTCTTTTTTATTCAATGTCCCTCCTCCATTGGAAGATCAGCACAACACAATTTTCCTACTCAATTTCTGCTTATGACCTTAAGCTTAATAATTATCTAAACCAACCGTAGGCATAACTTTGTTCATGACAGTAAAGAAGACCTGCCCACCCCTAGGTAATGAGTGGGTGATATCGTCTCACTATGCCAGTGGTCGAAGGAAATATGTCGAAGCCGGTGGTGCTAACGAGAGATAACGCTTACATCCTGCTACTTCTTGTATCAGGCAAGGCTGCCAAAACAGCAACCACCAACCCACGCTATCAACACAGAGAATGCCAGAGTGCTAATCTTCCAACTTTGCCGGTGCCTCTCCACAACCCATCAGACGAGTCAGCCTACACTTGTCTCTCTTTTGTCTCCGTTTTCTTCCGACAGACGGTCATGAGGGACTACTCCAAATTTGTTCCTTCTCCGTCTAACACACGATATAAATAGAAACTCAGAGAAAGAAAAAGAGGGAGAATAAGCGAATGAGAAAGAAAAGAGGAAGTGTGTTTATGGAGAAAGTAAAGTGGTGACAGTTTGCTAATATAAATAGATGTCTACGTCATTGTTACGTCATCACAGAAATATTTTTTTTTTTAATCACAAAATATAACATCGAAGTAGGCGGGGAGAGTTCGAAAAGGGGGGAAAATAATGTTCAATAATTATTGTTTACTCTGCTTATCTTGGATATAATGACACAAGTAAGAATGGCGCCGGTAAAAATGCCACAAGTGGAAAAATAGGGAAAAAATGGCACCGGTAATGCGCCGAAGGTTTACTGCTGGAATGTCTTGCTGGTATTTCTTTCTTCTCTGAGCATATGTACCAGAAATAAAGGTTTGGTCGGAGTACTTTAGCAGGGGGGCAACCTCATCAGGACATCTAGCCTGAAGTAACCGAACAACAACTGTCCTCTGATTAGAAATTTAACTTTAGATTAAAATTAAACAGTTACTGGTGTTTAGATTTGAGTTGTTTTAAAAGAGTCTGTTTTTTGTGCCATTTTTTGCTATTTTTTTCACTTGTGCCATTATTACCGTTCACCTTATGATGCACACGTTGATGATACGACTCCCTATTTTTTAAATGCCATTTTCCTTCTGGAGGTAGGCAACTACGTCTCTTTACGGGCTCCTTTTCTTGAAGATCTGTGAATTGTCATGCTTTCTTGGAAATGATAATAGAATGGTTTGTCTTCTCTAAGGTTTGAAATTGTGAGTTGTCCTTCCCTTAGACATGTTGATATCCAAGGCTACAAAGCCAAATCTATTTAGCCGATGGTTGGAAGGGTGAAGAGATAATCCATATTTTTCTGAATAGCATTTTCTGTGAAAGTGAACGCAACAGGCGAATCCGAAATTTGAACTCGGCTCGCCAATTTTACTTTTTGTATCGATAACTGTTCTACCCACCCGCAGATACATGGAGCACACTCCCCAGATCCCACGTTGAGACGCGCTTGTAACAATGGTTGAATTGATGATTAAAAAGAAAACAGTGGTAGCTAGGAGCATTTGGATGGACAATTTGAGGAGAATATAAAAGAAAATATGGGATTGAGAATGCGCGGTGTTAGTCGAAGTAATTAAAACATAAATAGACGAGAGTAAAAGAGTTTAAAAAAAAAAAAAAAACACAAGGGAAAGAAAAAATGAAGATGACGAAAAAGAATAGAAAATGAAACGAAAGAGAAATATTAGGTTGGTGCAAAAATAATGACGTAATAATGTCGTTTTTGACGTATTTTTTAACGTCAAAAAAACAACATTATCACGTCATTATTTTTGCACCAACCTAATAGAAAGAAAAAGAAACAAAAGAAAAATGGAACCACAAGAGGCCACTCGAAATGGTATGGAGTGTGTGATGTACTTGGGGTCGTTGAGTGGGTTTATCACTCCAGGCATGTTTCATGGTCTTTCATAATTAAGTTATGTTTTTGTTCATTGTCTGCCCTATAAATGAATACTTTTTTCGCGTATGTTTAGTGAGCACATATTTTACTCTCGGTGGATCGCAAAGCTGGCGCATTAACGACTACGTACGACTATTTCAAATAGGTGCTTTTTTTACATACATTTTCATTTCTTGGTGTCGTTCGAACTTTTAGACTCGAAAAACCAAACTAGTTACATTCTATCATGAACAATCGAACTCTGAACTACCACCAGTCACGATGAATGGATGACTCCTCGGGGAGGCCCCGTGCCTTGAGCAACGATTGGGCCTCAAACTCAACCCGGACCTCAAGTGGAACATGCGCAGGACAAATAGTAGGTTCCCGGTACCCTTCCAGTAAATACCTATCTCTTCTTGCTATCCACTACCTTTACAAAAGCCAAATCACGCCGAAAATGGAATAATGTTGTCATATTTGGACAGAAGTCCAAAAGCGTCCCCGCCTCCTTGTTGGTGACAAATTATATTCCTCTTTGTAACCCTCCCCCTCTCTGACAGACGAGATGTCGCAAGCCTTTCACTCCTCTATCACTACTTCCTTTGAAAGTGCTCAGACGAACTATATTCCTTAGTTCCACCAATTCTAACCTTCATGGCTAGGAGCTGCCATGATACGTGCATTGTAGGGAACCACTTTCATTCCCTCTGCATTCTGTTGGTAAGAAGTTAGTTCCACTCGAACAGCTTCTTCCCGCGAATCACTGCTCTGTGAAACCAAGGGGATGTTTTCTCGATCACTACAATTCTAATCTATCCAAGTCTAGGGTTAAAACTCCACATATCCGCATAAGCTGTTCTTCTTACTCTGTAACTTTCTACTTCGGGTGGTTTCCGTGTCTTGTAAAGAGTGAACCTCACTAAAAAAAAAAAAAAAAAAAAAACTTTCGCGATAGGTAAGCTAAGTAATGGATGGCTACACAAAATAGAATATGAATTTAGTCAATATATTAAAATCCGGGAGAGCAAGTCACGGTGCCTTCTTGGCTACACGTTTTCCACTGTCATAAAGTGGAATGATCTCTTGTTAAGTCTGTTGTCAGGGACTTCGGTTCAAGATATCGTGCGAGACAATTTTTCTATCTAGGATCTTAAATACTTATAAATCCATGCCGTGAATATTTCTGACACATCTGGTCTGGTGCTTCTGCTATATATCTAGATATTCTTGACGAAATCTAAAGTAGAATCTGCAACATTATCAGTCCAGACCTGTCATCTCGGTTTGTCACTTTCCGACCGCCGTAACGTAGCGTTCTTTCGACTTTTCTAAAAGTGATTTCACGGTAATTGTTCTCAGGACCTAGACTTCGCGAATTTAACCGCAGTGCTAGGGTGACGGTTAGGTCTCATAATTTCACTGTTTGGAACTGCTAGTCGTAATCGTAAGTTCTACGCTACGCACTTCTCGTTTGTGGAACTCTCTTCCCTGCTTTCCTGTTAAATTTAAATGCAATGTCAGTTGTCATCTTCTGTCTCTTTGAATCCTGTTCTTTTATAGTCCTCTCTGTTTCTTTCACGCTCAGTAACCCTTTGCAGGAGTCCTTGGTATGGCTATAAACTACATCCGGTAGCAATGCTTCTTATCGGAAAATTGGAAGTTTAGAAGAGCGTGGAACCACCTCTTATTTGCTCTTGTTCCCAGTCCTACCCCGACCCGAGATGGCAGCACCCGTTCGGGTCCCAGCTGTAGGCAAATAGTGAACCCCTTAGCAAAAACAAAACACTGAGAGTAAAAAAAAAAAAAATACATTTATATAGTAAAAATACCAGTAATACATTTTATAGTAGAATTACCAACAATACATTTTATAGGAAAACTTGTTGTTGAAGGCATACGATTGCGTTCAAAATATATTTAGTTGCAGCCATAACAGTGTAGTCAAAATATTTAGATTAGGGAATTAAATAACCTCCAAAACGAAACTGCTATTAATCCTTCGAGGTCACTTTCTGCCTTTCATAAGCATGGCTAATGCTATCCTCCAAGAGAGTGACTCATTGCATCTTCTCCGACTAATGTTTTTCACTGACATGAAGTGGAAATAGGATATTGAATCAATTGCTAAGTCTGCAGCTGAGAAAGTTGCTTTCACTATGCCGTGCTAGACAATTTTTTTCTCGCAAGAATCTATCTTACATGTTTATAAGTCTATCATTCATCCTAGCTTTGAATATTCCTGTCATATCTAATCTGATGCTTCTACTATGTATTTAGAGATTTCGATAAAATCCAAAGAATAATCTGCAATGTTATCAGTCCTGATCTAGTATCTCGGTCTCAGTCAATTTCCCACCCTCGTAATGTAGGTTCCCTGTGCGTTTTCTATAAATATCTTTATGGTAATTGTTCTGATGAACTTTCCTTTATCTTACTTAGCCTTTATGAATTTAAGCGCAGTACTAGATTGACCGTTTGGTCTCGTCATTTTACAGTTGAAAAGGATAGATGTAATATTTCGCTTGTGAACCCAATTGTGACTTCGTGGCTCCTAGTCGACATTGATCTTCAAAAATTGAAATGCAAAGTCAATCGTTATCGTCTGTCTTCTTAATTCTTGTTGTTTTATTGTCCTCGCTCCTTTATAGTGTTTTTCTTTTTCTCATATTCTTTTACACTCAATAACCCTTAGTGTCTTAGTGGCTATATTGCCTTGCTTGGGGAGAAATGATTTAAAAAGGCTTTACAAAGTCATTAAAAAGCCGAAAATGTAGACAAAAAGACAGAGAGAAAAATTCCCAAGAAATGAGAAACACTTTTGATTTTTACCAATTCCATAGAGATAATAAAAAGAAATGACAAAGTGTGCATCCAATTCGCCAAGAAAGCTGAGTCAGCTGTTCATCACTTTTCACCCATTAATGTCCAGCACTCCGTTTTGATGACAGTGAGCACTCATGTGTTATAGGTGGAAACCTATTATTAATAAGGGATGTTTTTATAACCTATAATTAATACAGGATTGCATGTGTTATATTACCGTAAGAGATAGTTTTGAGCTAATTGTTTACCACGATTAAGCTTGTCGAGGGATTGTAGAATACTTTCTGTGGGAACTGTATTTTTGAGTATGACTAAAGTCCTGTTTAATGTTAGAATGTGTGAATCTAGTTAGAAAAAATAGAGTGATTGATATTAAGTGAATTCTGGAGAATAGAGCCTGTGTTGTTGCATAATTTGGAAAGCGTGTGTTGTTTGGAATGTGCAGCTCTAAGTACAAGGTTTCATAGTTGGGAAGAGGCAGAGTCGTAGATCTGTTGAGCTTTGGATGTTCGTAGAATATAGAAAATGGTACTTCGATTTAAGTCGTTTTGGAATAATATCATTTTTTTTGCATGTGCTTAGGAAGAAAAAGCTCGTTCTTATTTTTGTTTCAGGTAAGTTCCGTGTCGTCTTCTTGCATGGAGTTGAGTTGTTTCAAGGTGGGGTGAAAAAATCAATGGTAATAAAGAAAGACAATCCAAGTATGCATATTTATTATATTTGCATATAATAGGCTGGTGAAAGAAATTCGAGAGTTGAAAAATAAACAACACAAATAATAATATCGATTATAAAATTAATAATATTTACTGTATGTTAGTAGGCCTTTTGGCATATATATATATATATATATATATATATATATATATATATATATATATATATAATAAAAAGGCTTAAACACTAATATTTCATGGTTATAATTTATTCCATTGGAATCGTAAATACGATCCAATTCATCAGACCTACAAATTCAAAGAGAAAACGGAAAAAAACAACTCCGGAAATAAAAATAGAATTTAGAGAGAGTGTAAGTATGATAGTGTGGGACGAATGTTAGTGCTAAAGAGAGGGGTAACATACGAGAGAATTTGGGAGATTAAAACTTAACAGAGAGGGTTTTTTAAAACTAGAGGTGAGTGGAAGGGGGAAATATGAATGTTGTCGGATGTCTAATACATTAAAGATACATTTCGTGGTGACATACACACACCATAGACGATCTAATGTTAAAGATCAGAATAAGAAGGAGGGAGAGAAAAGGAAAGAAGTGGTGGGGGAGAAAGATGGGGCTAGAGAAATTAAAATAGAAGGACATATACTGAAAGGGCCGCTGTGTAATTGAGAAAATTTGACAAAAATAATATCGACTACAGGTTACAAATCAAATATAAAAATATAAGGAATAAATATGACGATTATCTAATCTAGCAAGGACCTATATTTTTATTTTTTATGTTCAAAACACATGCGAATACACACATACACAATAACATATACACGTATATACATACACATAGGCGTGTACCTACATACACGCATACATATATCCATGTACACATATCCACACAAATACACACATACATATACATACACACACATATACACATATACATATATCTGATTCAATATCTTAGCTCTATCTCTGATACTAAGCGCTTTCTAATAAGTACCGCGCATGTAATATACAAATAATTACACCTACATATATACATATACACGTACACATATGCACACATACATACACACATATATCTATATACATATACACACATACATACACATATACATACATGTACATACCCACATACATATATATATATATATATATATATATATATATATATATACACATACATATATACATACATATACATACACATATATCTACCTATACCCATATACACACATTTTCCACATACATATACATAAATACATACACATGCACACATATACACATATATACACATATATACATCATCACACACAAATATATATATATATATATACATACAAAAATACACACACACATACCTACATATACACACATACATCCATACGCATCCAGTCCTTACACATTTACCCACATATATACATACGAACATACGCATATGTGCACTTAAACATATATACCTAAAACCCTACATTTCTATAGAATTACATACACCCATTTAAACAAATAAACAATGTATCCCTGTATCTATCCGTCTAGCTATACTTACATACATATATACGTAAATATACACCCATATACATATATATATGGGTACATACATACCAAAACATACACACATATATATACACACATCTTTACATATATATCCATCTACATATACCTATATCCATATACGTATACAGGAATATACATATACACACATACGCATGCATATACATATACATCCATACATATACATATATATACCTATACACAAACACCTAAATATATACCCACATACACACGCAGCTAAGTACATACATACATATAGACATACATATACACATATACATGCATACACACACATTACTTATACCTACATACATACATACATACATACATACATATACATACATATATATACATATAAATTAGAATTTAAAATCTAAATAAGTAAAATTTCAACAATTTGGTGGTAAAAATAAAAAAAAATTAAATACATAGCGCATCACATAAACATACACAATGATCTATATAGAGATAAACAAAATAAACATAATAGTCATTCCGTTAAAATGTCATGCCCGATGTTTTGAACCAAGATGGAACTGACATAACTGCTGAATCTTCGTAATGAGATATTTTCTAAATGTAGACATAAGAAACGATTCAAAACATAAACACCGTTTTGTAACATTTTGTCACTTATGTATATGTATGTATATATGTAGGTATATGTGTATGTGTGTGTATGCATGTATATGTGTATATGTATGTCTATATGTATGTATGTACTTAGCTGCGTGTGTATGTGGGTATATATTTAGGCGTGTGTGTATAGGTATATGTATGTATATGTATGGATGTATATGTATATGCATGCGTATGTGTGTATATGTATATTCGTGTATACGTATATGGATGTAGGTATATGTAGATGGATATATATGTAGAGATGTGTGTATATATATGTGTGTATGTTTTGGTATGTATGTACCCATATATATATGTATATGTGTCTATATTTATGTATATATGTATGTATGTATAGCTAGACGGATAGATACAGGGATACATTGTTTATTTGTTTAAATGGGTGTATGTAATTGTATAGAAATGTAGGGTTTTAGGTATATATGTTTGAGTGCACGTATGCGTATGTTCGTATGTATATATGTGGGTAAATGTGTAAGGACTGGATGCGTATGGATGTATGTGTGTATATGTAGGTATGTGTGTGCGTATTTTTGTATTTATATATATATATATATATATATATATATATATATATATATATTTGTGTGTGTGTATGTATATATGTGTATATGTGTGCATATGTATGTATTTATGTATATGTATGTGGAAAATGTATGTATATGGGTATAGGTGGATATATGTGTATGTATATGTATGTATATATGTATGTGTGTGTATGTTCAGAGCAGATAACATTAGAAAGATTTTAGAGTCGAATGAAAATAAGTGGATACAACGTCTAAAAACAAAATATCCATCCGGGCTAAATCACAAATTTAACAATATATAGATAGTAGTATGAATATATAACTCAACAAATCAAAACCTACCCACATTTCTCACCCACACAAGACAGACAGGCTTACGGAGGTGTGGAGGCCTCACACTTATACACTCACCCACACGAATATACACACTTACACACATCATACGCACTCACTCCGTAATGAGCCAAATGATAACACACACCCACAGCAATACACACGCTTACACATATCATACTTACTCACTCCCTAAGAACCAAATAACACACACACAAACACTAAACAGAGACACATCCCCTCACCAAGTCCAATAAAACTGTCAAACTGACCAGAGAATTCATAGCAGCATGTATCTATCCAGCTCTTATCTCAAATAACAACTTAAAAGAGACTGTTTGACCAACACAAGGAATGTTAAAAGATTCATGTTAAAAAGATAAAAAAATAAAAAAACAAATGAAAACTACAGACAAAAGTTCATTTTCTCCATCAAGACATTCATTTCTGTAGTTTAGTGCTAGCAGCAAGCAGAAATATTTCTCCTCCCGATGATGGCCATTTCGGCCGAAACTAGTCGAGGAATCTAAATGGAATAATAATAATAAAAACGAAAGAATATTAATCTACAACCCAGTGTGTCTGAAGATTTTAATTTTTTTATTGTTCAAAATATATATATATATATATATGTGGGTATGTACATGTATGTATATGTGTATGTATGTGTGTATATGTGTATATATATCTGTGTGTATGTATGTGTGTGTATGTTTACGTGTATATGTATATATGTAGGTGTAATTATTTGTATATTATATGCGCGGTACTTATTAGAAAGCGCTTAGTATCAGAGATAAAGCTAAGATATTGAATCAGATATATGTACATGTGTATATGTATACATGGGTATATGTATGCGTGTATGTAGGTACACGCCTATGTGTATGTATATACGTGTATATGTTATTGTGTATGTGTGTATTCGCATGTGTTTTGAACATAAAAAATAAAAATATAGGTCCTTGCTAGATTAGATAATCGTCATATTTATTCCTTATATTTTTATATTTGATTTGTAACCTGTAGTCGATATTATTTTTGTCAAATTTTCTCAATTACACAGCGTCCCTTTCAGTATATGTCCTTCTATTTTAATTTCTCTAGCCCCATCTTTCTCCCCCACCACTTCTTTCCTTTTCTCTCCCTCCTTCTTATTCTGATCTTTAACATTAGATCGTCTATGGTGTGTGTATGTCACCACGAAATGTATCTTTAATGTATTAGACATCCAACAACATTCATATTTCCCCCTTCCACTCACCTCTAGTTTTAAAAAACCCTCTCTGTTAAGTTTTAATCTCCCAAATTCTCTCGTATGTTACCCCTCTCTTTAGCATTAACATTCGTCTTACTCTCATACTTACACTCTCTCTAAATTCTATTTTTATTTCCGGAGTTGTTCTTTTCCGTTTTCTTTTTGAATTTGTAGGTCTGATGAATTGGATCGTATTTACGATTCCAATGGAATAAATTATGACCATGGAATATTAGTGTTTAAGCCTTTTTATTATATCCTTACTCTGTCCTGAACATTGAGTTCTACCTGGATTCTATCCTCTCGGAATTTTTTATTCAAAAAATATACATGTGTGTATATGCACCTGTGGATTTTGTATATATATGTGTATATTTACCACTAATATTATCTATCTATATATATATATATATATATGAAGAAATATATATTTTAAGGCGTGCTATATTCATGGGATAAAGTGCTGAATATCAGAGATAGAGATGTAAAGACGCAGCCTGACGATTTCGTCTAGCATGAAACAACCTGTTGCCTCTGAGTGTTGACTTCAATGTTCACTTTCATATATATATATATATATATATGTGTGTGTGTGTGTGTGTGTGTGTGTATGTATATATATAAACTTCTTTCTTTTTGTCTTACAATTTCCTCAATACTGTTCTTGATATATAAAAATATATATCGTTATCTCATATCATATATATACATACATACGTACGCAAACACACACACTCACATGTGTGTGTGTGTGTGTGTGTGTGTGTGTGTGTGCATGTTAATAGAACTTAACTCTACTTAGTAAAAAAACAAACTCCCATTCTTGGACGTTCTTGTGGAGTCTAGTAATAAGACATTCCCTATACACAAGTAGATACTCTTTACACCTTTTTTTTTACGTCACACCCTGGTTGATCGTCGGTCAATCTGGTCAATAGTGACCAGGTGATATTGCCACACGCCACCTATACCAAAAGTCGACTTGATTTTCAGGGTCGTAGGATGACGAGTTGATTACAGGGTCAATCCAACGCTAGTCGATACTGTCGCTGGTCAACGGCCGTTGGTCGCTGTCCGCCCCGGTCCACAGCTTGCTCCGCCCACGTTATGCTTCTTGATCACAGAGCTGGTAGGGATTGAGTATCATCAGTAATCACGGCTAAGTTGTTATGATGGGAAAAAAGAAATATGTCTTCAGAGAGGAAATAAAAATGAAAAAACTCCTCGTGTTGATTTTCGATTTGGTTTATATAGTTCTTTGCATCACTAAAATTAATCCTTCCTACCAAAATCTCTCAAGCGAAACTTTGCTTATCGGTGCTAATTTTGGGGACAGGGCTCAAAGTTGGGAATTCTCTCGGCAGCAAGTTACGTGGATCCCAGTATCATATTTGTCTGCCTTTTGTAAATGTTTCTCCCTCTCTTTCTCTCTCTCTCTTTTTCTCTTTCTCTCTCTCCCTCTCTCTCTCTCTCTCTTTCTGTCCTGGGTTGCTTAAGTGCTCTGCTTATACTGACTTCGACTTAAAACCGGAAAGGTGGCTGAGGGTGTTTGGGGTTCCCCAGGTTTCTATCTCGATTTAAACAAGAGTTCTTTGTTGTCTGGTTTTTAATATTAATTATCTCTCCAAATTTGGGAGTTCTCTTCTTCCTACGAGTAGTGGTTGCAGATATTGGTCCGCTCGTATAACTCATTCCTTCTCTTATTTATGCCTCGTACTATTACTTCCAGATGGGAGAAGGTAATTTCTCCGTCTCCCTTAGTATCTCATCTAAAGCCGCCATCTCGGCTGATTCTTTAAAAGATCTGATTCTTAAACCGCGTAGGCGAAAAGGCAGTCTTAACTTTTAATCATTAATTGTAATTATCTGAATTTTCAACAACGACTTTTTCTCGGCCCTTGGTCATGTTCATGCAATCAGAGATTTACCAGCAGTCTCTTTTGACCGGCTTATAGCAAATATTTCTTTTTATATCTTGTTCACTTACTTGTACTTATGAATCTTACCGGTTCGTTTCCTATCTTAAAAAATCCTATTTCTCGATTTGTTTGCATTTCTACTTTTTGTCAGACAGGCATGAATCACTTTTTCGATTCTGCCTTCAAAATTACCAAATATTATAACTCAACTGACCTCATCTCCAGTCTGGCTATCATCAGACGTTTTTCGTAACTTCCACCTTAAGTAAGCGGGCATAAATCAGTATCTCTATTCTTTCTACCTTCGTCTTCAAAATTACCAAAATATATATAACTGACCCCTTTTTCCGTCTGGCAATCATGAGACATATTTTCGTAACTTCCACTTTAGTAAGCGGATATAAATCAATTTCTCCGATTCTACTTTCGTTTCCAAATTTCTCAATTTCGAATGTTTTTTCGCTATTCCTCCTCGGCCCTTGAGGTCTAAAATCTTCCACATAGCCCTTTGATAATATCGTTTTCCCAAAAATAATAAAGTCAGTTTATATGTTATTCCGTAAATATTGTATTTAAACTAGAGGGGATTTATATTTGATATTTAAAATAAACGGGGATTAATATTTTTATTTTATATCTAAAATAAACGTGGATTTATTGTATTTTATAAAATAATATTTATTGTTTTAAGTCCTTTTATTTTATTATAAATGGACTTTATATATATATATATATATATATATATATATATATATATAAAGTCCATTTATTTTTCTATAATTTCGATTATGATAAACGCCTTTTGACAGCATTCTGTTTTTTTTTTTTTTTTTTTGAGGGGGGTTGTTAAAATTTGTTTTGCTCATGCTAAGTCTCGATAAAATACTATAAAATTCATTATTTTTTATCCATAATGTTCAATGTGTTAAAATTATTCAACTTTTTAACAAGAAAAATCTCAAGTTGATGTTAAAAATTGCCTCAAAACATTGTTGCTTTATTAAGATGGAATGATCTATTATGACATGCTTCTAATTTGTGTTTCGATACATTGCATTTACTTTCAATTTTTCTAGTTGAATTGTTCACTTATATTGCATATTGTACATAGGTTGCCATAAAATTTGTATTTTATATGAATAAAACATAAAAACTGAGATGTAGTCGAGTAGCGGAGGTCAGTATCAAAGATTGAGGGGGTGTATCATAGATTGGGCGATACGAGATCCTTGCACCGGCCCTGCCAATCAAAAATACGTTGAGGTCGGGTAACCCGGTCCGTTCAGATATTCTCAGATTGAAGGTGATCCCAATTATCTAGATGTGACTCTTAAGTCAAATTAATAGCTCGATTCTTTATTCTTAAAAAAAAACCCTCAATAACTAACCTTGACACTCTCCCGTCCATGAACTGATATGCACAGTGTGACAGCCCCAGAGAGGACAGCATCCTTAACTAATTAGAGTCAGCCAAATGATAAGTAATTATTATTATTATTATTATTTCTTTTCATTTCTGTTGTATACACATTTCCTTCCGGGTCTCAACCAGAGACCTAAGGATCAGAAATGCCTCCATGACATTTTCCACTGAACATTTCTGTAATAAAAAAAAATAAGATCCCACACACTTTGTATACATAAAGCTATTCGTAATATGTGAGCTGTAATTGTGAGTAATTTTTTTGTATTTCTGTAGGGCATGGGCTACCATGAATCCCTTCAATGAATCTATCAGAAACTTTTTTAATCAGTACGAGGGCTCCAACTACAACTGGAATTATTGATGTCCTCATTTGCCACATTTTTTAGATTTCCATTTCAAGATACGATTTTGATAGCTTTTTGAATATCTTGAAAGATACATTACATTCTACAAGGACTGTCATGTCAATAAGAAAGCACATTCTGCTCTTGTGGTCTTTGATCACGATGTCTGGGCTTTTATTGTTCTGTCTGTGTGCATTGTAAAGTCCCATAAAATTGCTACAGGTCCTATTTTTGTAACCGGGTCCTGAGTGATATTCATACCAGTTTCTTTCAGTTTCCTTCCAGTAAAGGTTGCATATTCTCCAATGCAGATATTGACCCAATTCATCATGCCGAGTTTGGTGCCAACCTGATACAAGATGGTCAATTCTTTCTGGATATTTATCACAGAATCTGTATTTCGGGTCAACGCAATTTTTCAGTATGTTTTCTTGGTAATTTCTAGTTAGCAAGCATTGGTCCTGTGCAGCAAGAATAAAACCTTCGGATTCATATTTTAATCCTGCACCACGTAACCACTGATGTGTTTGTCTGCATCAGCTTCTTTGGTACGGAAAGGGTATGGACGATGTGGCCTATCTTGCCATTGTTATTATTATTATTATTATTATTATTATTATTATTATTAAATTAAGATATACACTTTGGTACTTGATAAATATACAAAAAGTTGAATATATTAATGCCTGTGTGTGCGTGAAATAATATAATTTTCAAATATGCAGAGAAGGAAATGTTATTCTTTTTCCCGCTTCTTTTCCATCTTCCTTTTATTGAAATGACTAAAGGAAAACTGGAAAACGATAGCAAGAAAATGTTAAGCATAATATTTGGTTTTACACAGAGCAACACCGAATAACCTTGCTACTTACTATGAAATGTAAATAAGCAATATGATTTCAAAATAGAATAGATAAAAAAATAAAACGGCATTGATAAACTTTAAAAGAAATTATCAATAAAAAATATGACTGATTAGTGCTTTCCTTTTGTGGTTTATGTCAGGCAACCGATATATTAAAAAAAAAAAAATGGAAAAGAAAAGGACAATTTTATTTTAATTTGGTTTGCGAATACTTTTAATTGCTAAAAAAAAAATTAAATACGGAAATTGTGCACTTAAAAATTTGGTAATCTGATTTAAGTTAAAGTGACCAGGTTTACTCTAAAAATGATTTTTACTATTTTTTTCTTTTCCCATTGAGTGAATGCCAGGAACTTTTTGTCTGGATGTCTTATTTTTGGTTCCACTTTTTCTTTATTTTTGATTGCTTTATTTTCTATTTGTTTACTCTTATGTGTGTGTATGTGTGTGTGTACGTTTGTTCAAATGCAATTTAATGCCATTTTATTCAAGCATTTTGTAGTTGTGTAGCTTTATTTTTCCTCTCCATTCCTTCTTTTTTTCTCTCCTTCTCTATTCCTTTTTTCTCTCCTTTTTTTTCCATCTGTTTTCTCTTCTTCCTTTTTCCATCAGTTTCTCCTTGTTTCTATTTTATTTCTATTTCTTTATTTTTTCCATTTTATCTTTTTTCTGTTTTCCTTCTTTTTTCATTTTATTTTTCTTTAACCTTCTGCTATTTCCTTTCTTTTGCTTTCCTTACATTTTCCTTTTTTGCTTCTTCAGTTTTCCTTTTTTTTCCTTCTTTTTTCCCTTTCTTCTTTTTTCCTTCTTTTTCTTTCCTTTATCTCCTTTTTTCCCCTTTCTTCCATTTTCCTTCTTTCTTTCTCTCTTATTTACATTTCCCTTCATTTTTATTCCTTTTTTTCTTTCTTGCTTTCATTTTCTTTCTTTTTCTCACTTACTTTAACATTTTCTTTTTATTTTACCTAAATGCTACTTTACTGATAACGTACTTTTGATACTTAAAAAAATTAATAAATGCAAACGTTCTTATCAACAATGCTAAAAATACAATTAATTATCGATTGAAAAAAAA
Source organism: Acanthosepion lycidas (assembly GCA_963932145.1). Classification (NCBI taxonomy): domain Eukaryota; kingdom Metazoa; phylum Mollusca; class Cephalopoda; order Sepiida; family Sepiidae; genus Acanthosepion; species Acanthosepion lycidas. Next base: position 5,880,797 of record OZ010594.1, on the reverse strand, counting down.
TACAACTACAAAAAGTAAACATTATTTTTTTACCAATATTTCTTTCAATATTTTCTAAGTCCACCGCAAATGCATCAATTGGTCAACAGCAAATTCGACCCCGGACAAAATTCCAAACGAAAGAAAGTGGAGAATGAACTAGTGAAAATATTATTCACCAAAACAGATGAAAAATATTTCCGAAATAGCCTATTCAAACAACAATTACTACAACCAACTGACCGAAGATTTCCTTGACGAAGGGAGGCAACTCAAGATTTCTCTTCGTTCTTGGAGTATGTGAGGATCAGATTTAATATTCTTAAACTCTTGTAAGAATTTTTATTTTTGTTGTTTTTTTTTTTTTTACTTTTTCAGACAACTCAAATAACGATAGCAAACTTATAGAGAAACAAAAACTGTTTATACACACACACACACACATATATATATATATATATATATACGTGAACATTGAAGTCAACACTCAGAGCCGACAGGCTGTTTCATATGTTGACTTCAATGTTCACTTTTATATTTATATTTACATACGCTCTATCTCTGATATTGAGCACTTTATCCCATAAATATAGCACACCTTAAAACTATATATATATATATAATATATATATATATATATATATATATATATATATATGTGTGTGTGTGTGTGTGTGTGTGTGTGTTGGTAGTCGCTTGGAAAAAACTTGGGTATGTTGGCTTGTAGTAGAATAAACTAGTACCCAAGGAAAAATGAGGAATAAAAAAAGAAAGAATAAGAACATGAAATTGAGGCGAAAACAATCGTTCAGAGTTCAAGTTCAGGGTCCAAAGAAAAAAAAACTTGTGCCTTTGAGCAGCAATTCCTTTTTATACAAGTTTCATTAAAGATGATTGACAAGGTACTGCAATTAAGTTTTTTTCATTTCTGGACATAAATTATATAGAAAATCTCAGAATATTTTGTATGTCTGAGCGCTTTCGTATTGTCTTTTAGTCATTATTAATAATGATTTTATTTTTACTTTAACTGAATCTATGGATTTTTTTAATGTATGTACCTAGAGGAATGTTTTATTTTCCAAACACGGTCAGTACATTGCGACCGTGTTCATAGTTGATGCTATTGTATGTTGGCTTCTTCTTCTTTTTTTTTTTTTATTAATAATGCTTCCATTACTTTTAGCCTTTTTACCTGTGGAAGATGCTATTTTCTATAAGTATGTTGCAGATGGAGTTTGGTAGGTTTCCACGTGTTTAAAAATGAATCCTAATTAAGCTCTATATATAAACTGAAATTTTCCTTGTGTGAGCACATATATTATGTGCATATAATGTGTATTTAGGCAGCAGTCTTTCATTAATTCAGGTTTGATTAAAGACCGAATAAAAAAAAATTTAATTATTTATTTTTTCATTTATGTATTTGGACTCCAAGAAATCCACATTTGAATCGAATGGAGATAAATATTCTGGCTGTTATTAATATCAAGGAAAACTGATGAATCTTTGATTTTATGATAAAGAAAATAATCAGTAATAAATTTAAAAACTATATTTAATCTTTTATATTGTATTGTCTGCGAGTATTTACCCCGTGCTAATGGAAATATCAGTGTCCCCCAAAATATATAACATCTTCTTCGATTTAGGAGCTGAGATGTATTTAACAACTAACAGTTACATTTAGAAAAGGAAAGAGTTTCGTTTGTAATGTCGCCTCGTGCGTCACGCCATCATTAAATTTATGGATCATCAATACATATTTTTAGAGAATAAGTGAGGAGAGAAACGGCAATTATTTCATTGGTTTGGTGGGGGGGTAATTTGTTGCATAAATGATTTGTTATAATAATAAAGAAAAGAAAACTGTCAAATGAAAATACAAAGGAATAAAAAAAATTAGAAATAATAATGTTTTTTTGTTGTTGTTTTTTGTTTTTTTTTGTCTTTTTTTTCGTTTTACTGGTTAACTCCTAAAAGAGATTTGGTGGAAAAGAAGTGAAATCAAGAGAAACTCATATTTTAATAAGAAATAGCAATTATTTTGTGTTTGAATTTCTGAAATAAGTTACCATTATTTATATGTAGACTATTATTCCCATTTCTGTTATTATAACGTTTCAGCCATTTTGCACATCCACCTTCATCATGTACTTGTCGATAGAAGTAAGCCATCAGGTAATTTCGAACTGAACCCTTTCTTTAATATACGGGGGTAGATTGTTTCGAATTTGGTGACATAGTAATTGTGAGTTCAATCCCTAGGCCGGGTAGTGTGTACTTGGACTCACTTAAACGGGGCGAGTAATAACTTAGCAGGACTCAAATAAGAACCGGACAAGATATCCCTGGTCACATGGTCAGCAGAACGAAAACAATCTACCCCCGTAGACTAAAGAAATGGTTCAGTTCGAATTTTTCTAAAGGTTACACAGATCGAGGAGTCTCTGAAGTAGCCCGGAGGATACAACGGCCGAAACGTTGTGATATAAAAAAGAAAGATTAGGACAATAATTCGAATGCAAATAATGTAAATAACTATTTTGTGGGTTTTAATATTTAATGTTTCTATCTATTTACTACTTTTTATCTAGAGATTCTTTATAAAAACCCAAAGACGAATCTTCAATGTTATCGATCATTACTTAGTATCTCGGCTTCACTCACTTTCCCATCGCCGTAATGTAAGCTCCTTTTCAATAAATATTTTCGTGGCAATTGTTCTGATGTGCTTTCCTCTTTGCTACCTCGACTTGATAACTTTAAGCGTAGCACTAGATTGGCAGTTAGATTTCATAATTGTAGTGATGAACTCTATTCCGGATTTTTACTTTCCTATCAACTACGATCTTCAAACATTTAAATACAATGTCAATCATTATCTTTGATTGCCTTGAATCCTGATCTTTTATTGTCTTTGCTCCCCAATAACTTTTTTCTCGGCAATCACTCGCGTCTTTGTGGTTTTATCACCTTACTTGGGGGAAAATGATAAAAAAACAAATGATTTTACACTTCAAATTTATTGACAGTGCATTTTTAACAAATGTATTCATTTTTTTTTTTTTTACTTCCAATTTTAATGATTTTTTTTCTTGCTTCATTTATAAAAAAAATTAACTCCCTACAAAAACCTAAAATTTTTTGTGTCAAACACAAAAATTTGGTTAGTCAGGATAGAATGGAAAAAGAAAACACGCGTCACTCTTGTTCTTGTCGTAAAATTGAATAAGGCGTAAAACAAACAAGACTTCGCCACTACGAGAAATTTAAAAGGAAAGGCATTTATTACGGTACACAAAATAAAATAAATACAAAATTTTCATACAATAACTTGCACTAAAATTTCCTTTTGCGCAATTTATGCAAAAACTAAGGAAGCAGAAAATGCAAATGCGCAACCATTTAATTTCTACAACTGAATCGGTATGTCTCAGCACAAAAGGGTTTTGTGGTTTCAACAGGTTGTTATTACGAGGACTTTATATCGTCCTTTACTGAAAAGCTCTTTGGGAGAGCCTAAAATGAACATACTGTCCTGGGACTTGAATCTACCTTCCGGTTGAGATTTAACTGTTGGGTCTTCTTTCTTTTCCCCGTGATGATTAATTAGCCTTTTCTCAGGACTAATTCCCCCTGGTCTTGAAGTGTGGGTGCTTTTAATGCTTTCTCCATGACGACTAAATGCTTTCTGATCCTATCAGCAGGTGTGCCTCCTTTTATAAAAAAACAAAAGGCACTCCCAGAGAACTTCAGTGCAGACCACGCCTCTAATTGGTCAATAAATACGATAAAATATTTTTTTTCCATAAATTCAAACAATGAATCCGCCACAGTTCACAACGAAATAATTTTGACGGTTCTTTAATCGCTAATTCTAAAAATAGATTTTCACACAACTGTAACAATTTTTTTACAAACCATCTGGCTTAAAATATACGTTCCTCAAAGGTACATGTATAAAACAACCTAGATTATTAAAACATTTATTTAAATACTAAAAGTAGTAAAAATAAAATTTGATACATTTTCTCTTGTTATCTGGATCTCTGCTTATTTTCTCTCTATTTTATTGTATTTAGTCTTTTATTTCTTTTTCCCTTTCGATCTAGTTTTTACTATTGTTATTTTTTTTCTTTCTTTCAAATTTTTTCGCGACCAACTATGAAACAGTAGAATTTTTTATACATGTTATTTTTTTCAAACTTCTTTTTTTCTTCTTCTTTTTTCAGGCTACCATAATTTTCCATCCTTTTACGCCATTTTCTTCTTAATCACAGAATGCTGTTGCGTGGAGTAAGAATTACATTTTTAAGCCATTGGAGCGGTTTCAAATGCGACTACCATTGGTAAAGGGATATTTGTTGTAAGGTAAACTGTTAAAGCTATTAAAAAGAAGTCTCCACTAATAGTTTTATCCGACAGTTCGTTACCACAATTATTATAGTAACCTTTAAGGATCAAAATCTTGTTAGTTCAGCAAAGGTACCGATATAACTAAGTAAATTGTCTCGATGTGTTAAATGCCATACTTTCCTCTGTGTAATGAAATAAGTCAACGGTTTGTCTAGATCGCGAAATTCTCAACAGATATTAAATATTTGGGTTTAGTTACTGTTGCGAGTTATGTATTTGCTTAGTTACGGCCGCCTACTTAACGACTTAAACTCATCTGACCCATTGCTTATTTGTTGAGGTGTGTACGACACAAGACGCATTCTGGTAAACAGACGTCAAGACCGCCTTTGCAGACTTGAGAAGCGTGCACTCGAGTAAAGAGGAGGCCTACTTTGAACGTCACATGGCTGTCACCACGGATACACAGCTGTTGTCGAGAAAAGCGGCCGTTGTGTCTACATAATATGAAATTTGCATGCTTCGTAGATAGTTTTTCGCATTGGAGACAAGTGCCTTGTGCAGAAATGTGTTTCTGCTTTTCGACCGGACACACTTTTGTGATATATTCAACAATGTTGATATTGACTGATGAACACATAGTCAAATGTGGGCAGCAGAGCGTATAGTGGGTCCGTATGGTTTATATGTATATGTGATTATGTGGCTTTGGCTATATAGAAGCGTATCAAGGCGACTAGCTTGCCATTGTCAAACAAAAATCCAGACAACGAAAGCAAGAGGATTCAGATTCAACTGGTGCTTTGTCATTTCTTTGTGTTAGTGTTTCTCAACCTTTTTAAACAACGGTACACCTAGGAGCAAAATTTTTAAAGCGTATATATTTAAATGTTATGAAATAAAACCCTAGGCATAAAAAAAAAAATAGACACACAAATATGAAGTTAGTTTATTTCAATGTTTCTATTCAACTATTTGAGCAGCTTATTTAGTTTGAAACTTGTGCCTGATTTTTTTTTTTTTTTTGCAATTTCTTCAAATGTTTGGTCAAAGGTGCGATAAACGCGCCCTCATTTCTTCAGTTGAGCGTAGTCTTTCTCGCTTCTTATTTTTTATGTTATTTAGGGCTGAGAAGCGTAATTCACATAAATAAGTAGAAAATTCCATAAAACTGATAAAGCCTTTTTAGTTAATATGGGATACTCCTTTTTGTACTGAAATCCAAAACGTATCGATAGGTTGCCGTCGAATGTTTTATTTTGAGACCTCGATCACTAGAAATGAATGAAGATTTTTTTTTAAATGTTAAATAAATAAAAATACTTTTAAAAAGATGAATATTAAAACAAAGTATTTAAAATAACATAATCGAAAACAGTGAAAATAATTATTTGAAAAAAATACTTATTCATTTATTCAAATACTAATGCAGTACCATTACTACTTCCACACACACACACATATATACGTATGTATGCTGTGAAAATATTTCGCGGCGCACTTAAGCAGCATTACGAATGACTCGTCTGTGTAGTCAGAACTGGTGAGATGAAATAGGTTCATTGTTTAACTGATGAAGAAACTTGATCCGGCGTTCAACTTCTCATTCTCTCTTGAACCCAAATTTAAAATAAAGTGAGAACCCAAAAGTATCAAAGTCCGGGTTGTGCCTTTTATCAGTTCAACCAGCAAAGAAAGAAAATCGCCGTCCAACAATGTGAAATTATTACACGAGAACATGAATATACATTGTTTCTCTGTTTTTATTTGTCATAACGATATCGGCAATTTGACGACGCGATAGAATTGATCTCAAGAAGGCGATTTTTTTCCCAACCGACCGATAGTTTATTTTAAGCATCATATCAGTAGTAAAGATCAATGACTAATCAAATGCCTGCGTTTTGAATCAAGGGAAAGGCGTGCGATAGTTTTATGATTGTTTAACAGCGAGAAGATTAATTTAGCTTCGCTTGAAAATTGCTGGCAATTGAACACTTTGAATATTAAATATTTACGGGTTCCTGGAACATTTACCCCGTAAACAATATTGGCGGATTCAATGTGAGTCCCGGTAAAAATAATCCAACCAAACGGTAAGCAACAGACAATGTTGTAACAAAACAATTACGTGTGTGCACAATTGTACTGACAGGAAAAACATTAAAACTAGTTATAAGAAGAATGTGCTTGTGTGTGTGAGAGAGAGGGAATGAGAGAGAGAGAGAGAATGAGAGAGAGAGAGAGAGAGAGAATGGGGGAGAGAGAGAGAAAAGCAAGCGTGTGTGATAGACACGTGCTTGTATGTGCATGTGTAAGAGAGTTCAAGAGTCAACAGAGAACCAAAGAAGCGAACGCGCCTTAGCGACAGCGTTCCTACCTACTTGCAACGACATCTGAAAGCCTAAGCTAAAAAGAAAGAAAGTGAGAATATCATTGCTTTTTTATAGGATCAAAGAGCGCCACCTAGCGGGCGTTTTAGCAAAGCCAAGTGGGATAACCCACAGTTGTATGGTCATCAATAAAAGTTTTGAAAACCTTTCTCTCCACAATCATTGTTTTTCCTGTTTTGTTTTCCATCTCGTTAATGACCGAAGAAAGGTTATTCCTTAGTTATTCTCTTTAACAATGTTTATTCTGCTATTTTGAATATTTTTGGCTTATTTTTGTTTACATACGATAACAAAATTCAGCCTCCGTAAACTTGAATATTTCATTTTTGGCTTACCAATTTGCAGTCACCTGGAAATCGCTACAAGTAAGAATCTAAACTCGTTTTGTTTGTTTGTTTTGTTTTACGACATATCAACCTCAATGGGCCATTTAATGTCGACAGTTTTTTTCCTGGTTGTTTTGTCAAAAATCCATTTCTGTTAATCTTTTTTTTTTTTTCAAAAATATAGCTGGTAATATTATTTTTTTCAAAAACGTATAGCTGGTAATATTATTTTTTTCAAAAACGTATAGCTGGTAAAATATAATTTTTTTTTCAAAAACGTATAATTGGTAACATTATTTTTTTTCCTTCTTTCAAAACCTACAGCTGGCAACATTATTTTTTCAAAAGCGTATTATCTGAGGCCTTGCTGTTGGACGTAGTTTATCGTCTTACCCTGGACGCGGATGTAGTTCATCGTCATACCCAGGAAGCGAATGTAATATGAGTGTTAACTATTTGCCCATAACTGGGACCCTAACAAGTGCTACCACCCCGGGTCAGGGTGGACCTGGGAACACCAACAATTAAGAGGTGGTTCCACGCTCCTCAAAACCTCCTGATCACAGGTCTTGCTGTTGGACGTAGCTTATCTTCTTACCCAGGATGCGGGTGCAGTTTATCGTCATACCCAGGACAGTAAACTCGTTTTAATATACTTCCTATTCTTTAGAGTTCCCCATGATAATATCTAAATGAAACGCTCGAATCTTAAGATATGAACAGTAGCTTGTTCTAACTAAATGGTGACACAATCAATGTTTCAAGTACTTTATGCTAACCAATACACTTGTTATTAATTGTTTCCTAAGACTTGATGGATAGTGTAAGAGCGTTGTTAGATTCCTACCCGTTAATGTTTAAGTTTTGGTCCTGTTAAGTTTTATGTTGCCTTTATGATATAGTTTGAGTAAATTATATTTGTATTGACTCCTTAATATTTTTATAGCAGTCTAACATCAATAGAAGTATTTCAAAATGCAAATAAAATTGAATATTATTATAATTTGAACTCTTTCTTTCTGTGCGACGATAGGCTAGTGGTATGATTTCTGGCTGATGTCAAATCATTTCGATCCAGGCTTGAAGCAATCGGATGTCTAGCCACACTGAAGAGCTGTGATACAGCGAAACAGTCTGTCTGTGGATGACTATATATATATATATATATATATATATATATATATATATATATATATATATATATATATATATAAGTGCGCAGGTATGCAGAAAATAGAAAAGAACACGTTGGGTACATAATCCGGAGTTCCTTAGTATTGCTCCATACAGAAGTAGAGCTTATATTATAATATTTTTTTGTTTAAAAATATGATTCCTTCGCTACATAAGAGTTCTCATGTTTCAAAAACGAGAGACGAAACCATCCAAATCATTATTAAAATTAAGTTGAATTGAGGTGTTTAGTCCCGTTTCATCTACAAGCGAAAATTCAGGATTCCTAAATTTTCGCTTGTAGATGAAACGGGACTGATCACCTCAATTCAACTTAATTTTAATAATGATTTGGATGGTTTCGGCTCTCGTTTTTGAAACATGAGAACTCTTATGTGGCGAAGGAATCATATTTTTAAACAAAAAAATATTATAATATATTATATATATATATATATATATATATATATATAAGAGAGAGAGAGAGATGTGAACAGACTGACATAAATAGATAGTCTGAGATAGATAGATTGATAGACGGGCTTACAGCCATATCACGCTGATACACCAGTTCTCGTGCGAATTTCGAGTTTTGTCAGTACCGTTTGGGAATACCAAGCGGTCTGATGATTAATGGATCGGAATTGGAAATCGGTGAACTGAGTTTTAATTTCAATCAGGTTCATTATCTTCACCTACACGCAATTCCTCCAAGAACTCTTTTCACCCCATATATGGCTTAATTAGCATCAGTAAATCATTAGCTGAAAAAATCCTTATATATATATATATATATATATATATATATATATAAAGACAGACAGGCAGGCAGAGAGAGAGAGAGAGAGACTTTCAGATTTAATATTGACCTGTGTAATGCAATTTTCTCTTCAGATACTTGCGTTAACTTTTGCTCGTGATATCATGTTTACCGGCAACGGTTTTAATATTTTGATGATCAACCCAAAATACATATTCCAGCATTTATCTTTGTCGATGAAGTGACATTTATTAACGGAACATAAGTGATATTTACGTTATCTAAGAAAAGAAATACAAATTCCGTTAGAAACAAAGAAAGACTCCTAATATATTATTTAATATCGGTCCTCTAAATATGGCAATGAATGCTGTACAATCTCTTCGCATCTGAAGAAGAGACTTAAGACAAAAGAAATGTGATACTACAGAAAGATGCTGAGAATACTGAATATGTGAGCAACGATGAAGTTTTAGAGAAAATGGAAACAAAAAGGGCACATACATAGCATCAGAAAGAAACGGTTGACTTTTCAGGGTCACATGACGAGGAAAGAAGGCTCAAAAAATTTGACACTCACGGGATACAATGAAGGCAAGACGGACAGAGGGAAGCAGGGTGGGATCTACTTAACGAGATTTTGTAAATCGTTGGCAGAACAAGGATTCGAAGAGGTAGCAAAAGAGCTACAAAAGACAGGAAATTTGGGAGAACCATGATCGCCCACACGCCCTGGAGGGGAACGATACAAAGAAGAAGAAGAAGAAGAAGAAGCAATTTTTCAATTGTTTTGTTACATCTCTCCATCAGTGGCAATCAGTAAAAGGCAGAGTGTAGCAACAATCCAGGATCTTACGGTTTCATTCACAGGTTGTAGGGATTTCGTTGCCATCAATGAAGAATTTCCCTTTAATAAGAAACTTCTTCTTTATGTGTCGTGTTATCTCAGAATGTTGAAAGTCATGGCTCTCTAGAACTTCCTGTTCCTTGTTGCTCTTAATAAATTTTATCTTTCTGTTATTTTATAACACACACGCCCCAGCCCATTCTGGGTCGAACCTGGTCAGCAGTGACCAGTGACCAGATGATATGATTCTTGCTACACGCCGCCTTACAAGATGACTTGGCCCTCAAGGCCGTAGGACGACGAGTTGATTGAAGGGTCAATCCAACGCAAGTTGATACTGTCACTGGTCAACGGGTCGTTAGTCGCTGGCCGCCCTAGTCCACACTTTGCTCCGCCCACATTGTGTTTCTTGATCACAGAGCTGGTGGCGATCGAGTATCGTCAGTAATAGTAGCGCTTGTTCGGACCACGGCCAAGCTGTGTTATGAAGGGAAAAAGAAATGTTCTCGCAAATGCGAAAGATTCAATTTGGTTTATGTAGTTCTTTGTACAACAAAATTAACCCTTCCCACTAAAATTTGTAGCACTTTTCCTATTGATGCTAATTCTTGAACAGGGCTCAAAGTCGGGGGTTCTCTTGGAAGCAAGTCACGTCGGTCTGGGTAGCACCTTTGGCTGCTCTTCGCCGCTTGTCTCTCGTCTCTCGCTGGGTCGCCTAAGCACTCTGCCTATACTGACTTCGAACCAAGACCAGAGTGAGGGCCGACAGTATTTGGGAACCTAGTTGTTCCCCAGATTTCTGTATCGATTTGAACTAAGAGTTCTTTGTTCGCAATATTAATTATCTTTCCAAATTTGGGAGAAGAATTCGCCCTTATAACTCTTTCCTTTTCTTATTTATGCCTCGCACCATTGCTTCCAAATAGGCGAAAGTAATTTTTCCTTCTTCCTCCTCCCCACTTAGTATCTCATCTAAGCCCGCCGTGATTTTTAACAGACTGTTCGAAAGGGGGTTTCTTAAGTCATTAATTGTAATTATCTTAATTTTCAACAATGAATTTTCTCAGACCCTGGTCTTATTTATGTAAGCAGAGATTTAACAACTGTTTCCTCCGACCTGCTATTATCAAAACTTGTCTTCATATCTTCGATTCTGCCTTCGTCCTCAAAATTACCAAATATTGTAATTCAACTGACTTCTTTTTCCGTCTGGTAATCATGAGTCATGTTTGCGTAACTTCTACTTTAATAAGCGGACATAAATCAATTTCTCCATTTCTGCTCTCGTTTCCAAAATTCTCAACTAACCTCGAATGTACTTTCATTATTCCTTCTCGGCCCTCGTAGGTTGAGGCCTTGCACATGTCCTCTGATAATGTCTTTTCCCAAAACCAATAAAGTCATTCTTTTCTTCTTTCTTTCAGTTTATGTTTTTTTATATTATGCCTTGTTTTCCTCTGTCTCTCTTGCCTACAGTCTGTTCTGTGTGTGTCACATTCTCCAAGCCCTCCTTCCTAATTATAAGCCCCCAAAAGCTCAACTGTCTCTTCCCGATGTTAAAAATAAGTTTACTTTTTGTTTCCATTTACTCTAACACTTCGTTGTTGCCCATATGTTCGGACCATGTTATACTCAGCATCCTTCTGTAGAACCACATTCTTGTTGCTTCAAGTCTCTTCATCTTTGAGGAGATTGTTCAACACTCATTGCCATACAGGAGGACAGATATCACATTTATCAGTTTAGTACCCTTTTCCTTGTTTCTAGCGAAGTTTTTCTACTCTGCTTAGATTTTGGAATTCATCTTTGGTTTCGGATTTCAGTGTCACACTTTCCGTCCTCCTCTGTTAAAGCAACTCCCAGATATTTAAATTTCCACACTTGCTTGATTTTGATCTGTCCAATTTTCAATTCCCACTTTGGTTTCATCATTTTGCTAACAACCATGCATTCTGTCTTCTTGCAGCTGATCTTTAATCCTTTCTTCTCGATTCCCTTCTCGATTCCCTTCTCGATTCCCTTCTCGATTTCCTTCTCGATTCCCTTCACTGTCTTCTGTAGAAGTTTTCTTGTAGTCTTCCATCCGTTTTCCTAGCAATTCAAATAAGTCTTTGTGTCGTAGCTTTGCCAGTAATGGAGGAATTACATATCTCATCATAATACAGATATTTTTTATCATTCACTGGTTGTAAGTCGTATAAGACTTTTGGAATCTTCTGGAATCCTGAAGAATTCCATTTTCTTTTCTATCAGAGCAAGTCTCAATGATTCCTAAGCATTTTGAACGCTCTAGCCAGAACACTTGAAACTCTTTTGATTTGTGGATGATAGCATTTTTATGTTTTTATACGGTATTGTTTTCCATGCAACTTATTTTCTATGAATTTCAGTGTTCTGGTTAGATGTACCATGTAAAAAGAATTCAGTCATTGTTTTGGCAAGGACATCGAATAAGACCTTAACTTCTACGGTGAGAAATGGGGATCAAAATTGGTGCTTCCCAAAATGGGCGTTATCGCCCCCTTGTGGGCTCTGTTATGTTGAAAAGGGGCACTGGCAGTTTTTATTTCGTTTTGGGAACGGGGAACATATACTCAGGTGGCGGTGGGCATTTATACATTTTCTTTTTCAAATTTTCAAAAATTATTCAATATTGGCTACAAAGGGAAATTTCTGAAAGTTATCTAAAGCGGTGGGAAGGTATTAAACTTCATTGCTTTTCCAATTTTCTGTATGGCTAAATGTAACTTCCAAAGAGTTTCTATATATATATATTAATAACCTTACCATTTTCTTTCTGGAACAATCTTTTTAGGAACTTGTATGGATCTTTATCTCAAAACACAACTGAGCTTTCCTTTGTCGCCATTTTATTGTGGTTTCTACTCGTGAAATAACAAGTTTTTTTTTGTTTGTTTTTTTAGTTTTGTTCTTATTAATTTCTTGTCGTTGGAGGTTTCCATGAAAATTTTAAAAGCTTTTGTTCGAATCAAAGACGTTCTTCCTTTCTCTGCCTTATATTGCCTGCTATCAGAATCTTTCTTTTTGCTTTTCGGCGCCAAAATGGCTAAAGCACACTGCAATTTCAATGAGAGAACGTTGGCAGCTTCTCCCCAGACAGATCCCTTCAAACTATTACGGACAATAAAAGACAATTTCGTGTGGAGACTCTTCCATTTGCTGTCATTTGCTCTTGACCACCTGAGACGAGTTCTCTTTCACACTTGGTACCTTAGGTCAAGAAACAAAGGGGATCCTGTGTGTGCAGAGGTCCCGACATTGGCTCTCATCGATCGCTTTATTTATTTCAGTGTTAAGCAGTTGTCAACTCAAGCATTTCACTTTCGTACGATCGATCCGCATTGACATTTGCGAATGTGAATAGATAGATAGATAGATAGATAGATAGTGAAAATACAACGTCGAGGAAAATACTTTCGTTTTTTCGACTTTATATCAAGGAAAGCTTTTTAAAACATAGAAAATACTTGAACAGGAGCAGTGGCATACAAACGCGAGGGGGCGTCGGGGCGGTGGTCCCGGGCGGCACTCCCTGGGAGAGAGCGGTACTTCCGATGGAGTATATTATTTTTGTTACAACAAGGGCAGCGATAAAGAAGAAACATAACTTTTTTTTATTTAGCAAATACACCTAAAATTGAATATTAAAAATAACTAAAATAGTTTTTAATTTCAGTTTTAAAGTGTCTTTATCTGTTGGTACCTACTTGAATCCAAATTTTTTTCATACCTATGTGAGAAGTCCATCAGTTCTTTCATTTTGATTTTTCATGTCTGTGAATTGGTAGGGAAAAGAATGTTAAAAAGTTATAAACGGTGGGTGCGGAGATAGAATGCCATAACATCAAAGACCCCTTAAAAAAAGATTCTTGGTTATTATTGAAACAGTTACCTTTTCATTCTCGTTGAATTAACTTAAGTACCCCTGTGAGATCGCTAAAAAAAAACATAGAATGATGAAAAAGACGCCAAACTTGACGAAAACAAAATTCTAGCGTCTAAATGTTTATGTTATTATTAAGAGGAAAGAGCAAAGTATTTTTTAATTATTTAAAAAAAAATGTTCCTTCTTCTTAAAACATTCTAAATTTTGATTGAAAAACCTTGTTTCTCTTTGTGTCTAGCGGAACTACTAAGTAACATAAAATTTTAGCGTGTTTTTTTTCTGTATGACAGACATTGATTTTGAAAATCTTGCAAAAATAAAAATAATTGTTAATGAAACTTTCAAAAAACTATTCACAAATGACTGAACTTATTATAAATGTGTTTTCCTTTTTTAAAGTCATGATAAAAATATTTTTTTCATATGTTTTACCCACACCCGCCTAACTAATTTTACGAAAACTCTATAATTTCAATTTTGGACAGATTAGTGATTATATTAGTTAAAAGCACAAGGCTTTGAGGAAACCAAACTATTTTTTTTTTTTTTAGTTGGACCACCTCTACCTGAAAACCATCTCTGAATTGTAACATACAAAATTCAATAAAACAAAAATATTATTTAATTTCAAAAGCTTTTAATTGCTTTTATTTATTTTAATGAACATGGACAATTATTGTCTGAAAACAAAAAGATATTTCGATGAAAAATGAATTTTTAAAACAATTATTTGTTATTCCTGAAATATTTTATTATTTTTACATTAAATGTTGTTAATTCTTCTAAAATTAGGGAAAAGTTTGTACAATTTAATGAATGCCGTTATTAAGCAGATATATATTTACAGATTATAATTTCCAAAGCTTCTTACAAACTAACGAACACCAGTATATAAAAAAATAAAAATTTGTGTTAATAATACGGCTGCAAATGAAATCTACGGAAGACCAGAAGTATCATTCGTGCAATAAAAAAAAAACGTCACGTGGATTGAGTTTCTGTCTAGTATTTAAATTAAATACTGAATTTTTAATACAATTATTTGTTATTTCTTTAATTATAATAGATTTTTACATTTAAGTTGTTGAAATATTATAAAATTAGTTAAAAGCCGCATTCAGTTTCGTAAATGTCCTTTTGAGATAGATCCTTTTTTAGCGCGTTGTAAATTGTATCACTTTGACCAATCAGAAGACCCGCAGTAATTAAGAAATGTAATTTTGTGTTTTAATACGGCTGTAATTATAAAGTACGGTAGACCAGCAAGAATAAAATTAGGTTGCATTATTTGAGTTAAGCATTGTTCTCTGCTGTTAAGGCCTTTATTTTTGCGAAACACGTGTGGAGAAGTTAATTTGATTTTTCAATTTCAACTGAGAAGTGTACCTACTAGTGTCAGTATCATCTTATGAAATTTAAATTTGTATTTTATGGACACTTCTGATAAAATTTCATAAGAAAGGTACCTATAAATTAATTAGATACCTTTCTTATGAAATTTAATCTCACTCTCAACAGTCTTATTCTAATTTCTTTATAATATATTTTCCATGAAGCCTGTAAAGGTGAAAGCTAAGTACAAAAAAGAAATTAGAGCGCTGAAATTTTTCCTTAAAAATACCGAGGTAAATAACGTAAATAATTTCAATTCTCCCCTTCTGTAAAAGGAATTATCCTCACGTAAGCTATCAATACGTTATGAAAATGTCTTTCGTCACCTGTCAAGTGACGCGAAATATTATGACCTGCTTTGTTTTATTTTCAAACTACATCTTTTCGGCGCAGAAACTAAGCTAATCTTGTTTCAAAATATTTTAAATAAACATTATAATTTCTGATTTTCTTAAAATAAGTTTTGAAAAAATTATAATTGATTTTTAAAAGAATTTCAAACTAAGATTTTCATTTTTTATTTATAAAATGGAAAAAATGGTTGACATGATTGATTATCTGTCAATTTTGCTGACTAAAAACACAAGATTTTTAACGAAAATTTTGGATGTGCTAGGAACGATTAAAAATGTAAAAAAAAATACCCCCAAAATACTTTGATCTTTCCTCTTAATAATAACAAACATTTTACATGATAAAATTTTGTTTTCGTCAAGTTTGGCGTCTTTTTCGTCATGCTGTTTTAGCGATCTCATGAAGGTACCTAGGTGCACTCATACAAAGGAAAACCGTAAACAAGACCTCAGAATATCTGTAAGGCAATATTCTCCACTTAAAAATAAGTAATCTTTATTTATTTATTTATACATTTGTAAGTATGAAACTTTTAATAGAAAATATTTGATTTTTGGTCATTAATTTTCCGCGCATTCTATTCTATGCAAGATCTAAATCTTCTATTTTACTATTTATTATTAATAGTAAGTAAAACTAATTTTAGTTAATTATTAACCAACAATGTCATAGAAGACAGAGCGAAAAACTTCAAGATTTTCAAAACAAACTTAATTTTAATTAAAAATTGAAATGAAATATCTTTTAAAAAAATAATCTTTCAGCTTATTTTTGAGAGCATAGTGTCTCTTTTTGTTGCTATATTTCACAAATTCACAAAAAAACTTTCCCAAAAGATTTTGCAAAACAAATATTAGACAAGAAATATTTACGCAAAATTTTATCTGTTACTGAGTTGAAATTGTTTATCATTTATTTTTATCATCTGTCAATTTTTTAATCGTTATGTTCAACTTTCTGTAGTTTTAGTGTTAAAACAATAAAATACGTTAAGAATTAATTGTCTCACAAACGAAGCTCTTTGTCAACCTTAATTTGTCGAATTTGTAAGTGTGTTAATGTTTTTTTTATTTAAACGTTCTCTCTGATTGTGATAAACCTTTGTAAACAAAGGATCTGTCCAAAAGAAAATAAACTGGATATACTATTTTGATTTTGTTAGGGGGGAGGGGTAGCCAGTCACACTCCTCGCCCCGGGCGCGATTAGACCTCTGCACGCCACTGAACAGGAGATACACTTGGTAGACGTTTTTTTTTTTCAGTTTAATAATTCGATGTTATTTTTTTTTTTTTTTTTTTTTTTTTTAAAAAAAACAGTAGCTGGAATTTTATCATACATATTTTGGTAGATAACCTTTCGTTTTTTTTACTTTTCATCAAAAATCAAATTTATTTTTTTAGAAGATTCTCGTTAATAAAACTTGGGAAAGATATTTGTCTTAATTTTATGGATTCAGCAGTTACTAAACTGTGTACCTCAATCAATCATGTTTAAATGTATTTATGTTAATTGCAAGGAGAAATGAGTTTTGCTTCCTTTGTTTTCCAAAATTGCTGGTTATTTAGTACAACTAAATTACTCTAAACATTTAAATACTCTAAAATAAAATGTACTATTGCTTTGCTTGACTGCCGTTACTATTTTCATTTGTTAAATATACTTTAGAACGGTGATTTTCAACGTGGGTGCTGTGAATGCTCAAATGGGTGGTAAGTATTCAAGCGGTAAGTGGGTGGTTATAATTTTAAACAGGAACTTAACATTATTTCAAACTTTAGTCACATCTGCGTGTAGGATAGAGGCTATCGCGGAGAGAAATGGAGTGAACGAGCCAAGTTCAAATTCGTACTGTGTCTGAGTTTGATTGTGTCCGAATATTACACTTCCAAATGAAGTAGATTTAATGAAATAAAATTAATACCGCGTATTCACTGCCGAAAGTAAATCCAGAAATAAGCAAACCACGTTCACCGCGCCGAGCCATCAGAGAAGCTGAACTTTCACCTAACGGCTTTTTTTCGAATGTTATATAATTATTCTTATAATTTCATCAAAATAAGTGAATTGAGCTTTATATTTTGGAATTATATAATTTACCTTTATATCCTTTTTTTCTTTTTTGATAAAATGTTCTTTGAAGCTTTAAAATAAAAAAGTTATTCCATATTTAGACTTTTTCTTAACATCGTTCTGATCTTTATGCTCGCTACTGTATAGAGAGAGACAAGATTAAGAAAAAAATATGAAAACTAATATTTAATATAGTGATATTTATTTATTATATATGAATTTTTACAGAGAAAAATTAAACTTTGTTACTTACAAATGGATTTTCAGTGGGTTTTTTTTTTTCTAAGAAAATTAATCTGTTGTTTTCCTTTTTTTTTTTTTTTTTTACTTTAACCGGTTTCTCTTAGCTTTTTAAAATATGTTTAACTGTTATATTTAACAGTCCCCCCACAAGGAATGTATGTGGCACAAGGCCGAGTTTAACGTGGGTTTCTCCGAGCCCGTAGGCTCGGCCAAAAATATTCCCTTTGAACCTGCCTAGATGGGTTCAGGGCCTGTTTACCTCCCCGGACGAAATTTTGCCCTGCGGCAAAGTTTCGTCCGAGTTCCTCTCTGACGAGGCAAAGAGTTCAACAGAAATGTTGTGCGACTGTTATGTTTAACTGTTTCTATCTCCACGTGTTGATGCTTATGTCTTATAGCAATGAAAGAAATGAAAATCAAGGGTCGTAACTGGCTACATATGTCGTTTATGGTAAGGGGAATTAGGTAGAATCTATTTATGTGATAAATTAAGTATGGGTTTGAAATTGTTGATAAAAATGTTTCCTTATTAATCCGCCTTTGTTCAGTGGTTTTGTAGTCACACTGGTAGAATGCGAAGACACTAAAATTTGGCAGATTTTGTCCTCTACATTCCTCTAAATGTTGACTAAGGGGTATTTTTCTGGTGTAGAGGTCCCTAATTTACTGGTGATGAACTGTCATCCTTTGGCGGAGTGACTGGTCGGTTTGGCCAATGTAATGCTCATGGTAAACTTTGCATGTAATTATGTATATTAAATTATCTGAGTACCACGAGAAATCATTTTGAATTTTGATCCGTCTTTGAACTGAAATTCATGGCCTTCTAATGGGTAGCTGCATACCCCGCAAAGTAGTCGGTTGCATTTCTTCTTTCTTTCTTTCTTTCTTTTTACATGCCGTGTCCTTTCAAGACGTAGGCTATCATGGCTCTCCACTTCTCCTTATCCTTTGTGGCTCTCAATGTTTCGTCCTTCTGCCACCTCCCCAGCCCACTTGCTTAAGCCCGCCAGGTATGTCATACGTTACTTTCCCTTGTTTCTTTTTCCCTCTATTCGACCTGTGAGTATCAGATTCTCCAGACCCTCCTTTCTCATTACGTGTCACAGAAATTTCATCTGCCTCTTCCTGATGTTAAATATAAGCTTCTTCTTTGCATTCTCTCTCAAACCTCATCGTTGCTCACACTCTCGGTCCATGGTATCCTTAGCATCTTTCTGTAGAACCATACTTCCATTGACTCGAGTCTCGTCTTCATCTTAGAGGAGACTGTCCATTATTTGTGTCTGCAAAGGAGGACAAATGTCACATTACTCTTTTCTTTGTTACCAAAGAAATCCCCCTGTCTTGCAATACTCTGCTCAGTTTTTGCAATGCGTCCTTGGCCATCCCAATACGTCTACGGATCTCAGTGTCGCACTTACCGTCCTCTGTCAAAACACTTTCCAAATATTTAAACTTCTGCACCTGCTTGATTTTAGTGTCCCCGACCTGCAAATCGCATTTCGGGCCCATCCTCTTACTGATGACCATGCATTCTGTCTTCTTGTAGTTTAGTCCCTTCTTCTCGATCTCCTTCGCTAACCTTTTGTAGAAGGTTTTATAATTAATTTCACTTCCGTGTCCTGCTATCAGCACTGTGTGATCTGCGTATCTTATGTTGTTAAGATTGTGTCCGTCAATCTTGAATCCCGGTAGAATTTCCAATTCTCTCAGAATTGCTTCGCTGTACAGGTTAAATAGGTCTGGTGAGAAGACGCATCCTTGCTTTACGCCCCTTTCTATTTTTGTATAGTTTCTGAAGTCATTCTGGTTCTCTGCCAGTATAGGTTCTTGATTATTCTAATAAATTTCCCGAATATATCAAGGTTGCTGAGCTGTTCCAACAGATCCTTGTAGCGTACTTTGTCGAAGGCCTTTGGGTAGTCTATGAAATATAGGTACACGTCCTTCTGCATTTGTATTGCTCTGTCTGATAAGATTCTTAACATGAATATCACTTTCTTTGTCCCGGTGCCTTTAACGAACCCGCGCTGTTCTTGTCCTATCCCTGGCATGATTCTGTTGCGCGCTCTATTCATCAGAATACGGACAATGTGTTTTGTTACGTGTCTCATTAGGCTGATTGTTCGGTGGATTTCGCATTTGTTTGCGCCTGGTTTCTTAGGCATTGCTACGAAGATAGATCTGTTGAGACCTTCAAGTATATCCACACTGCTGTAGATTTCATTTATTATTTCTGTGATCTCGTCTATGCCAAAATCATCTAAGGCTGTCAGCATTTCCGTTACAATTCCATTTGGCCCTGCCGCTTTGTTTCTGTTCAATTTGGCCAGTGCAGCTTCTACTTCGGTTTTCCTAATTTCAGGTCCATCGGTAGTTCTGTGTATTGCTAGTTGTTCTCTTTCGTTGTGGAAGAGTTCTCTAATATACTCGCTCCAGCGTTGAAAATTTTTTTTCTTTCTCTAATATGAGCGTTCCATCCTTTGATTTTGACTGTTGACGATTATGTCTTCTGTCCTGTTAGTTGCTTTATCTGTTTATGCATATCTCCTTTGTTGGCGCTACTCAATCTCTCCATTTCTGCACATTTTATATTTAACCTCTCTTCTTTAACTTGCCTGCATTTGGTCCTTATTTCATTGTGTAATTTTCTTTATGCCGTTCCGTATCTTGGGAGAGTTTTCTGTCTCCTTTGCATCATGTCGAGAATTTCATCAGTCATCCATTCGTTTTTTCTTCTGCGTCCCTTCTCCTTTGGCTTCTCTTAGTGCATCCCATTTCTAGTTTCCATTGTGTCCCTCGTGTCTTCTTTTCACACTGTCCATATATTTTTATTTCAGGTACGAGTCGCTCAGGAGTTTGTTGTATTGCAATTTGGGTACTGTGTTAGGCTTCTTCAATTTCCGCAGTTTCACTCTTAGTTTACATATAACAGGGCGATGATCGCTTCCGCAGACGGCACTTGGATAGGTTTTGCAATGAATTATTGCATTCTCGAATCTTTTGTTGATGGTTATGTAGTCAATTTGGTTTTTAGTTTCCCCTCCTAGGCTCCTTCATGTCCATAATCGTCTCGGATGTTCTTGGAACCATGTGTTGGCTATAACTGTGTCATTGGCTGAGCACCATTGGATCAATTTTTCTCCCCGTTCGTTGCGAGTTCCTAATTTGAATCCTCCTGCTATATCCCTTGCCCTCTCCCTGTCTATTTTGGCGTTTAGGTCTCCCGTGATAATGATGACCCCGTATGATTTTCAGAGAGACTTGGCACCGTCGAGCATGAAGTAGAAAGATTCGATTTCCTCTTCCTTACTTTGTACTGTCGGTGCGTACACTATTATGATAGCTATGTTTAAAGGCTTTCCTTTCGGTTTGACTACCAGAATTCTTTTGGATAGTTGGGAATATCCCAGAATGCATTTCTTAAATGTTTTATCTAGTATTAAATCTATTCCTTTGTCGTCTTTCTCTCCGCCGACGTAGATAATCCTGTGCCTGTCGCTGACAAAATCTCCGTTGTTTGGCCATCTGGTTTCACATACACCTAGGATGTTGATTTTAAGCCCGCTCATCTTTTGTTTCACATTTAACTGGCTGCACTTGTTCAATGTCCGAACGTTTCATGTCCCGAGAATTATTTTATGTTTGATACGAGCAGTCGCTGGATGACGGTACGGTGACATCTGTCGCTTCTTTTCAGGCGGGGAATAGATTCAAAGGAATTTTATCGCCTTCATGCCGTTTATGCTAGCAGTCTTTTTTGAATATTTAGATGTCAGTTTACATGGAAGAAACAATGCAGTTATTAATAAGAAGAGTTGAAATGAATGAATGCAAGATTTCACAGCTCTAGCATCATCACTCATTCATAGTCAGCCTATGAAATTTTCAGCTCACACTAGTAACTGGAAAGATAAATGTTAGGATTTTATTTTGCAAAATAAAATCTAGGGCTAACATAAGTTTTCCTTTATTCATATTGTCCTTATACAGATACTTTTTAATTATATCTGAATTTTTGCGCGCACACGCACACGCACACACACATACATACATATATATATATATATATATATATATATATATATATATCCCTATCTCTTTTTTATCTCTCTTTCTTTCTCCTTCCTTCTCTCTTTTTAATACACATAATGCAAACCCGCACGCGCACACTCAAATACACACACACGTATATATATATATATATATATATATATATATATATGATTTTTCTCACTGTAAACATTATTTTTAGTGAATACTTGTATTTCTGTAGACACACCGTTTATTTATTTAAACAGTAGATTTATTTATTTTCGTTTACCATCCTGAATGTTCGAGACATCTTATTTAAGATATATTTGTTGCGCTCTCCGGCAGCCGTTAGTTTATTAATGTGTGTGTGTTGTTTAACTACAAAAAAATCTCATTTTAAATTTGAAGCAATTATTTCTAAGAGATTACCATGTTTTTAACAGAATCCCGAGATAAATATATCAAATTTCCTCCCTTTTTGATTAAAATTCAAACCAATTTTCATAGCAGTAGATCAGGAAATGATTTTACAGTTTTTTTCCATTTGCCACTTGTGCTTTCTTCCTTTTTTACGGACTTCATCAATCCGATATACCGTTCTCCAGTTCTTTGCCTGATTTTAGTTTTTATCTCATATTTATGAACATTCTGCTTCGGGTCAGAAATTCTTTCGCATATTCTCTGATTGTTAAAAATAATACAACTAAAGATACAAGAATAACTTGCTTTCCTTATATCAAGACAATAAAATGCAAGCTGATTACTGACAATTGATGAAAGACATGCGGAATATTTGCTTTAATTCTGCTTGAAAATACGGCATTAGTTTTAAAAAGAATTCGATTTTATATGTAAAGAAAAATCTCCTGCATTGTATTGCAGTTTTCAGCGAAGTCGATTCTCAAGAAGACGGCAACGAGTAATCGATTTTTTTCAATCCAGTCACAATCATGGAGACCGACTTCTACGAACAGTTTTAGAAACAGTTTGCCGTTTGCAGGTGCACCAAATGACCTCAACAGATTCTATTCGTAGCAGGTCAGATACTACACTATAGCGTGACCTCCGTAGTACTTCGTATTATGCCATCTCCAGGAATTTGATCCACTTGTATGGGATTCAATTTAGTTTGTATTCTTTGTTTTAGTGTCCAGATGAGTATAGAATCCTGTGTGTATGCATTGCGTGAATATATGCAAGTTTTGTTAAAGAAAATAGATAACGTTAATCGATTATATTTCAAAATTGTTGTCTTTTTCTTTCTAATTGACAGATTAGCTCCAGTATATTAGAATTGGAACATTGAAGAAATTTCCTACAGTTCATGTCTTTTAATATATAAAATCTTCGACTCTGTTCAGTTATTATCAAGTATCATTATGCGTTCCTGTCAGAATTTCTGGGACGAGGAATTATGTTTATTTACACTTTGCATTATTGTTGTTATTTATTTATTTATTGCAGTAATGTTCACCCTATACAAGACCCCCTGGGGCTACTCGAGATAGAGGGTTGTAGTAAGGGGCAGTTTATGTGGATAGGAGCGGCGAATAATAGTTAACCCTAGATTTTAAGATTAAGATTGTAGTGATCGGGTAAACATTCAATCGGGAGTCGGTTCCACAGAGCAGTGGTTCGCGGTAAGAAGCTTTTCGAGTGGAACTTACTTCTCACCAATAGAATACAGAGGTAATGTGGGTGGTTCGCTACAATGGGCGTGGCATGGTGCGTCCTAGACGTGAAGGTCAGAACTGGCGGAATCCAGGAATGCGGTTCATCCGAGCACTTTCCATGGAATTAGCGATAATGCAGTAAGAGACTCACCACATGACACCGGTGAGAGGGAGGTTGAAGGGTGGAAAATAATTTGTCACCTACAAGGACTTGGAGACGCTTTTAGGCTCTATCGTGACTGGAAAGTCAGGACTGGGTAGCTCCTGCCTAAATATAAAGCTCTACAGCTGTTGTACCCTCTGACCTCTTCGTTAGGTGATTGTCAACTGGATAACCTTCGGGGAATATCAAAATGAATCCTTTATTTAATCTAAGTAGATTACATTCATCCCGCTCTACTTGTCTAAGAGCATCTCGTTTTGTTCTTAATACTGGTCGATTATTGCTTGCTTTGTTTCCACCTAGTCAAAATGTCTACTACTCATCCCAGTTACTGTCACCAAATCCACGAACCAACGCTTCAGTCCACATGGTACAATCCTTCACTTTGATCTTGGAGCCTTAAACCTATTGTTCTTTTTACCTACCTGTTCTTGATCCTGATGCTATTGATATTACACGCGACCCCCTTCACCATCACTTTGCTTTTCTTACTGTTGCTGCTGAAGTTTTGCTGTCATTTCTCTTTATTTCTTAACGGCACCCATATGATATTTATTTATACACTAGGTCTACTGACGAGGCCTTTATAGCCTAGAATATGCTCTGATTCCTTCAGACATCTGAGTCACCAGTGTTCTCTCTCTCTAGTATGTTTATTTCATTCCACAGGTGGGTTGGTGACCATGCGTTTCCTTCCATACATGATCATCCATGTCTGATTTCATTGTCTTACCTCTAATTATGACTTTCCGCTGTTCTTCCAGGCTTATTTCTAGCGGCCCACTTGTTTCATCTTTACCAAAGTTGTAGGGGATGGTATACACACAATTCTTGATCTTGTTCTCCTCTGTGTTAGGATTGACTCGGCAAGGATTTTTACGTGGTTGAATCTCTTTGTTTCTACCTGCAGAAGCTGATGGTATGTTTGCAATGTAGTTGTTATTCTGAAGTGTACGTTTGATACTGATCATTTCCTGTTGGTATGTACCCGAATCAGAACGCTTTTGTACGATGCTGTAGGCATCGGACGATCCTTTTCTTTAAAGTTGTATGAATCGTGAGAATTGAAGTTAAGGCATTGTCAACGGACTGTTGGCTTGTGATATTCGGATGTCTTGAACACATTTTTAGTTCGAGTTATTAGCCCATCCAGAAAGGCTTGCCGGTTTTTACTTCCCACTTTCACTGGGAAGTGGATCGAAGGTCTTAATGGTTCAGCTGTTTTGTACATTTTCATGGCGAGGCTTGAGTATAAAAATGATATCTACGTATCTCAGCCACTCGGCTGGCTTTCGTGGTGCCGTTCCGAAAACAATTTCATCAAAGTATTACATGTATATGTCCGCTTTTGCTGGTGATATCGAAAAACCCATAGCTAAGCCTTCCTCCTGATGATATATATCAGACCCTAGTTGGAAAAATGTTGTCTGTACACAGAATGCCAGCATATACACCAGATTATCTATCGGAATGCTAGTACGTTGCTGAAAGGAGGGGTCCGATTCCAATCTGTTTCGAATTACCGGTAGAGCCTTATCAGTAAAAAGGCTGCGGAACAAAAGCTCAGTATATGCAAGTTTATAGTCCAATTGCTATGAATTAGGAACACCTCGAATATTAATTCTATTCTATGGATCTCCTACTAGTATGCAACAAATTTATAAATGATATTCTTGAGGGTAAGATCTTTCAGCGAGACCAAAATCTGGTCTAAAATGCATAATATCGCAATGAGATAAAATAAAAAGCGTCATAGAATCGAAGAAACATCTGAGAAAAACTGCAAATTGAACAAGATGATTTAATTTTATAAATATTGTTTGTAGATGTAGATACTATCAAGCGTTGTATAAATGATTTATTAGGCCGAATTTCAGCTGGAAAATTAAAACTGCCGGCAAAACAAATGAAATAAAGAAAAACGTGCTTTGGTTCTAAAGGTGATTGTGTATAGTCTCAGATTAGAAAAAGGTTATTTTCAAAGAGAAATGGGAAATTGAACTTTTTTTTCCAAATATGAGGCAATATGTGAGGACAACCTCTAATTGGCGGATTAGCGAAAAATATACTGCAAAAAATTAAAACGCTCAGCACTAAACCTAGTTGCCATTCTAGTAGCACGCTTAAATTCATCTAGTCAGGGCACCAGGGGGAAAAATAAACTCATCAGAACAGTTGCCATGATAATATTTGTAGAAGAAACAGAGGGAAGCCATGTGACGTCGGTGAGAAAATGACTAAAGTCGAGATGCCATGTTAGGATCGATTACATTATAGATCCTTCTTTGGATTTTGTCAAGAATTTCGAGATGTAGAGCAGAAGCACCAAACTGGATATGACGACAGTGTTCCATGAACAGAAAGCAATTCGAAGAGATGAAAAAGTGAATACTTTTTATGCAAGGAAAATGTAAATTCGAAAGTATATCAACGTAAATTCGATGAAAGGGTACCTAAATATATAATTCGCACATTTTTCAACAGGGATGGTGCAAGCTGTCAACTTCGATGACCATCGTAAATTATTTAAAAGCACAGCGTATGTTTTGAAAATTGGTCTAGCCAGTTTCCTGATTTAAATATTATAGAAAATTACTGGAATATGCTAAAGAGGAAGTAAACGATAAATTTCCAGATACTATTTTGAGAATTCGCGAAAACTAAATGGACAAATATTAAACATTCATTTATTTCAAATTTATATTCCTCAGTATTAAAAAGAATTATATAAATGAATTCATTTTAATCTGACTAAATCATTTTATCGCTAAATCTTTTCTAGTACTTGTTAAAATTTTTATTACCTATATATCTCTATATATTAAAAGCATATAGGCAATTTTGAGATCAGTATGTTCGTTGATTTGTCGTTTATCGCTATTTAAATTTTGGATTCAAATTCGAATAGCAATTTTAAGTTTCATACTGTTTAATACTATTAGCATAATGTGTCTAGAGTATTTTCTCGAGACTGCTGTTAACACACAGAAGAGAAAATAGAGATAGTGTTTCATCTTTACTTTCATACTGAGTCGTTCGCATAATGCTGTATACCCTTCATTGGGCGGGGCAGGGATCTCATCTCATTGGCCGGTGATCGCTGATCGTTTTAGTTCAGCCCTCTTGGTCGGTGTCGCAAAATGTTCTTTGAGTTCAAAGACGAAAATCATCAACAAAGAGAACTCTTAACTTAACTATTATTTTATTAACCACAAGTGAGGTTTACTAACCCTACACCTATTAGGGAACCGCTTTCAAACACGAAAATCTCACACCTCCACTTCCTTTGACGTGTAACAACCAACTCTTAAAAGACCCTTCCCCACTAAGGGGGCGGTGCACAAACGCATTCTAACACGTCTAGTTAGTTTGACGTTCAAACTGCAACTCCCGTAAGACCTTAATCTATAACTCATTCCTACACTCGGCTCAGCCAATCAAAATCGACTTCCCTATTTTGTTTGCCATCTGACCTCAAAGGTCAGCATCAGAAGGTCTCAACCAAAATACACTGCCACTAAAAAATAATAGTATTTAATAATAATAAGCGAATGTAGCTAACTGACTCAGAAATAATACAAGAATAGGTATGAATGAGTGGGAAGATGATCCAGTGAGAACAGTGCAAAGTATATGTACAGACTCGAATGTCTCTTGGGGAATAAAAGACATAAAATCTTCTGGGATTTAAAAATTCACACGATCGCCTAATTCCGGTCATAAGAACGGAGATCTCATTTTAGTCGTAGACAAGGGTAAAACATACCGACTAAAGGATTTCACTGTTTTAACGAACCGCGGAGTAAGTCTGAAAAAAAAAATTGAAAAAATAGATAAGTATTTCATCTTTGCTGAAGCTGAGTAACAAGGATAGTGATAGTAGTACTAATTTTTATCAGAGCACTGGACACCCTCCCCACCGAAAGAAAACGTTAGAAGAACGGAATCATCCAAACGATAACATTATTAAAAGCTGGTAGAATATTCTTTAAGAAAGGTATTCGAATATTGAACAGGCTTACTGTCAATTAACTTCCAGTGTCAGCCATTCACTTTCTACTTGTGTTGTCCTGGGTATGACGATAAACTACATACGGCAGCAAGGTCTCTGATCTGGAGGGGTCCTGGGTATGACAATAAACTACATCTAGCAGCAGATCGGGAGATTGAAGGTTTCGAAGAGCGTGGAAGCACCTCTTAATTGTTGTCATTCCCAGGCCCATCCTGCCCCGGTGTGGTAACACCTGTTAGGGTCCCAGCTATGAGCAAATAGTGAACACCAAAGCAAAAATCAACAGTATATTTTTTATAATAAAATGACCAACAATACATTTTTATAGTAAAATAACAATGCAATACTAAAAATATAAAAATACATTTTTATAGTAAAATTATCAACAATACATTTTATGATCTACAAAATATATATCTAAAAAACATACCTTTACCATGAAAGTATAAAATTATGTACAAAATATCTGTAATTGAAAGCATAAAATTTCGTACAAAATATTTAGATTGTGGCATTAAATAACCCATAGAGACCGATATACCGCCAAACAAAATCACCCAATCTACATGAAAAAAACTCTTTCATGATATTAATCCATATAATATCCGACAATTTCTTAAAGAAATCAAACTGTATTCCAAAATATAACTTCAGCAAAACTACAACATAAAACACATATCACCGCCTCTAGTAATTTTGTTAACACGAACAATTATAAGCACAAAAGCTGAGTATCATCTACCCTGTATTCAACTGTGAAAGCAGAATAACGTATATCATAGTTTTATTACTTCATAAATGATATCCTATTCTGTTTTGATCGCGTGGTAAAACAAAAGACACATGAAAAACGATACTTGGTTTCAGTCAGAAAATGAAAGAAGGGAAGATAGAAGTGTTTATCGTCTGTTTCAGTGAAATGGAAAAAGTCTTTTTTTTTTCATTCGTACCTCATTACTTCATAACATAACGACCAGTATTCATGATTATGATTGCAATATTTTGTTCTGAAATATTTAATGATTCGATAGGTGAATTTCTACGGATATTTTATTGCCATTGAACTCGCCATGAGATTTTTCAATCATTAACTGAAGAATCAAGTTTCATCAGAAATTTCAAATAAGAAAACCGTGAAATGTGAAATGTTAAATATTTAAAAAATGTTAATTTATTATATAATTAAATTTTATTTTAATTGAATTTTTCACCTCAAGGAAAAATTGACGGACCAGCTTGCATGAAATTCGAAAGATTAGTTTGTCACATTTTTACCCGTGTCAAAAACACAGAATTCAGTCAGGAACTAGCTGGTCTGTAATTCCAAATTTATTGATTTAAGTGGTTATTAATTACTGACCCACAGCGTACTGTTCATTATTCTTCACTTTCTGTAAAAAAAAAAGAAAAAAACGGAGCTAGATAGACCCTTTTCGCTAGTAACTTAGCTTTTATCAGTATTTATAACAATGATTTCTCATTGTTAACATTTATAGGCGACAAACAATACAACTAAAAATAACGCTTACGTTACTTTATGTCTTCTCTAAATTACCCATTGATGCTTTTCCAAAAGTTTAACAGTTGTAGCGTTGCAGCTCAGACCAGACACACCAGGTTAGTTCCCAATGAGCAGCTTCTTCCGATCAAAGGCTTGTGACTTACACAATAACTCTTTAGTCAGATTGTCACACGCAAAATAAAACCATGAGACGATTATAGCAGAAGGCAAATTTTATTGTTTGTAACCTTCAGCTGTTGACGAACGAGGCATAGATGAGTGTAGTTGAGGTGATGAACCTTGTAAAATGCATGCTTTCTTTCGCGTAGCGCGCGAGTAGTCTCCCGTCTCTCTTTGTTCACTCTGTGTCTCTCTATGTCGTAAGAGAACATCGTTCTTTACCTTGTCAGCTTTATCTAAAAAAAGAAATTTTAAAAAAAGGAATTCATCAAGAACTCAGTTTCTAGTTTCGCTCAGTGACCCCCTTTGTCAGGGTCGTTTGACCTGGTTCTTATGAGGTTCGCTCAATTCTTTGCCAAGACAGATAATTGTCAAAGCGATTTCTGTGACGCGTTGCAAAGTACCAACTGACAGCTGCTACCGCTACACAGTTTCAAGTAGATAACAAAACACGTCGTCTCATTCATCAACATTCCAGGTGAACAAAAGAATGATTGCTATTACTGGATCTTACTGAATTAGCCTTACAAACCCTGGGTTAATTTCAGGTTCGAATCTCCAACTCGCCTTTATTTAACTCGTTTCATTATTCCTTATTGTTCTACAACAATTAGTATATCACAAGTATAAATATAAAAAGCAAAACTAGTAGCGCGTTCATTGTTATTAAAAATATATTTTTAAATGACCCCTTAGAACTGTTGAAGTATTAACCCAACTTTTCTGTTATGTAACTTCTCTTAACGCACATCAGGTGCCGTTGTATAAAGCTGTATAAATGGAAATAGAACAAACTCTCTTTCTCTCTTTACCCAGAGGAGACCGTAGGAAACATTTTCACATTTTCCCTCTGAGGGACCTCCTAGTCCCAGTCGAACCGCGTGTCGCATCGCATACAACACAATAGTACGTATCACTATACCATCTCCTATTCGCAAAAATCTCATACAACCAAAATAATATCTTCACTACATCACATAAATATACAGGGTTGCTCGGTTCTTTGAAGACACATCAATTAATAACTCTAACCTTTTTAACTTGTTCTGATTATCATTTCTTTTCAGATAAATGATGGCAAACAGCAAGTAAGGCAGCAAATGAAAATGCATTCTGCAATCATTACTTTAAAGGCAGTGGATAGTGATTAACAGATTGCTCGCTTCCTGAAAGTTGTACACTCGTTTGTTGGCAAAGTTGGCAGAGATGGAAGCCGCTGACGGAAATTCTACAGCAGTTGTCAAACGTTAAACGCTTGCTAAGGGTCCTAATACCCTCAGTACACCCAAATGTGTGCGAAAGCCGTAGAAAATTATCTATAAGTACCCCAGAAAATCAATTAATTACATTGCTAAAGAGCTCAAGGTTTCAAGGCACTCTATCGGAAGAATTGTACACGAGGACCGTCGATACAAGTCATATATGATGCGATGAGGCCAACTCATGCCCTCAAAGACAAAAGATAACTGTCTGATCCGGACAAAGGGCTTTTTGAACCATGAAGAGCCTGAAATGATTTGTTTTTTCTCTCATGGGAGAAACTTTATCCGGACCAAAAGGTCAACTGAAAATATGACTAATGGTTATTCAGAGACCCTAAGGACGTTCTAACGGTCATGTACACAGCATTTCCCGTAATTGCCATGGTTATGGAAGTCGTGAGCAATGAGGGAGATGTAATGTCATGTCTCCTCACTTCTTTCCTCAGGGCTTAAGAGTCAAAAATGGCATTCCAAATTTCCAGGAACCGTTTCATTAAAAGCAGGTCATCTTTAGGAACTTATTTTGCTAATTTTCATTCCACTCTGAGAATGGCAGCAAATCACTTTATAGTATCAAAAAGAATTAAACCATTTTGATAATTTAATAGAAAACATTTATTTAAGATATTTCCAGATTGAAATTCTGTTCCCATCCTATTTCTGTTCAGAATTATGAAGCTTTTTGACTCTAGTTGTCATCAGCTTGTCTTATGGCTTTTTTCTTTTCTTTTTTTTTTTTTGTTTTTTTGAACTGAATCACTGCAATCCCAATGATCCAATGGACGACCAATCAAATTTATGACGAGAAGATTTACCACATTTTTAAATTCAAGACGGTTTCCTTTGTCAGAATAATTTATGTTCATCATAGAACACCCTCTTTCAGCCTCCACAGAATTTACAGCAATAGTATTAATTATATTTTCAGCTATTACATATCGACTATTAATATATAAGATTATTTTCAGATAATCCAACAACAGGTTCGCTAAGTTCTTATAATTTTAAGAATCGGTTCGCGCGAACCGGGGTGAGCCGGTAGGATGACACCACTGCTTAAAAGTTAATGCTGCTTGTTATAATTAGGTGATGGAAAGGGTTGTGATGCCTTAGATAGAGAGCGTTAGCAAAGGAAGACCGTACACTTACCAGCAAGACTCTGTGCCGTTTCATAAGACCAAGACAACCTAAGAATGGGCGAGTTACAATTTCCACGATCTCGTCGCCGCAAACATATGACCGTCTAATTTTCCAGATCGGAATCCGTTGGATTACTAGCCGAGAGGGAAGGGAATTACCGCTCCCATAATGCTATAAAATCTCTTTAAGTAGATATGTCAAGAAGAGTCTCAAGATTAATTGTGCCAATTTTCTTCTCAAATAAATCTCTTCTTTCACGATATGCATCTTTTTCTAAACACTGCAAATGCCCCCAAAGAACTGAGCAATCCTATATATCTCCAACGCAAGAAAATTTTCCTGTTCAACAAACGAGACAATGCCGCTGCCAACTGATGACAGCCGTAACAAATGAGTTTTCAAAGAAAACGTATGAGTTTGCAAAGAAACATATTGTCAGTGACTTTCTCACACACAGTAAAATGTTACTAGATCGTTGGTGAATACATTTCTCTCTTTTTCTTCAGCTATGTTATGCCGGGCTCTGTATATAAATATATATGAAATTCATGTGTATAGTGAAGTCATTTATTTTGAGATTGCTATAATTCTCTAATGAGTTTTGTTTGGGGACATACAGTTAATCTAAATTATCCTCCAACTAAATATTAACGCAGGTTTCTGAAATAATCAGAGATTCTATTCTTGGCAAAACACAAAAATAATCTTATTATTTCTATTTTTTAAGGTGTGCTTTTTTTTTTCTTTTGATTTTCAAACATTTTTCAAATATTAATTCACTATACTTGTGTAAACTGATAGAAAAGAATTACATTTCATAGACGCATGCGCAAAACAATGGGAATAAAAAGTCAATATGTGAATATTGCTAAGTGGGCAAGTGACAATGATATAAAATCAAAAAGAGAATTGGAAATGAAAGAAAAAGTAACCAAAAATGAATTCCCGTTAAGCAAAATACATAAAAAAAATAATTAACACTTTATAATTAATTCTTACCTCAATAAACTTTTCCTTGAGAAAATAGAGTAAGGAATCAATTCTTTTAAAAACTTCCATTAATTATACGTAGAATTTTGCAAATTTAAATTTGTTTACTTAGCATCTATTTTCTTTTAAACAAATAACAATTTTCTTTAAACTAAATAAACATTTTTTTCGCAAAATATGAAATCTTTCAAGAAAAGTCGATATCTTATGAATAAAGCATTCAAGAAATATTTGTCGTATTATATGTCATTTAAATATCGCTAAAAACAAGTAACTTACTTAGAAGTACCATGGACAGAAGAATCATGTATTTTTTATTGGCAATTTCTATATGTGTTTGTGTGTGTATAAGGACTAAATGAACAAACGTGTCACACGAAACCTTTTTTCGCTTTGTCATATATTTCCCTAAATTTATTCTTGATATAAAAAATGTATGCACCGCACCGTTTTCCCATATATATATATATATATATATATATATATATATATATATATATATATATATATATATATATATATATAAAATATGATTGAAACTGTTTAATGAATGTTCCTTTGTAGAGCAGACTGAAGGTATTGGTGCCTCAGTTTGCTCTCTTGCTACGAATTCTGTGGCTGCTGCTGTTGGTGTCTGAGGTTTCTTTGTTGTTCAGTTTATGGAGCAGTCGATTGATGTTTACTTCAAGAAATGACTTTGAGTATTGTATTTTGGCTTGTTGTAGCTGGCTTTGTAAGTCTGCCAAATATTATAAGACTGGGTGGTACACTATCTTAATTACCAGATGTTGTGTTTTCTTGTTTCTATGGTAAATGTAAATTATATTAGTAAAGTTCTTTGTTCAACAAAACAACGCCTTTTCTTGGTAAAATTGCCAATGGCTGCTACTAGAACATCATAACAATATGGCTGTTCATAAAAATTGCAACCTCGGCTCTGTCACTAATTACTTTTCTTGAAAGATTGAAGACGAAGAACATATTGCTTTTGCATAAACAATATATGAACATTCTGTTCGAGGATTTTCAAACGAGGGTACGATCGATATACTTTAATTATTTCAAGCTATAGGTGTTATTATAGACATAACGTTTCGGCCCAATACCATCTGGCTATCACCAGGTTTACATTGTATTGGATGATTTGGGATATCTATTGATTATTGTGATACCAGTTATTGTTCGTTCCTTCTGAACTAGTGCTTCACTACCTCATCTAAAAATTGAACTCCCGACCACGAGATGACAGTAACACATGACAGTTACTCTGATATCCACTACACTGAAGAACATCAGTGATGTTTTGGGACTCTTTATATTCAATGTCAGATAGTTACGACATTTGATAATTATGGCGTGTTCGTACCGCTTTTCGGCAATTTTTGTAATTCATTTTTGAGATTATAGACCCAACGTTTATAACAATATCTATAACAACCGAAATGTCAAAGGTAGTTTGAAATAATTAAAATATATTCACAAATAACTTTAAAAAAAAAAACATGACTGAGGCCAAACCTCAACGAGTGAGATTCATTGCGCCTTCTCGGGTTAATGTTTTCCGAAATTCACGAAGTGGAAAAATTATATTGGATCAATTTCTAGGTTTGCTCCTTGGAAAGTTAGTTCACTGTGTTGCGCTAGACAATTTCTTTCGCCAGAATCTATCTTACATATTGTAAGTCTACCATTTGTTCTTGCTTTCAACATTGCTACCATATCCGGTCTGGTGCTCCTGCTATATATTTAGAGATTCTTGGTAAAATCCAAAGCAGAATATGCAATGTAATCGGTCTTGACCTAACATCTCGGCTTCAGTCCCAATTCCCACCATCGTAACTTAGCTTCACTGTGCCTTTTTCTATAAACATTTTCATGACAATTGTTCTGATGAACTCTTTCCTCTTTTGTACATCGACTTTACGAATTTAAGCGTTTGTAGTGTAGAGGTTATCAGTTCGGAATGGGAAATCAGATTCGAATTCCAGTCGGGTTTGTTATATTCACTAACGCGCAAACACCCTTGGGAAAGTTATGAATCAATCTCTTCTTCCCCCAAATAGCAGGATAGACTGAATCCTATTGCCTTGGTTGGCACCCAGTCTACCGCAGAAAGAAACGGAAACCTACTGCGAGAAAAATTTCTGCCTAGTCAGTCATGAATCGAAAGAGACATGATCACCCAGACCTGTATTAGGTATGGCACTTAACTAACTGACTGACTAGACTGGCGGCAAGGTTTTTATTATTTTATAGTTGAAATGACTAAATGTGACCGTAAGTTCTATGCTAACAGATTCTTCTCTTGCACTTCTCGCTTGCGAAACTCTCTTCCGGCTTTCAGTCAACTAAAAAAAAATGAATGCAGTATCAATCGTTATCTTCTGTCTTAATTATGCTCTCTCCTTTCACACTCCGTAATTTTAGTGGCTTTATTGCCTTTCTTGGGGTGAAATGATTAAAAAAATGAGTACTCCTGAACGTTATAAAACAATCCGATGCGTCTACTTTTGAAATAAGCATTTCAGCGAAACGTTGCTGATCTCGAAATGAATTAATTCATTTGTTCCCACTGAGACGTATTTTCTTCTATAGCCAACCTTAAGCTTGTAAGTTTATGTTTCTTTGATGTTGCTAACATATTAGTTGACTGCTACATTTTGGCTTGTGCTCCATTGGCTCGGACTGAGGAATCGGAGAGACGAGTTCGAATTCCAGTCGAGTTCATTACATTCATGTATGTGTTAATACCCTTGGGTTATATAGGAATCCATCTCTTCTCCCAAGCTATGGGTAAATAGCAGGGCAGACTGTGTCTTATAGCCTTGGTCGGCGACAAGTGTATGAAAACTTTGAATTGAAATCAGCCTGAATTGGGTCGGACTCTGTCATGCTATCTTGCCCGGGAAACATCACAGCTACTGCGGTTCTAGTACATATGGTGTCACTTTGACCCTAATCTCTTACGGGATTCGTGATCGTGTATTGGTTGCATCGTTACTTTTGGTAGCAATAAAATCAAAATGTTATTCTTTGAAGTTCCAAATTTTTAGGGCCGTTTGTTGTACCTTTTTGTTTTGGTGGCTTCTTGTATATTGCATTTGCACCGACGACACAAATATCTTTGTGAGTTTCTGCTTAGATCTTTCAAATTCATTCTGCTGATGTTCCAGTGATTATTGGAGTTGCTCAAACTTTCATCACGAATCATCGTCGCCAGTAATGTATAACAAAATTCCACAGCCAAATAGGCGACAGGAGTAGAGTCTAGTGATACAAAATTTATCCTGTTATTGTTCTTTGGTCGCAGAGCTCTTTGGTTGCAGAGTCTAATGCTATGAAGATTAAATTGCATTTGCTATTACGGATCTCGAAAATTTCACAAGTTCTGGGGCCATAAATAGATATAAACACTTGAATATGTGAAGCATTATGAACATATGAATATATGATTGACAATAAGGTGGGTTTAAGCATGCATCTATATGTTCGTTGTTGCAGGATATCGTAATTTTTCCGTGTTCTGTGAAGGATTAACTGCATCAAGGACAAATTTTAATTTATCAAAGAATTGTATTTTCTAGAACTAGGGTTATCAACTTGAAGAAGTTGTTTGGTGTCTGTGCATGGGTGCCTTTTTGTGTTACAAATAACATTTATCAACAAGAAACTCTAGAAGAGAATATTGTCAACTCACTATTGGGGATTTTATTCAAGAATGGTGAATAATAAAATAGCGTGCCAAAGTACTACCACCCCGACTCAGGATGAACCTAGGAACAATTAGGGCAGTTAAGAAGTGGGACCATGCCTCCTCCAATCAGAGGCCTTGCTGCCGGATGTGGTTTATCGTCATACCCAGGACAGAGGAAGTAAGGAAAAACAACGTCTAATATATTTGTCTGATGGTAACAAATGTTTTTCCACTTACAGTTGTTTTTCTTTGAGAGAAGGACCAAGGTATTTTCCTTTTACACATTTGTTACCATATAGTTCATCTAGTGCTGTTCAGGAGAGAACAGGCTTTCACATGATCGGAAATAAACGGATAAGGAGCTCCGCTTTCACTTCGACCAGTGGCTGTCTAAGTCGCCAGCCAGCCCCCCCCCCTCCGCCCGATACCTGCAGCCCTGAACCTGTCGAAGAGCGTTAAGATGTTTCCTGACCCGTGTGCAGTCCCGGACTTCTAAGAACACCCTCCATTCAAAAGAGTGTTATCCCCCCCACTTTGGTATATATCGGAAAAAGGAGAAGAAAGTGACATCGTCAGTTTAGGATAAGTGAGAGAAAAGTGAAATATGAATGAATTTATAATCTATATCGTATTACAATTTTGCTTATTGTTCCATTTGCTAATACACCTGTTAAGCCCTGCCAATACCTTATAAAATGGTTTATTCTGTTTTGATCGCGTGGGAAGAAAGAAAGTTCATATTAAAGACGCTATTTGGTTTCACTGAGAAAATGAATGGAAGAAAGAAAGAAAGAAAGAAAGAAATGAAAGAAAGAAAGAAGATAGAGGGGAAAGATGGAAGTGTTTAACGTTTGTTTCAGTAAAATGAAAAACATTATCAATTTCATATCTTTTCATTTGTACCCCCTTACTTCTTAAAATAACAACTAGCATTTATATATTTGATTGTTATTGCAATATTTTGTTAAAGTTCTTAAGCTCAAATATTTAATGATGCGATAGGGGAAATTCTACGGATATTTTATTATCATAGAACTTGCCATGAACTTATTCAATCATTAACTGAAGAATTAAGTGTCATCAGAAAATTAAAATAGGAAAACCGTGATATTTACTAGTTATACAACATTTTATTACCTTAGAAAAACGAATTAAGAAGGATATAAAAGCGGTAGATTGAAATGTGTATATAAAGATGTCCTTAGTCGTACCTACGATATGTGTAAAGTATTCTTGAAAATGTTAAGAGACTTACACTGCAGAAAGGTTTCCTGTTAATTTGTTAGAATTAACAACTTATGAAATTTCTAGGCTGCGTTGTTTTTCATGCGACATTTGATCGGTTGGGGACTAAGAAATCCCTCGGATGATAAATGAAATACTTCTTGTGCCTGCAACATCATGTGGGGGAAAAAAGAGCAAAAAAAATAGAAAGAAATTCTATTGGTCTTTCGATCAGCCAGTCCACATGACCCCCAACCAATCAAAATAATAACTAATTTTAATCCTCCTGCTGTTTCTGTCTCTCTGCTGCTCCACATTTACACATTAGCAAAAGTTCACAACTGCAGGTGGTCAACCTTCTGACTTAACCCAGGGTCAAAGTCACGGTAATATTGAACGACGACAGCGCTTACAAAATTACACCTGATTTCACCCGTACCTCAGTGAACTGTTGCATAAACTCAAACAAAAGTATTCACATTTATCAATAGATTAAGAAGTGTATGTCTAACTGCTGCCGAATGAAAATATTTATTTTTTATTTTTTAATTCATCAAATCTGATTTGACGATATTCATGCTGTTTAAGCAAGTATACAAATACTTCCTTACCGCAAAATAAGTTCCTGTGATATTCATACAAGTCGTGTTTCTTCCTTGCGATGATACTACTACTTTTTGATAAAGTGAGTACCTGGGGGGTGAAGAAGACAATGTATTGTCAGGTCTACTGACCCTTCAGTATCAACAAAAGTTACAAAGTCAGTCGTCAAAAATTGTGAAGCTTACCAATCTATTGACCCGGCGCCAGTACATCAGCAGAAAAGAAAGCTGGGAGTGAAAAACAACCGGAACAGGTTAGCGATGGATATCACACACTATGGCAGTGAATATTCCCTAACACTTATTAATTGTAGTCCATCTCGATTTGCTATATGGCGACCACTTTGTCGACAAGACTCTACCAATGTCACTAACCAACTAACATCAATCATTTTCGAGCGGTTATGCAGTTAGGGAACTAGTGAAAATAGCTAGCCGGGCAATATATATATATATATATATATATATATATATATATATATATATATATATATATATATATATATGATATTAAGCGCTTTAACCAATAAATATTGCTTAAAACTATATTTTTAGAGAGAGAAGACATGAGTGAGTTAGCAGATATTGATACATTGTGTGTCAATATCTGCTAACTCACTCTCCCTCCCCACTTCCTCACTTCGTTAATTTACATATGTTTAATATGGCCCGTCAAAAATGTGTAAATTTTCTTTTCATTTTTTCTTTGGAAGTAAAGTCTGATGATCCGCAGTCCTTTAAAAGGGTTGTGGTGAAATAATTTATTACATGGAACTTTAAAGTGGTCTGTTTTTATTTAAATTATTTGCTCTGGATTTACATTGAGTTCTCTGGATTTTATCCTCCTCAGGTTTACCCATACGGATTACCTGTTTTTTCTTAAACTATATATATATAATATATATATATATATATATATATATATATATATATATGGACAGTGGGGTGAACACCCTGCGGCGACAGTCTGTTTCATGTATAAAGGCAATTGCCAGGCCTGAAACAGTCTGTCGCCACTGGGTTTCACCCCAGTGTTCACTATTATATTTATATATGCTCACTTTCTCTCTCTCTCTCACTCTCTCTCTCTCTCTCTCTCTGATATTAAGCACTTCAACCAATAAATATTGCTTAAAACTATATTTTATCATATATATATATATATATATATATATATATATATATATATATATATATATATATATATCACACACACACATATATATATGTTAGGTTGGTGTAAAAATAATGTCGTTTTCTCACATAGTAACATATGTGAGAAAACGACATTATTTTTGCACCAACTCCATGTATATATACATATATATAATTATACATATATATACATTAATATATATATATATATATATATATATATATATATATATATATATACGTTTATGTGCGCATGTTTTGTTTTCCATTACTGTATGCCTACTTTTGCACCCCTCTCTCTCTCTCTCTCTCTCTCTCTCTCTATATATATATATATATATATATATATATATATAAGATGAGGCAAAAGTAACGGCCTTTTCTATTTATTAACTTTTATTAAACAAAACTTTTACAAATATTGTCAAATCAAAACATTATGAACAAACTATTTAACATGTTCAAAATATTCTCCTTCATGTTTAATACAACGCTGAACCCTATCAGCAACACTTCTACAAACCATTTGACACTTTTCTACATTAATTTAAGAAACATTTCTCAGAAATTGCTCGTTTTAATTCAGGAATTCTTTTCGGTTTGAGCCTGTAAACAACATCTTCAGTCCCCAGCCCACAAGAAAAATTGTTTGGTGGTCGTGATGACCACTCAATTGCTTCACGTCATCCTTTCCACCTCAGCTTGAAAAAAATAAGAGCATTACTTTTGCAGCATCCTTTATATATATATATATATATATATATATATATATATATATATATATATATATATATACTCACACACACATATATATGATTGAATAAGGATAAGGAACAAGTAGGCAAACATGCATAAAAATCGACGTTTCGTTACTAAGCTGCTTCATTCCCCACAAATTTGTTGAAGCTAAAATAAAATTGTGAAACATCTCAATTTTATAAAAATGATTAAAGAAAAAAGAAATACTTATTTAATCATTTCGTCGGATTTAATCTAAATTTTCAGTTCTCTCTCTCTCTCTCTCTCTCTCTCTCTCTCTCTCTCTCTCTCTCTCTCTCTCTCTCTCTCTCACGCACACCATATGGGAGGGAGGGCATCTCGTGGGGTATAATGGTTAGCAAGCTTTTTTCGCTAGAACAATTACGACCGAGTAGTGAGTTCGATCCTCACTGGATGTTCCATACTTTCGGCCTTGTGCCACATCTGATCTACGCTTGGAAAAGCACTATCATATGGGAGGGATGTTATTTTGTTCGTCACAAAACTTACCAATCCATCATTCTTTTTTTCAACTTACATCGGATAGTGTTTACTATCATTCTCTAAGTGTAATCGTCTGACATTGGACGACATACGTGATTACGTCACCATCTTTGAATTTTGTGGTTAGTACATCTCTATTTAAGAAATTAACACTTAAATAGCAACAAAGTATGATATATTAAAAATACATCGAGAGTAGAAGCTTATCTGGTGAAGGTAGGTAGAATGTGATTTGAAAAATGATTCTTAAACAGATTTAAGAATAGAAAACAAGTCTAAAAATAGATCGAACAATAGAAAATGGTAAATTTACTTTTTAACCATTTCTTCGCTAAATCCTACGAGGTAAACTATTTTATACTTACAGAAATAATAATCACCATTCTGTTATGTTTCTTGATCGTCTAAGAATTTCAGAATTAAAGTTTATCAATATTGACCTACACTGAGCAATTGCTTGTCTATATTTGAAGTCAAAATTTGTTATTTACACGTATTTCAAACATTAGCTATAATATAAATCCGATTTGAAACAACGGTTTCCGTGAGACCTGGAAAACCGTTGCTGCAAATCAGTCTTCCTGGCGTAGGACCATCCGAGGTGAGCGGAGGCTGAAGTTTTCGGATCCAACCGTCAACATGAAGAGGATCTGCGACGTGCTGTGAGGATGACCCTACTCGTCCAGCCACGTTCACCTCCCACTCTCGTCTGTGACTTCTACTCACGACACTTCAGGAGTAGGCTAGGCCTTCACAGCCATCTCCGTCACTGCCACTAGGGAAGGGAGAGAAAGGAAATAAGGAGAGAGGGTGATGATCCCGATGCGAGCTGGTGCCGACTATCCATCAAACTACAAAAATGCTTCTCCTTATTATGCGCGCGCGCGTCTCTCTCTCTCTCTCTCTCTCTCTCTCTCTCTCTCTCTCTATATATATATATATATATATATATATATATATATATATATATATATATATATATATATATATATATATATAATGTATATATATATATATATATATATATATATAATGTATATATATATATATATATATATATATATAATGTATATATATATATATATATATATATATATATATATATATATATATTAAAGACATTTTTATGTTTAACATTCTTTTTATAGATACAAGTATTTAAGTAAATGCTCTGTTTATAATAAACAGTATTAAATAACATTTACCGGCCTGAATGTCCGAGAAATTTTCATAGAAAATATTCGTCCTTTGACAGGATTAGAACCTGCATTCTATACGGAACCGTCATTTAGCTTGACGTGCCTAACCTCTCGGCCACAAAGGATCGTTTGGTTGGCAAATAAATAAAGTAAATTCGACCTTGCCAACTGAACGATCTTTTGTGGCCGAGAGGTTATATATATATTATTATATATATATTAGCTTAAAAGCTGCATACCGTGCGGACTTTAAAGCTAGCTCCTCCGGTCCAAAACTAAAGGGACTTCTGGTTCAGCTTAGAAAACAACAATGATAATTTTGAAGAAATAATTTTGAATTCCTCAATTCATTCCATAGAACTTCAAAACCTCACTTTGAATCTGATTTGTGCTATAAGTTCAATTCCAGCCAAAAGATCGTTTTGGGCCGAAAGTCCGATTTGGACCAAAATTCCAATTCAGGCCAAAAGCTGAGTTCTTCAAATCACAAACTCCGTGGAACTTCAACTGAGTTGAGTTCTTCAAATCATAAACTCTGCTCAACTTCAAGACTTCATGTCACGAAACCTCACACTTGAACTTGCCATTTTGAAGAAATAAAACTGAATTCCTCAATTCACAAAGTTTGGGAGATACAAAAACAAAAAATGTTAAATTCAAAGAATTTTTGTGTTACTTTCAATTCAATATAAATTAAAAACTTAAAATCACTAAATTTTTTTAGTTATTTTAAAATTTCAATGTTCCCTCCTCATCCAGACACAAATTCTAATAGAATAACGGTTACCGGCGCCAAAGTGGAACCGGCGAACAGAGTCTGTTGCATTCATTTTGTACTCTTACCCTTAGAAAAAGCTTGAATATATTCTTCTCCCATCCCGCCACAGCTATGGGTTAAATAACAGGGAAAAGTGGTCTTTCTAGCTTTGAATAATAACCGGTTTAACACTGAATTTAAACCACTTGTGGCGTCAGTATCGAAGTGTCGGCCCATCGAATGTCAGCTTTTAACTTCTCGTGAGAAACACCTACGACTCTAACTAATGTGCAATATATATATATATATATATATATATATATATATATATATATATATATATATATATATAATTTATCACTTAGCGGATTAATGGTAAATGCAGCACCTCAACTCCGGAGTTTCGGTTTCGTAGATGAAGCCTTTTTGTAATTGTTCAGTGGACTCGTCAGGAGGTTTCAGCAAATATAGCATAACACTAGCTAAAAACCCACCCTATTTCTTCATGAGGACAACATCCTCCACTCACCAGAGTTGGGCTTTAATAAATGCAGATTTGATGCTGGTGGAGCCAGCAAGGTTCAGGGCTTCAAGGCGATCCTATCACTGCATTCTGAACATGAAACGAAGAACCCGCATCTGGAAGATTTCCTATTTCTTGATGTTGTTG
The DNA here is from genome assembly GCA_963932145.1 of Acanthosepion lycidas. Classification (NCBI taxonomy): domain Eukaryota; kingdom Metazoa; phylum Mollusca; class Cephalopoda; order Sepiida; family Sepiidae; genus Acanthosepion; species Acanthosepion lycidas. The sequence continues at coordinate 5,837,470 of OZ010594.1, read as the reverse complement.
AGATAAATAGTCAACGATTCACGTCTAAAGAGAAGTGAAACAATAACAATAATATGTATACTTTCTGTTTTATTAACTGGCATGGCATCTGTTGTACAGGTTGAGCGCCCTGTTACGGACTAGGAACTCACAGTTATCGATGAAATGGGATTTTTGAAAGAGATCTTGGACATGCCTTGGTAGAGAGGCAAGGAATCAAGTCGGGAGCCATTCAATCGATATCACGTGTACACCCGTTTTTCTATAGCTTTGACTGAATAAGAGAGAGAATGCGCAAGTTGTTAAAGAGAATACAAATATTAGCACGATTCATATATTCAGCAATGAGAAAGCATTTTTAGCAAAACAAATACAAAATTTCTTTGAAAATGGTTTATGAAAAACGATGGCACCAGCACTTAGAATTTAGATCCTGGTCCCAAGAACCTAACCAGAAGGAAGAAAAAAAAAATAAACAAAATTTGAACAAAAACTTCAGTTGGTCTTCAATATGTTTTATATAAAGACAAAATTACTACCTAAATATACTTTATAATATTATTGTATCAGAAGAAGTTAAAATGATACTTATCAGAGGTCGACTCAGCGTTTCATGATTCCTTACTCGTTAGGACCCAGGCAAGAATGATTGTATCAATCATTACGGAATATATATTTTATTTTATAAACGCCTATTACACATGCTAACCAAATTTTCAAATTTAAATTTTTCTACATTTACAACTGTCAATCTCATAAGATCACTACAACAACTATAAACTCACGACGGACGAGCGTTATAATGCGAAGCGAAACTCTGAAGTCGGTCAATTGAAATAAGTTTCTTGAGTTTTATTGATTCATTGAATACACACACACACACACACACACACACACATATATATATATATATATATGATAGGATAAGGAACAAATACATACATATATATATTCATACATGTTTCATTAAATAATATAGACAAGTGTTGTCTATTTATTTTATGTAAATTTTTTTTCGTAACATCTGATAAGTTTAATAACATTATCGTTGAACGAAGAAAGAAATTCACAATATTGATCCATATTTTTTAATACAATCTAAGCTTTCGGCTTACTTAAGCCATTATCAAAGATGTCAATTACAACATATTAAACAATATACAGACAAGACAGTGATGATAGTCTGTCAATGTTTACATAGATGATTTCTAAGTAACGATAAACACGCGCATATAAGACGCCAGAAGCGAAAATCGCACCGCATCTCATGACGTCACACATGACCACACGAAAGTGAATTGTAGAAGTATGAAATATGGAAAGCCGTTGGTATAAACCAATGGCTTCTGTTACCAATTATAGACATTTAAGAATATTTGTAGAGATGCCATAATTGATTTTGTTTAGGTTGCGTTTCAACTGTTTGATGTATAATGCTTCAAGGATTTTTAGTTTTTGTCTATTATTTTCATGTCGAAGTATAATTGTGTTTTCGACAAGTATTTTACGGAATTGTGTGTGCGGGCAGGCATGTTGTTTTAAATGCCTAAAAATGTTAGAGTTTTCATTCAAATGTAGTGTCAAGCGTCATCTTGTTTATAATTAGTATGCATTTGATTACGATATAGGAGATTAATATGTTTGAGATCAGTAGAAGCAGTATTATGTACAATTTTCTTAGTATTGAGATTTCTAAGAAAGCATCTTATTTGTTCATCAGCTATATAGTTTGGAAAGCTATTATTAATAAGTGTCTGTTTTATATTCTTTAGTTCACTGTAAAAAATCTGTTTTGCCATACAACAAACCTACAAGCATAAATTCATGTACACTTAACTACAAGAGCGAATGCCCATATTACTACAAAATAGCAATTATAAAGAATCTAATATATCGTGCAGAAACTAATTAATCTGCAAAACAGATTTTTTACAGTGAACTAAAATATACTATATTTCTTCTGCCAGCTTAAAATAAACAATATATAGCTTTTACACGTGACTCTTTTTACGTACAGACGCCAATGAGATAACTTTTTTTTAACCACACGCGCCCCTGATCTCATGATCCCATCTCACGTTATATAATCATCCTTCCATCTGGGCAGGTGTCGCTCTCTTTGCGATTTCCGCAGTGTTTGGGGCTGAGGCTCATGAGAACTTCTCCAATTTTCTCGTTCATTCTCTAAATCCTCTTGAATCACTCTTAGGTCAAGAATATGCCTTGGCATACCGTCCACCTCAACATTGTTGCGCGACTGTGCCCCGGTAACCATTCCTCTTGTCCATTTTGTCGCGCAGCGGGCTCCAGTTGGCTTGACCTAAACCTCCTCCCCAATCCGTATAGATTCAGGGCCGTCAGAGCGTATTAAACATGATCCAACTCTAGGATGTCTCCATTGGTATGTGTAAACTGCTCTGTGCGGCACAGTGTCTTCACGTTGGCCAGATTTAGGCGACATATTATACCAAAATACTGCTTCTGCAGGCGATATCCCTCCTCTCTCGGCAATGACTTTTATAGTTCGGTGGTTTCGTTCTACGATACCATTTCCACTAGGCCTGTACGCTGCTCTATAATATTGCCTAGTGTTCCACTTATCCAACATTGACCGAAAAACTTCCGAACGGAACGCTGCCCCATTGTCCATGAGTACCTCTTCAACTGGTCCACGCTCGAAAAAAATTTCCTCCAGCTCCTTCGCAATGATGTCTGCCGTTGCTGCTCGAATCTCCCTCCAAATGGCGAACCGGCCAGGGCCACAATCAACTATAGTCAGGTACATTTCACCTCTATAATGCGTCACATCGATAGATAATCTGGTCCAATTGGTGTCTACTTGGATCTCTCCTAATTCGTGAACATTTGGCGACGGGTCGATTGATTGACAACAATCGCAGCTTCTAACCACCTTCTGTACAGTATCTCTTGACACCTCCGGGTAGACTTTCCGTATTAGATATAGTGTTCTGTCCACTCCTACATGATGCAGTCCGTGCAACTCCTTGACCTCATCTCGGCCTGCACGGCACGTCGCCATAATAGCTTTCTCTACTTTCAGCCAACTCTTTTTCCACTCTGGTTAGAGCATCGGCCTTATTTCTGCTGCTCCTCCTTCTAATGATTCTGGTGGCTTTGCTGTTAAGCCAAATTTGTTAAGATGATTTACAAGGTCTGCCGCTGGTACCACTGTTTCATCCACTAGTATATCGTCAATATACGAATCCGTGTTTTTTCCGATGTGTTCCTCTTTTGTTAACACATTTTTTTAGGGTTTTTGACATAATTTTCGGGGCTACATTTAGTCCGAAACCTAACCTCGTTAAACAATAGGTCTGTCCCTCGTATCGAACTAACTGGTACTTCCACAGATGTCTCGCGACATGGATTTGCAAATATGCCGGCCTTAGATCAACAATTTTTGATGCCGTTGTCATTTGCCTTCACTTGCTCATTTGTTTCTCCACAAACGTCAATTGCATCCCCACCAGAATGACACATAATGTATTTATTTAGTTCTCGGTAATCGACAACTGGCCTGACCTTGTTTTTTGTGGGTTGTTCCACCGCCATTAAGGGTAGCACTCCCGTCTGAACATCCTGGTCCCACGGGGTTAAGATTCCTTCCTCAATCCACCGTTTAACTTCACTGTCGAACTCGACCTTCTTCTCCTTACTCAATTTAGCATGATAGTGACTAACGTTGTTTTTTAATATTGGCGGTTCTGAAATCCATTTCCATTCCACGGTCCACTTCTTTCCATCAAACTTTTGCACCAAAGTCCTTATCTAACACTTAGCGTTGCATTTTTTTTTTGCCACTCTTGCTGTTTGGTTGTATGTTCATAGCACAATCTTCTCCTCTGAACTCCACGTTACCATTTCCGTAGACGGTAACCCCTCCAAGCTGGCGGATAACATCCATGTCCACAATGACGTCAACACCATCAATGATCTTTTCCATCACAATTGCCTCGATTCTCAGTAACCGTCCACATACCTCCAACGTCACTGTGCTGATGCCTCTGCACACAACCTCCCGTCCATCCACTGCTCTTACAGTACTTGTACTCCTACAATCAGTTGAAAGACCCGACCGGATTAATGTTGCGGTGCTGCCAGTATCAGTTAGGGCCTTCTATGCCTTCTATCAGCGCTTCTATTGTTGGTAGTGTTCTGGTTTGCGCCATTGCTGATTTGAAGGGGTAACCGCCGGCGCACCGGTTGCCCCCTGATCTTTTCCCTGTGGGCAGTGTTTTACATAATGTTCCTCCTTGCCACATCCATAGCAGGTCACCTTGATTGTTTCCCTACAGTCTTTCAACAAATGAGGACCCTTGCAGTTATAACATTGGCCACTAAACGGTTTGATCATTCTTGGTCTTCCATCACGCTGTTTAGGTTCTAGTTCTGCGACCGCTAATATTAGGTTGGTGCAAAAATAATATCGTTTTTTGACGTTAAAAAATACGTCAATAAACGATATTATTTTTGCACCAACCTAATACTTCTGGTCTCTGAGTGGCTGTAAGCACCCTGGCACTTGAAATTATTTCACTGAGTTCTAGTTTCTCCACATTTGGCAACTGCTGTAGTGGCACCAAAATACTTTCCGGGAACCCATTGACAAACGTGAGCTTCACGATCTGCCCTTGTCCACTTCCTTCAAACCCTGCTAATTTCGCCAGTCGTTGTATTTTCGTTGCATGCACATCAACGGCTTCGCCGCTCCATCGCGTCTTCACTAGTTTTGCATATGCAGAAAAAACTCCGTCCGTAAAGGCTGTTTTTAACTTAGCCTCTATTTTCTTTGCATCCCGTTGATCTTCATCGGTCAATTGGAGATATAAGGCCATGGCGTCTCCTTCTAAAAACAGGGACATAAAACTTGCGAGGTCGTGGATTTTTTGCAGTCTCGCTACCAATTTTACTTTCGCCAACCAGGCCATCAAATCACCTTCGCCACTAAATGTTTTCACCGTATCGACAGTTACTTTTCAATTCCCCTCTATACCGTCACGGCGCTTTATATGTATATGCCGAAATAGCTTGTAGTTTAAATTCGAAAGACTGTCTTAAAATTCCTTAGTAGACATTAATTCTGAGTGACAAAACGTAGATGTTGTATTTGACGTATTGTTTTGCTGTTTGTAAACTAAATTCCTCTTCTCTCACCGTCTTTCGTACACTCCATCTTATTTTTATATGACAGGATAAGGAACAAATAGGAAACGTTTATAAATCTAACTTGTTAACAGCTTCATCAGAAAATGAAATATGGAGAAGAAAAAGAAAATTCTTCCATTTTTTATTTTTGTGTTGTTTGCTCTTAGTCTTCATTGGTTAAGCGGACCTCACGTGACAAGCAGAGTTTTTGTGTATAATTCATGTATGTATGTGTATCATAATTCTAGTTTATCTATGCGGAACTGAGATGATAATTTATATTCCTGTGTGTGTGTGTGTGTGTGTGTGTGTGGTCTGTTAGGAATTTTTATCCATTTTTGGTGGCTTCCGTTGCATCTTGATTTGGGGAGGTTTTGTACGAGGCTGACAGAATTTATGCTATACCAGTTAATATAATAGTGTATTTGATTTTCATTAGGTGCTCCATACTTTTGGCCTTGTGTCGCATCTAAGTTTAACTTAGATAATCGATATAATTATGAATGTGTATGTGCAGCACTTTCCACTATTTATGAAAAAAAAAAGAGCCATTGCCAAAGGAAATTTACTCATCTTTACTACTGAATCCTTCCTAATAGAAATTGAATTTTCCATTAAACTTGACAAATAAAGCTAAATAATTTATTTCAGTTTTGAACTTGCAGCTAAATGAACAGTAATTATACTTATATAGCAAGACTTAAATATGTCGTCCTTTTTTGACGGCACGAATAAATTATATTGAATTGCATGACATGATTCAAACAATGCAATACTCGTGTGGCATTTATAAAGATAATATAAGAAAAATTGAGTAATGTTTACATTATTGCAACTTTGCTTGCAAAGAAAGACATATCAATATTGATATATAAACCAGGAATAGAATTCCAAGAAGCAGCAGAAAGGGCGCGGGTGATAAGAGCTCTCTGTCTTTTGCAGGCATTAGAAATGTTTCAGTATCTGTCTATATTAGAGAAAAGCGATAATAACAACAAAAGTTGCATTATGAGCTCTGGTAAAAACATGGGTTGATAACAGCAAAAAATTGCAATATGAGTACTGGTAAAAATGGTTGCTGAAGACATTAGGTTTATAATACCCAGAAATCCATACACAGATGTCCTCAACGACACATGGCACAATGGATAAAGGCGTTGGTTAGATCCAGTGGCAGGACCCAAAGAGTGTGAGAACTTTCAAAGGGAAAATTAATAGGAGCGGAGAACTTTCAGAGGGAAATTAACAGGAGATAACTAATAACTAACATCCATTAAAAAAACAAAACAAAAAAAAAACCAAAACAAACAACAGGGCACGTGGAACTAGAACAGTCTACCCCATCGAGCGAAATAAAGGGTTAAGTTCAACATTCCGACCACCTGAAGAAGGCCGGAGCGTACAACAGCCGAAACGTTGTAATAAATATGGCGACAAAGATGAGGACAATAGCCCAAATAATGTTTGATTTTTGTTATCTTTCTTAATGCCTTTCTTCCAACCGTTTACACAAGCTCGTTAGGTAGGGGGTCATGCACTACTGTTGTGGAGTTATTTCGCAGTGGAGGCTTGTATTTGTACTAAATCAGTTCGACGTACAAATCGTTAGGAACTTGATATAATAGGTATTACGCAGAGTAATCTTGTTGTGGTCGCTGACTACTTTCGTATTCGACTAACTGTCGACTACTGTCGTCCGACATCGACTAGTATTTAGTCACCCCCACCACGAGGGTATCATGAGGCACAAGGCCAGTTTAACGTGGGATCTCCGAGCCCGTGGGATCTCCGAGCCCGTGGGCTCGGCCAAAAATATACCCTTTGTACCCGTATAATCGGGTTCAGGGTCGGTTTACCTCCCCGAACGAGACTCCGCCCTTCGGCGTAGCCTCGTTCGGTTTCCTCCCCGCCCGAAGGCAGACAGTTCAACTGTTCAGCCGGTCGTCCGACATCGACTAGTATTTAGTCACCCCCCACGAGGGTATCATGTGGCACAAGGCCGGTTTAACGTGGGATCTCCGAGCCCGTGGGATCTCCGAGCCTGTGGGATCTCCGAGCCCGTGGGATATCCGAGCCCGTGGGCTCGGCCAAAAATATACCCTTTGAACCCGTATATATGGGTTCAGGGCCGGTTTACCTCCCCGAACGAGACTATGCCAAAGGGCAGAGTCTCGTTCGGGTTCCTCCCCGCCCGAAGGCAGAGAGTTCAACCGTTCAGCCGGTCGTCCGACATCGACTGACCCTCGTTTCTCTTACTACTCCTACTTATATTAGGTGGGAGTGTCTATTCACTAATAGAATAGGCGTGTTTCACCATAACAACTACTTTCCTCTATTCCTCTTGCTGTATGTTCTACGAGTATCAAACTTTCTAATCCCTCTTTTCTCGTTATGTGCCCTAGAAATTTCAGTTGTTTCTTTTTTATTCGAAGTATAAGTGTTTTTTTGTTTTCATTTTCTCGAAAACTTTGTCGTTGCTCACATGCTTCTATGGTATACTCAGCATCCTTCTGTAGAACCACCTGTGAGGAGATTGTCCAGTATTCACTGCCATATAAATATAGGAGAAACGATATTATATAACACTTCAGTAGTTTTTCTTTGTTTCTAACGAAATTTCCCTCTTTCTTAATACTTTGCTTAGCTTTTGGAAGGCAACTTTGGCAATCCCAGTGCACCTTTGGATTTCAGTGTCCCACTTTCCGTCTTCTGTTTTAACCATTCCTAGATATTTACATTTTTTTTACTTGCTCCATTTTGGTATCTCTACTTTGTAATTCACATGTTAAGATGTTTAGCTGGCAATCATATATTTTGTCTTCTTATTTTGTCTTGACGTTTAGTCCTTTCTTCTGGCTTTCTTTTACGACCTTCTCTATTTCTTACAGTTCTATTTGTGTCTGCTATCAACATTCTGTCATCTGCATGTCTATTATTTTTTTAAGATTGTAGCCGCCAATAATAAATCCTGGTAGAATTTCCAATTTTCTCAGGATTGCTTCATTGTAAAGGTTCACTAAATCTGGTGAGAAGACACATTAATATCTTATGTCCCTTTTTTAATTTTGTGCATTTACTGAGTTCGTTTTCTGTCCGTATGCAGGCGATTTACTCCCGGTATAAGTTCTGGGTTATTCTAACATCGTTCCCAAATAAATTAATCGTACCTAGCAATTCATTATTAACTTTTTTCACCAAAGATGCAAAAGTTTTGTCGTCCCATAAATGATATAAAAACAAAATGATTTTACAAAATGAGCAAAAAAAGAAAAAAATGATTAAAGTGTCGTAAGGACAGGATCATAAAGGATATAGTTATATATAGATATGGAACTGGATATTTACGGCAATCGAATTAGCGATTGGAGTTGTGACTGCATTTTGTAGCGAGAATTTATATAAATTGCAAAGAAAACAAGTTTTCAAACTAATCTTTTTTAGCGGTAAAATATTTCCCACCTCTCGCTTTCACTTTCTCTGTATCTGTCTGTCTGTCTGTCTCTTTCTATGCCATCTGTGTTAAATTTATTACACTGAAAGAATGTCGATGAATTTGGTCTATAATTTGATTTATGCAAATTTCATTGTCCACAGCGCAGTATAATTTACATATGGGTTATTTCAATGAAAAATGGATAAAAATGACTAAAATGTCAACGTCTTATCGTTTTTATACAGTTCATCTGTCAGAACTAGCGATAACATTTGAAACCCATTTTAACATCTGTCACAAAAGAACAATCTTGTTTGGTCAATAAGTGTTCACGCAAAAGATGTCAAATGAACAGCACTGAAATCCAAGAAGCGTAAGTTACGACGAGCACTTGAAAGCCATTGATTAATTTTTACACAATAAATTAAATATATCAGTTGATTTTTTTTTAAAGAAAGAGCATTTATTTAAAACTGAGAATGAATTTTATTTTAATTTGCTTCGAGCTGATAGTTTATGACCTGCATCCAAGCAAATCAAAATTCTGCTTTTGCGAGTTTGTATAATTTGGACCATTCAAATTTATGACCCATTCTCATTTTGCCCTTCTGTCAAATAGGTACAGACAACATTAAAACTAGCTGAATAATTATTATAAAACTAATACAAAGAACAAAATCTTCATTGAGAAACTCCTTTTCAACGCATATGTGCGTGCGTGCGCACGCGCGTGCGTGTATATTTGCGCGCGATTTACCCTTACGTCATAAGAAGGAAGTTGATTTGACAAGTTACACACTTTTTAAATTCAATTTCATAACACTGGATTTAATTTCGGGAAGAATTACATTAAAATGGTTGTGGATTCTTATAAATTTCATGAGAAAAAGAAACTCAAAAAAATTAACGACAGTTTTTTTTTCTCTTTTTAGTTTTTAATAAAACAAATTTTTATTTTCAATATTTTTTTTTACATGTATATACTTAATTATAGCGATGATACTTAAAAACTTTCATATAAAAAATAAGTCTTTGCTACTATTATTTTTACAAGTGATATGACTTTTAGGGTAGAAAGGCACTAAAAAAATATCACAAATTACATTCTCCAGTGGCCACAGTAGCGCTAACTGCCTCCATGATCAAAATAGATAACAGTTTTTGAGTGGCATCATGGTAGTTGTAACTCTATTTCGATAATATGAATGACTAATTTCTAATATTTTTTTAATTTACTCATTTTAACCACTTTTAATTTTCAAAATATAGAAAAATGCGATATCAGTAATTTATTCAATGAAGGAAAAAGTTTTTAGTAAATTATCGAACGCACTGGTTCGCGGCTATTTGGCCCATGTCATTCAAAAAGTAAGACCCGTATATATAAAGTTAGACGCATGTCTCTCCGCCATATTACTAGGATTTTGTGGGTTATCATTTTATTTAGTTAATTTTCTTTTTGTTGGCTGATCACTTACCAAATTACATCCAAGGTATGGAAATTTGTTTGTCCACTCTCGTCTTCCTTACTATGTCTTCCTGTTTCCACCGCTCCAGTCAACCGGAAGGTTTTTTGTTTTTTTTTCCGAGGAGCGATAACCTTTATTTTCCTTCTTCACCAATCAGTCCGCTTTTCTACCGGCTTTGCGCTTTCTGTTCGAATGCACTTGCATTGTAGCATTTTGGTTCTTGTTTCTTCATCAGGCAACCTGATTGAATATTATTCCTATTTATAAAGATTTGTTTATTTAGTTTTATGGCAAATAAACATTATTCTTAAATGTATTTATAATTTCATTGACCACTTCATCAGCTGTTAGTTTCTTGAAACGTTCTTTTTTGCGATCATCATTTTCTGCCGGCTTCTCTTTCATTTTTCCTCCTTTCACTTTTTTATTTCCTTTAATGTATTTTATTTTCTAAGAATTTCCATTTTTCTTCATGTATGTAAATAATCCAGACCTTAGATTTTAAATAGTGTGACCGTGATGTAATGATTTTTAATTTTTATATGTGATCTCTTGGATAATTTCATATTGTGATTATTATTATTATCATCATCACAGTTTATGATGCGATTATTTATTAATTATACCGTAATTTTGTAAAGTGAGAAGGGAAACAAAAAAATGAAAAGAGAAATTAGTGCATTTTAATTGAGTTTATGTGCCTAATGTCAATTTTGATTTCGATGTCTTACTGATGACCTACATCCTCCATTTTTACTCACTTTTCTGGTGATGCGCTCTTTTTCTACCGATGAATCTTCTTCGGTACATTTAAACTAACAATCACCATCCTTTATTTTGAAGGGCATCAATAAACGGTACACCTATTCAAAATAAATAAATAAATCTCAGTAAATATTTTAAATCGATTCGTAAGATAATCAACTGGGAAAAATTACATTAGTTTTTTACACAGTATTTTATTTTTTCAACTTTCATTTCCATCATAAATTCATTCTTTCGGTCTTACTGTTTTCGGGCTTGAAATTATTAATTCATGTACCATTAACAAAAATTATCAGTCACAATTCATATTTTATTTTCATTGCAGTTTATATTTTTCTATTTTTTTAGAATAGATTTTGTTTTCAAAGTTTGTTTTTGTTTATAGTTTTTTCCCGCTATTTTGAGTGGGTGGTAGATTGGATCAGTCACACCCACTTTTTCGATTTCAATTCTTCTTTTTCTATTGTTTTATTTTCATTGACTCTACACTCGACAGTTTCGTTTGTTTACACAAAAAATTGTGTTTTTGTATTTCTCATCACTAATAATTAATAACCTAAACGTTTTTTTAAAGTAAAGTTTCGTGAACTTTTAAAAAAATAACTCTAATGATTTTATCGACTGATCCACTAAAAAAAGATTCGTCCACTGGGTACTAAATGTCTAATTATAGCATAATTTATATATGAATTCTCTGATTTTAGCTTTTTTTTTATTAATGCAATTGATGTTTCAATGAATGTGTAGTGATCTTACTAAAATTCACATTTGGAGCAATATCTTTTAAAATTAAAAAAACCCTGCGCTTCCAATAGTCTTCTTGACTCTTGATATCCGAATAATGCATGTGAGAAAACTAAAAAAAAAAAAAAAAGGGGTCATAGAACAACATCAAACATAAATGATTTTTTATTAAAAAAAAAAATTCTCTGTATCCATCTGATGAGAAAAATTCATAATTATTTTTTGTATTTCAACTAGTAATTTCATATTTATTGACAATATAATTATAATTTAAAATTGTGAGAGAGCAAGTGAATGATGAGACGGACAACTAGTACGTAGTGACATGTTTCCTTCCGAGAAGGAACTTCTTCAGATAATATTCACACGTATGTAAGTACTTTTGAAAAATTCTTAACCTGATCCACTTCCACAAACTACAAAATAACTAAAAATCATAATTTATTTTGGAAGCTTTAAAAATCTTCAAAAGTTCCTTGGGAGACGAAACGCGTTGGTAAAGAAAAGTAAGTTTTTTCTTTTTTTGTTTTAATCCGTTGGTATAATCCAGGCTAGTCCTTTAACACAACATAGAATTTGATTTAAAACAGACTTATAAAGAGCGCTCAATGTTTATTTTCATTTAAACAGAGCAAAATTTTCTTTACAATTGGAATTAAGATACCTTTAATGACCATTTTAAAAATTAAAATAATATGCAAATGGTTAATTTGTAGAGTCATTATTATTATATATTTGTAGGTTTTTGCGATTTGGCGAGAGGAAAATTTAATTACTATCTTCAATAAAATAAAACTACACAAGTTAGTACGAAGTGTTAGCAAATAAAAGAAATAGATTTTTTATATAAAAAAAAAATCTGTGCCAATTAGGTCATCATCGAACTACTAGCAGTATCTTCCATCCAACCAGCATCACATCATCTTTTCTTCTTCTTCACCAACAGAGCATCTTTGTCGTCATCAGCATCCAGTTTGAGTGTACCTGAACTTAGAACTAAAAAGGAGTACAACAAAGCTTTCAAACTTCATTCCTCCTCTTCCTCCTTCCCCCTCCCGCAAGAATTGCTGCTGAGTGCACTGGGCGACCAACATTATTCGTCTTCTCTTGCACTTTATTTCTCTCTGCTTCCCTCTCTCTCGTTGCGTTTGTTTTTTCCTTTCACTCCTCGGTAATTCCCAGCTTAAGATTTTTTAAATGAGATAAAGTTTGCAGCTTAACATTTAGGGTGTTTTTTGTTTTTTTTTTTAAAGGCTGAAATCGATCTTTTTGTTAAAAATTGATAATTGTAATCGATTTCTCTCTTCGATGTCCCATATCTCTGAGAAAAGACGTCTGTGTAATTCCGATGTTCCTTAACGATGATAGTTTTGAAATGTTATTTAACAAGTCAAAAATGTATAGGACAGTAAGCATCAATTCTACCCGCTACGATTTAGTTAGCATCAAACCAGATACAAAAAATAAACAATCATCTGTCCTGCCAGAGGGAGTATAGTATTTTGTTTTGTTTTTTTCCTTACTGCTCTTCTTTTTTTTTTTTTTTTTTGATTGAAGTAGTAGCTTGACTTTTCAAATTATGCATGAGCCATTACAAATTCTCTTTTCTTTTCTTTTTTTAACCTATTTATTAAGTTACTTATTTTGAATTTTAAGCTGCTTTCTCTGATCAAAGCGAAACTAATGTTCACGGTTACATTTTGGAATGTAAGATTTGGTAATTTTTAGAGAACAATTGTCATTCAATTCATTTTTTTTTTTTTATGTGTTTGTTACACATAAAAGTCAATAAATTGTAGATCATTGATGCCTACATTTCCTATTTGGACGGCTTGTTTTTGAAAATAAATTGCATTTCATTTTTAAGTCATTTTTTTGTTCTAATTGTCTGAAACTATTGTATTTAATTTAAGTAATCTCCTCTGTATATTGACAATTAATTACTCCTATTATTTAATAATTTTTTTTTTTTAAAAAATGTCCAAAATGAAGAAGATATTATTATTATTATACAGGTTGCAGCAAAAAGACATTTTTAGTGGCAATGGTATCTACATCTTGCTAACATCTTACCATTAGGTGGGAGATATTTCTGCTACAGTACACCCTATATTTTGTAGAGGTAACTTATTTCAAACATTTCTAGAGGTAGAGTATAAATATGAAAAATCCAAAAGCTATCCAAGTTGACAAATTATTTTAATTGGTTAAAAATTAATTTTTATTGTAACGATTTATTTTTAAATGATAGTTGATTATTATTTGTTTCAATAAACTTTAACTTTCTATTTGATCATTTCAGATGGCAGAAAACGGGCAAGAAGACATGGATCAAACTTTGGAAGATCAGCTTCTTGCTGATGATGAAATAGGAGGCTCCATGAATGTCTTGGAAAATGGACACTCAGAAGATTATCAGAAATTAATAGACCATGGCATTGACAAGAAAGTAGCTGATGAACTCATCCAAATTTATAAAACTGGTAAAGTGGGTTTTTTACCAAAATTTAGAAAGTAAAGAAAAATAAAATTATCTATTTTTCTCTCTCATTGTTGTTTTATTTTCTCCGTTTTTAATCTAAATCATTTTTCACAAAATCTCTCATTTCTTAGTTTGCTACAATTCTCCTTGTCACCTGAATAATGAAGTTATTTAAATAGTGCAGCAATGCAAAATATTAAAATGCTTGACTTGAATTTTTTGAGTAATGCTCAAACGGTCTGAATTTTTATTTATTAAATTACATAGCAGTATAGTTAAATTTCAAACCTGTTTACATTGAATTATGTTTTAAATATTCCAATTCGATGTAAAAGTAGTTTTCATTATTCAAACCCATTTTGATTAACCTGTAATAACAAATGGTCACTATCAAATACTGGTCAGTTCTTTTAGTTTCTCTCTTGATTGTAAACATTTCTTTCATTAAATGTCACATCCTTACTTCATTTATGTCAAGAATAAGTCTAAATGATTCTTTATAAAATGTTACTGCTTATTGCATAACCTTTCTCCTTTAATCTTGCAAATAAATTATTGGCAAGAAGCATTAGCAAATATTTGTATTTCAGCCATTTACACCAATCATTTAAAAAAAACACCATTTTTGAAAATGAATTTGTACTGGAAAATCTTTATCTTATAAATTTACATTTTATTCATGTTGCTGACTCTTGTCCACTAGTCTAGTGGAATAAAGCTTTGGTTTGTGAATTTGGTGATATAGTAATTGTGAGTTCAATCCTGGGGCCAGGCAGTGTGTACTTGAACTCAATGGAAACTGAGCACTACACAAATAAGAACTAGACAAGATGTTCCTAGACATGGGAAGTGGAATGAGAACAGCCTACCCTTACATCCTCATCCCAGAAATGAAGGAATAAAGTATTTTATATTAATTGATAAAAGATTCTCCTTGAAATTATTTTGTCACTTTAAGCAAATCTAATGAAATGAATGTTTATAACTAGCAGTAGCTGAACTCTTTCACATCATGGCTTGAGATACTAATTAATGTTCTTAAATATTTCTCTCCAG
The DNA here is from genome assembly GCA_963932145.1 of Acanthosepion lycidas. Lineage (NCBI taxonomy): Eukaryota > Metazoa > Mollusca > Cephalopoda > Sepiida > Sepiidae > Acanthosepion > Acanthosepion lycidas. Next base: position 5,822,376 of record OZ010594.1, on the reverse strand, counting down.
CTTCCCCACCCCCAATAAATAGATTATGTGTTATGTTTGTGTTCTTGTATTTTAGGTAAACTATCACAGTCTGATCTAGATGATAGAGCAATGGATGCTTTAAAAGAATTTCCCGCAGATGATGCTGTGTCTGTATTAAAACAGTTTTGTGATAGCAGTTTAGAACATGTAGCCAACAAGAGTGCATTTTTATGTGGACAGATGAAAATGTTTAGACAACGGACAAAAATTCAAGGTGTACCAAATTCAGCAGCAAAGGGACCAGATGAAGCAAAACTGAAGGTTTTTATTTTTCCATTTTGCCTCTGACAACATAATTTCATATTCTCATTTTTCTTTTATTCCCACTTCATAATAATTCTTTGATATATGTCAATATTTTTCTAACAACTTAATAAATAAACTGTCAGAAAAATATTATTCATCTTAGTTGAAAGAAAAGTTAAATTCATAAATTAAAAAATATATATATATATATAACTTAGAGAAATTACAGGAAAAAAAAAACTACATTTAGTTGTTAACTCCTAGAGAAGTTAGGTAGTTTAAAATTATTTGTTTTAAGAAAATTTTCCTTTTTAACCATTAAAATTTTAAACACTAGAGCAGGTTTTTTTTTTCTCTATGAATATTTAAAAAAAAAAAAGAGGTCAATAATTTTACTGAAAGAAAAAATTACAAATTTACTTTCTGTTCACCAATTCTCTATTATTTAAGATTTGTGTCCTTTAGAATGAAAAGGACTCCAAAATTGTTTTCTTGATAAAACAATAAAGGAGGAAGATGCTTACAACAATTAGCCATTTGATGCAGTTGTTTACCAAAATTTTCTTTTGGACATATCAAACACACCAATCCTTATTTTGTCAGTTTTGGTATTTTATCATTGCAATTTAATATGCAATAAAAGGGGGTATTTTTCAAAGGCTATCTCCACAAAAATTTGTCATTTCATTTCTGAAAGATTATCAGTTTCAATGAATTCTATTTTATCATCTGGAAATTTTTTTTCTGCTTTCAGTAAGTTTTTTTTTTTTTTTTTTTTTTTTGTAAGATGAAGAAAAATTGTTTTAATCAAAACTTATTCCTTATTCTCATCAATGGAATTGTTTTCCTTTTCATGAAAAGTATAATACATAATACTTGCATTTATAGGCTTTAACAAATTTGCCCTGTGAACAGAAAACATTTTGTAAGTGTCTAAAAGAATAAAAGTAATTTTCATTAGAGCTTTTAAAGAATGCATATTCCTATCTAAAAAATATTTTCTATAATAACTTGAATGATTCATCTGTTATTTAACAAGAGAATTTATTTTATGCAATAATTTTTATTCACATATAAAGAGGTTTGAATGTTTAAATAGTAAAAATAACAAACTATGCTAATTTTCTTAAAATTGGGGGAAACTTTTCTAAGCATAATTTTTCTGATTATGTAATAATATTCTATAATTTGTCTATAAAATGATGGAATTTAAGTAAACATGGACCTTTTGTGCCTTCAAAAAAAATGGAGTGTCAAAAGGACAGTTTTTGCTATGATGCCACTTTTAACTAACTTTACTCTTTGGCAATGTTTATTGTTTTAAAAAACGATAATTAGAATTGGAATAAAATCTAAACATGGGATGAAAGTGACTTCATACATATTTTTGGGTCTTTAGAATTTACAACAAAAATATTAAACACTTTTTATTTAATAGATTGTTCATTTACAAGAATAATTTTATATTTACAATATTCAAAAAACTAATACGATTAAAATTAATGCAATATAATATTTATCATTTACCAATTTATAAACAAATATGAAAACATTTTTTCATAAATTTATAAACATTTATGTTATTAAAACATGTCAACCAAAACATGTATTAAAAACATGTGAACCAGCTATAAGGAAATTAATTAAAACATATGAACCAACTATAATTAATTAAAACATGTGAACCAACTATAAGGAAATCTTTATTATTTACCATTTTATAAAGTTCAAATCGATTGGCATTTAGCCAATGTTTTGCCAACCATTCCAGTAAATAATATAAATAAATGGAGTAAATAAACAATAATAAATAAATAGTGTTTATTATTTTTATTGTCATTTCTTGAGACAAAGAAAAATCGTATAAATTCACTTTCATCATATGTTTAGGTTTTATTACAATTTTAATAATCGCTTTTCAAAACAATAAACATTGCCAAGGAGTGAAAGTAGTTAAAATAAAAATGGTGGTGTCAATGGAAAAATTGTCCTTTTGACACCTCATATTTTTGCAGGCACAAATGTTCATGTCTGTCAAACTTTGAAGAGGGAATTCTTCACTTTTTAATGCATTATTATTAAAATTATTTGGTAACTTTGTTAGAAAATAATAGTCAGACCCATGATGAAATAAGACAGTTTTCTCTCAATTCAGTTTTACATAACTGATTTTTTAAATGATTTGCAATTACTAATCTATATGTGAAATATGTTTTAACATTTTAACTGCTAGTGGTCTTTTACCAGATCTGTATTGAAACACCAACTTTATAATAGCCGACTTTGGCAATAAAAATTTTTATGAGTTTATTTCTAGTTTCAACTGAAGTCTTAACATTGTTTTCACAGTAAAGATATCACTACGGATAAACTCATTGTTGGCACCTGCAGATGAAAATGTATACAGCACAAGATAATTCATTGTCAGCATGAGAGATAACTCATAATTGGTGTCATTATCAAAACTATCAACCACAAACTCTTTCATGATTGCCAATTAATGTATTAATCTAACAGTGTTACATTTTTTCCTAATCTCATTTACAGTCAACCAGAATTGCTTCTATATTTCAAACATTGTGCTACACAATGTACTTACAAATTATTCTATATTTCATTAAACATTTTATGTAAGAAAGTATTTCATTGTAGTGTTCTTTTTGAATATTTTATTTTCACATTTTTTTCAATTTCAATTTCTGTATCTACAAAGAAAAAATTCAACTATTTTTCTTATAAATCATCGTGTTCAAATTCATTCTTGATTCATTATTTCAATGTTATTTTTCCTTAAAATGAAAATTAAGTAATTCCTATTACATGTTTTTTAGAAATCTAACCATTTTTTTAAAGATTTACATTTACTTTAAAAAAGTGAGATTCTTTACTTTTCCAGTATATTGGTATCATTTTGGTGTAATATTTCTTTTATCTGTTTTTTTTTTTTTTTTTTTTTTTTTTTTACCTAACAGAACAACTTTACATGGTCATTTACAATAAAAGAATATTGTTAAAACAATGTAAACTTAATGAATAATGACTTATTATTTCTCTGTTTCTTAAAATGTTGCAAGAGTTATTTATTAAGGTGAAATGATATAGTGTTTAAAGCTTTATTATGTAACAGTATAATTTGAAACTTGATCATTTTTAGAGGAAAGAATGTCTTGAATTTTCTGATACTTTATATTGATCCCTTTCCCATTAAAGTTAATTTATTTTACCTTTGATTCTTTATAGAATACATAAAATGAAAACTGATTATTGCTGTTAAATTGCCTTTTCTTTCTCTAGGAAATATTGTCAAGAACAGGTTATACATTAGATGTTACTACGGGACAAAGAAAATATGGTGGCCCTCCACCAGAATGGACAGGTGCACCACCGGGGTCTGGTCATGAGGTAAACATTTTTTTCAACAAACCTTATTCATTGCAATGTTGGAAATTATGTATCAAAATTAGTAAAAGTGAAAACTTGTTCAAACTCATCTAATTTAAAAAGTACTTGTCTCATTTAGAATATGTCATAAGTAAATGTAACAAATGCCTTTCTATAATTTCAAGACATAATGTTATAAAAATGTTATTGATTTAAGTAATCAATAACATTTTTATGACATTATTTTAAAATGAAGATATTCTAATTATTGGCAAATGAAACTTATAACAATCTACTTATAAGTTGAACTGTTTTGAAAAAAAGAGTTTTGAAAGAATTAACTTTACCTTTATTTATGATTGATCAAGTCTGAAATATATTGATTTATTACAAAATAGCTTCTTGGAATAGTCTTACTATTAGGATGATTTTTTTTCTCCTGTTCTGTATGTCCATATTTAGAACAATTTTGTTTCTCTATTGCATAATGTCTTTCCTTGCAGGTATTCTGTGGTAAAATACCTAAGGACATATTTGAAGATGAATTAATCCCTTTGTTTGAGAAGTGTGGCAAAATCTGGGATCTGCGGTTGATGGTTGACTCTGTTTCTGGCTTCAGCCGAGGATACTGCTTTGTTACATTTTGTGATAAAGAGGGTGCCAATGAGGCTAAAAAGCAGGTTTTTATGCTTTCCTTTCCTTTTATGCCATCAACATGTCTTTGATTTTATTAGTGACTGAATGAAAATCTGTATTGTAAAATGGATTAACACTTTTAAAAGATAAATATTTTTTCTCTCTTGAACTGCAAAAAAATTAAATTTAGTCTTAGGATATTTTTTTCTTAAATTGGTTATTTGGGTGTAAGAGCAAATTTTGACCATGAGGTATTGTTTCCTGTAAACCTTTATTAGAAAGTTTTAGATCTCCCAAAATTTTGCTAAAATAATCTTTTTAAAATTCCTGAAATTTCTTTCTTTACTAGCTTGACAACTATGAGATAAGAAAAGGAAAACGTTTAAAAGTGAATATTTCAATTGCCAATGTTAGGCTATACGTTGGTAGTATTCCTAAAAGTAAATCTAAAGAAGATATCAAAGAAGAGTTTTCCAAGCTTACAGGTAAATATGTTTTCATCTTTTGGTGTGTGTGTATAAGAACTCCATCTTACACTTTCATAAAAATCATTTTATTAAAATCCACCATTTCCTCCTACCACTTCTTTATTTTTTCATGAAATGTTTTTTTAATTTGACTTCAAATGACCTTTATAACTTTTCTTCAAACTATTGCTGTTTTAATAGTATCAGTTGAATTTTATAAAACTTCATCAAATTCTCATTTGTATGAAGAAAAGCTGCCTGAATCCACTTGGCTGCTTTGAAATTCTCATTTTGATTTTTTTTTTTTTTTTTTTCCCCTCTTGTAGAAGGATTAGTGGATGTAATTGTATATGGGTCAGCCGACAACCCCAAATGGAAGAATCGAGGATTTGCTTTTCTGGAATATGATTCACATAAAAGTGCATCTGCAGCAAAAAGGAGGTTTACCTCAAGAAGTCTAAAGGCTTGGGGTGGTGAATTTGTTGTAGATTGGGCCGATCCATTAGAAGAACCTGATTCCTCTACCATGTCTAAGGTAAAATATTGTTATTATTTATGTGACTTAAAACTGTATCAAATGAAAACTGTAGGCATTCAAAGTTGTCGTGTCTGTCTTGTTTGTGTGTGTATGCAGTATGCTGTTGTTTTCTCAAGCCTTGACTTTAATTTCTGTTCTGATACAGACTTTGAGAGGACCAAACCTGGTGAGAACAACAAAAATATAGAATTTTAAGCGTGAAACCTAAAAATTTTCTTTTTAGGTATTTATAGATTTTTTTTCTATAATTTCTATAAATAGCATCACAATTTCTTTTAAACTCAAATAAACACATAAATTTATCGGATTTTTTTTCACTCCAAGTTTATTGTTTTCATTCATATTAAGAATAAATGACAGATTTATTTTTCTCTGTCAATTTAAAAAAATTTTCCATTGTTTTAGCAAAGATTATAGGATAGTTTTTAAGTTAAGCATAATTATTTTGTCTTCACTAATGGGCCAATCTATTCTTTTCCTTTTCATTTTCTTAAGGTGAAAGTGTTGTATGTTCGTAACCTCACATCAGATGTTACAGAAGACCTCCTTAAAGAAAAGTTTGGTTCCTTTGGCAAACTTGAACGTGCCAAGAAAATAAAAGACTATGGATTCATACATTTTGAAGACAGAGATGATGCTTTAAAGGCCATGGAATCTCTTAATAATCAAGTATGTGATTGTATAGTCTACTCCATCATTGTCTTATTTTGAATGTTTACCAATAATTAGAAATATTTAGCTTAACTAAATAGCATAATGATTGCTTTTTCTTTTTTTTCTTTTTTATATATATATATATATATATCTCTTTCTCTCTCCCTCTCTCTCTGTGTATATATATATATATCTATATCTATATATATATATATCTATATATATATGTGTATATATATATATATATATAGAAAATAGGTGGTATGGAGATAGAAGTATCATTAGCTAAACCTCCTACAGAGAACAAAAAGAAAGAACAACGAAAAAGGGAACAAGAACGTAGGGGACCTGTTGGCATGTATCCTGGGTGAGTTGAAATAATCGCTAGCTTATGGCTTTCATTTTTTATTTTGTTTGAAAATATCTGCAAATCAATATCCTTTAAAGTTTAAATCTCATGGTATAATAACAGGTTTTAACTTGAAAAAAAATTATCTAGTTTTTACTTTTTACTTGAAAGAAACTGGACATTTCATTTTATTTTCAATTTAGTGTAAAAAAATTTTTTTAAAAATGTGTGTGTGCATATGTATATATATATATATATATATATATTTATATAAAATTCTGGTTGCCCTGGAATTTTAAATATTAAATTACTGCTTTTAATTCTATTTTTATAGTTATGATGATTACTGGGGTATGCCACCAGGCCGAATGCCCCCTCCGCCACCCCCAGGTCCTGGGCGTGGTATGAGACGTCCACCACCCCCACCGCCACCTCCTGGTCGAGGTGGTTATGGTAAGTTTTTAGTTATAGAACAATGCCTTATTACTTTCAATGCCAAAGTATATTATTGCATGTTTTAATAAATCATTCATGATTTATATACACAGTTTATATGTGAATAACTGGATTTTCTCTTCACATATATTTTTTATAACAACAGATTATTTGCTCATTAGAGTTGCTATAATTTTAAAAAAATTAACCAAAACAGTTGACTATATAGAAAATAATTTTTTGAATGGGAAATTTTGAAATGTGTCATTTCCATACAAGTTCTCTAGAAATGAAAAGATTTTCTGTATAACAAGTCAGATTTTATTTTTTTAACACTTTTTGTTAATTTATGTACACTAATGTGTGTCCATTATTTTTTTCCTTCAACATTTTTTTTGAGGGTGGGATCAAAACAGGTAATGTAATATCTTGGATGAAAGTAATAGTTAAAACACACACCAAAAACAGTTAAGATTTGAAGCAAACCCAAAGATTTAACTGATCACATTTGATAGTTGAGAGAGAACTGTCAAATATATATGCAAAATCTACAAGTGACTATTATCTCATGGTGTTAAATAATTTACATTTTCTTAAGTTTCACTTGGTTGTTCCAAATATGCAGGGTGAGTAGTTATTGGCAGTTGTTTTAATTGAGATTTTATGAGCTCCATCTAATAAACTGTATTTCCCTGATGTAAGTAATTTTACAGCTTGAGGCTGTCTTAATTCTGCCACACATGTACAACCTTACCAAGAGGTGTTTGGCCAAAATATAGTAGATATATTGTAGATAAAAAAAAAATGCAATAATTGATCAGCTTTTGATCAAGTATCACATTTAATGAAAACTTCAATGACTATATACAGATAGATATTTAGAGGCATTTTTTCTTGAACAGGAAAATTCATATAATGAAATTAAACAATAAACTAGCTATCCAGCCATTTTTTTAGCAAGTCTTTGTTTACTTCCTTTAACCAGATCCCTATTACGATGAATACTATCCATACCCTGAAGAATACGACTATTATGGAGCTTATGCACCCCCACCACCACCTGGCCCACCAAGAGGTAGAGGAAGAGGTGGCGCTTTACCACCCCCTGTAAGTGATTCTAGATTTTCTCTCTACTGTTTATTGATTTCTTTTCAATACCCCTATTTGTTTTTCATTTCCTCGATTTAAAACTTACACCTTTTAATATTTTTTTTTTATTATTATTGAATGCTTAGAAACTTTGCTTTACTCTCTTATCACACTTTCTTTATTTTAGTATAACCGTTCAGTGAATTAAAAAAGAACATTGTTTTTATGTATATATATATATATATATACATACATACATTTATTTGTTTTTCCTTTCCCCAAATATGAATTAAAAAAAAGACTAGATTAAATGTTTCACTGGTATTTTTCAGCCTGCTCGAGGCCGGGGAGGCCCTCCATTCCGTGCTGCTCGTGGCGGTTTACCTGTTGGCAGAGGTGCCAGAGGTGCCCGTGGAGGCCGAGGTGGTGTTCCAGCTCGTGGAAGCAGAGGAGGTACTGGTCCACAGAAGGCTGTTAGAGGCGGCAAACGAAAGGCTGGTACTGATTTTAGCCAAGGCCAATCCAAACGACGTGTGGTGTCTGATAACTGGGGTGCTCAACCTATTGCCCAACAGCCTCTGGACCAGTCCAGCTATGGTGGTGGTGGTGGTGGTTACACAGGCAATGATGCCCAGTGGTATCAGGATTCATATGGTGGAAACTGGTAGATGCTTTGTCATCTGGAAAATTTCCTTCTTTTAAGAAAAGAAACAAAAAACTAATAAATTCATCCCTTTGATGCAAACTCTCTCTCTCTCTCCTCCAAAAATTCAGAGAAAGCAAAAGATTAAGAAAACTACTTTTCCTTTTGATAAGGATGTTTTTTATTCAAACATAATTTCAATCCACGCAAGTCCTATAATCCTGTATCAAAATCATGAGTGAGCCAAAATTATTCTTTCATAATTCTTTTCACTTAAAATTGGATTTGAATTCTTTAATCGCACCCCAACCCACTCTTAATTTTTTTCCTCATTTCTCCTTGCAAAATGATGCAAAATCTGGCTTCATTTCTGTCATTGTCAAACACAAGATTTTACTGTGAGGATCCATTTTTTTGGTTCACTTGGAAAAGAAATAATGGATTAGCTACAAGACTCATCTTGGATGAAATTTGGTTCCCACTTTGGTCATTACGTAGATTTTAGATCTGCCATTCCTTCACCTTTTTGTCATCAGCATCAGGCAATGTTAACCATTCGGCATTTTTTTAAATAGCTTCTGTAATGTGGCCAACAAAAAAACAAAAGACAATAAAAGTGGTCTCATGTAGTGACCAAATTTTTACCAAATTCAAAATTTACTACTTTAACCAAAAAAGAAAAAAAACAAAAGGAAAAACTGCAAAAGAAGACATGCCAAACCATTTTCTGTCCATTAATATTTTTCTGACTTTTTATGAAATTTTTGTTTATTAGCTAATTTCTTTTCTTTTTTTCTTTTTAAGCTATATTACATAAGACTTCAAGTTCCTTTGTTTTTGTTGGATGTCACCATTTTTATTTGAAAAACAAAATGTTGAATTATCTTAGGGTACCATTGCTCTTCATTTCATAAGAGTTTTGAACATTTTATGCATTATTTCAAGTTTCATCTCATTACTAATTATAATTATTTACATTGGTGTAAAGTTTATAACAATATGTTCACTAATATTGTCTAGGTTTTGCATTCGACATCAGCCTTTTAATGGTACAATGAAAAAAACAAAGATAATGTTTCTAAATTAACTACATCCATATGGCAATATCAAACATTTTTTTCCTTGTTTTTGAACTAAGGCCATTTGAAATACCACACATCTTGAATGAAAGTTAATGTTGACTTTCTTTTTTTTTTTCTTTTTTTTTTTTCTTTTTCTTTTTTTCTTTTTTTTTTACATAAGAGCAAAATGCCCGTAGCTCATAAAGACTTGAATGCAGTTTATTTTTGTTCTCCCTCCATTTCCCATTCCTCTAGGGCTAACATTTCAACCAAATTTCAGTTGCCTTCATTGAGATAGTTACTTTGGTATGCCTGAGACTTGCTTTTAATTTCATTTCATTTCTTTTCACATTTTCTGATCTTATGGATACAGGAGTCTTGCCAAATTGTCCACAAGAGATTTTGTTAGACACAAAATATAAATCAGTATAATTATCTCGACAGCACCTCGTTGATTTTGTAATGAATGTGATGACTCCTCACATTCCTGCAAATCATTAATCCTCTCTGCTGGTATGTTTAAAAGCGATCGCATTCAAAGCAGATTATTCAAATGTTGACTCACTTAGAATATTAGAATATTATAGATTTATCTCTTAGAGTGGTTTTCGTTTGGAGAGAGAAGAATAAAAATAAAAGGTCATTTATTGAATGCAGTGTTCTCTTGAAAGTGCATTTCTTTCTCTCTGGCTATTTGTTGCCTTTTATGGACAGAGTTTCCAGATTTTCTATTTTCAAGAGTGCTCCTCAATTGAAATTGTGGAAAACCAAAAACCCACACTGTTGATCAAAATATTTGTTTCCTTTCATGATATTTAGCTGAAAAATATCAAGTTTTCTCTTGAATAATTTGTGTATTTGTTAAAAATGAAATAATGAAAACTGCATGATCTTTTATAAGATGTGTGTGAATTGTCAAAATGTCTTTATTAGTGTGGCATTTCTTTCTTTTCTAGTTTACATCAGTGTAAATGATTTTGATTAGTCTTGTTTTATTTGTATCTTAAATATATTTCACCTCAAGTATGAAGAAACGTTAATTTTCTGGTATCTTTCTCTAGTTGCTGTTGACTATGCATTGTTCATGGTATGAGGAAGAGAAACGAAAGAACAGAAAAAAAAAGAAAGCTGTCCTTCATTTTTATTCATAATTTCATCACTGTGCTGAATGCTTTTAAGAAGACATACTTTCCATCCAAACACTACTTCACCTTTCGGTCTCTCTGAACTCTTCTACACTTTTCTCTGTTAATTTCCACTCTTGTCTGCCTGCAACAAATAGTCACTATCCCTGATTCCCAACCCCCAACCCCCGTTACCTCTTTCTTGTACGAGGCCTGAAAAACTGAAAGCAGCACTGGATAAATTTTGCTGGTTTGGGGAGGGAGAAAATTGGAGGAAATGGTTATCAACTGAACTCCCCACTTTTGATTTTCAGCTTCAATGGTCATTTTACTTTAGAAAGCTTTTTTTTTTCTTTTCATTTTTTTTTTCTTATTGTTTCTCTTTTACCCACAGATCCTATTCACATACAAACACTTTCCTCCCACCCACAATTCTGACAATTTATAAGAAAAAATTATCTGAAATGTTTTTTGGGTTTGTTTTGTTTTTGTTTTTATCTCAAACTTTCAGACAATTTCATCTTTCCCTTTCTAAGTGCAGCCATGTCTTAGAGCGGACCATTCAACAGAAATGATGTGGGAGAACTAACAAACTTTCTAGTATCACTTTCTCCCACTATAAAATTTTTTCTTTTCTTTTTACAATCTGACAATGGCAGCTAAACTTTGATAAGAACAGTGTTTTTACAGAACAATTTTTCAGAAGTTTTTAAGTCCCTCTTGCTCTATTTCTGTCTTGTTGCAAGAGTATTTCAGCTCACTGCTAATCTTAGATTTTTCATTCTGCTATACAGTCAGTCATTCTTGATTTGACTATATTCCTTTTTGAAGAGTGTCTGTATTTACTGTCTAGTTTGTTTTTGTTTTCACTGGTCCTCAAAATAGTCAAATTCTATACTCGGATCTATAGTTATTGATATATTCTATTGATCAGCTTTGACTTAGTTGAGTAAATGTACAAATGACTGGGTATGGTGAAACTACTTATCAATAGGAAGCCTGACATTTTATTGTGAGAAATGCACTAAATGCCCTTACAGCTACAGTTCTCTCTTCTGTTATGACTAAAAATCAGTAAAAAATACTCAGGTTTTCAATTTCTTTTATCTTTCCTTTTAGAGTGGTTGTAGTCATAATGCAAAAAAAGGATTGGTGGGGGATTCTTTGTAAATATCCATTGTTGAATTGGATTTTTTAAGCAACTGACTTGTTCACGTTTTGTCCCATTGTATTAATGTGATTTTTTAATGAATTTCACATAGGATAGGATCAATAATCAATGAAAAATTTGATTTCTTCTCCGTCAACTTGGCATCAAATTTATAACATTCCTTAATTGCAGAGGTAAAGTTGTTCTGATCTGCTATCAACTCCCAAATCTGGGATGATTAAAAAAATACATAATTATTCCATCCTATGATTAATAAAAGAAATTACTTTTCTTTCCATGTGTGTCTAAAGAACAACTACAATTTGATATTTGATAGCTTTGTGGGCCTTTGTGCTAATGTTGAAAAAATTCTATGCATTTCCTCCCCATTTCCCCCTATATTTTATATTGTATATATCTATATATGAATTGTTTATTCTTTTCTTTTCTTTTTTTTTTTCAGTAGTTAAGTTAGATTGCAACTAGTACATTTCAAATAGCCTATCAAAGTTCATATAATCAGTGTTGGTTCTTGTTTATTAAAAACTTGAATATTTTTGTCACTAGTCTCATGTCTGTCTTACTAGATTTATAGTAGGTTACACACACACACACACACATCTTTCATCCTTGATAAATTTGTCAGGCACATTGTTTTATCTAAGATCTTTTGATAGGTCTTGCATTTATTGTTGCTATTTACTTATATTTTCTAATTTTCATTTATAAAATGGGAAATTCATCACTCTTCCAAAGAGTTCTTTATAAACTGTGTTTATAAATATCTTGGACGTCCTGTGAGAACTCATTCCAGCCATTATTCCCAGCATCTTCATTTCCATCACTGTTACTCAAGCATTCATTTGTAAATATCTTTGCAAAAAAACAAAAAAAGCAAAAATCTCTAAACTGCATATCATTCATGCATCTAAAATTCATTTGTCCTCTGTCATTTATTTTACTGCTTTTTTTTTTATACTAGTAATCAGTTTTATTTTTAACAACTACTTGCTAAACTAATCAGTTTGTTTTAAAAAAAAAAAAAACCTGTAGGGAATTCAATTTGCATTAGTTTTGACATGGATTTCTAGATAGTCAAAATGATGGGCTGATTTTTTTTCTCTTTCTCCCTCTCTCACTTTGATTTCTAAAAATAATTTGTAAAACTAATATATATATATATATATATATATATATATATATATATATATATATATATATCCATAGATATACAGCTAATGTCATGGAGGCTGATGCTTTAAAAAGTTTCTGTAGTTACATACAACTGACATGTCAATGTTTTGTCATTTGTTTTCAAGTGAGAGTATGAAAAATATTTGTTAAAAAAAAAAAGACAAAAAAACATGTTTGCTAATCATTATTAAAACTGAACGCCTATTCAGATGATAGTTTTCAAAAATTCCATAACCCATAACCACTTAATTTCAGGTACCTTTTCTTGTTTATATATTTGCACTCATATACCATTTATATTTTCTTTTCTCTCTCTAAAAGTTGCCCATCAATTTTTAATTGGAAATTTTCTCCCAGAAAAATTGTTTCTAGTTAATATTGACATGTAGTCTCTCTTCTATCTGGCCATGTCATTGTATGTTAACATCTCTCGAAAATAATGATACAATTAGAAATAAATAAATCTGCTCAAATTCAAATGATTTTTTATCCCTTGTTATTTTTCATTCCCCTCTTTGTTTCAATTTTTCTTTTTCTTTTTTTTTGCAAATTAAACAAAAAATTTCTTTATCTTTAATTTGTGACAAACCTCAACTGATGTGATAATTTTCTTTTTATAAATTTTTAAAAGAAACTCTGATTAATTTTAAATATCATTGCTCATGAAATTCTTTTCAGTCACATTAAAAAAATTCCTTTCTTTATATTCTCTCTCTCTCTCTATTACCTTATCGAATTGCAGTTTTATCTACCAAAAAATATCAAGTATTTACAATTCGACTTGAAGAACTGTCAAATATTTGAATATTTTCATATTTTTGCCTTTTTTAAAGTGTTTAGTTATGGCATTTCTTAAAAACTTGAATTTCTCTAAAATAATAAATTGCAATATTATGCTCATTACAAAATTACAAATTTCAATCCATTTGTATTGAACTATTTCTAAAATTGATTTAAATCTTGAATGAATTCAAATCTAAGCTAAAACATCAAATAAATCCTATCAGTTTTTCCTTTTAAAATATAATTTAAAACATTTCTCTTAATTAAATCTCGTATTCTTATAAACTGATAGTTTTTTTTATATAAAATGCAGTTTACAGAAAACAAACTGCATTAAATATTAAATAAATATCTCATTGTGCCCTTGCTGATTTGTGTGCACACACACACACACACACACACATTTGCATTAAGTCTAATAATTACTCTTAGTTTCCTGTTTCTTCCTTCCTATACTTCTGCATGTAGTGATACTTTGTTAATGTCACTTTATTTTTAAACCCAATCATGATCCCACCCCCCCTTTCCCCCCTTTCTTGTTTCTGTTGCTTATGTATTTCTCAGTTGTGTTTGGTGTGACTATTACTTGTCTACAGGGTTATTTTCAATGCTAGCTCTTGGGTAGTGTCACTTGTACTTAACAAGACACTTTCATGAGCATTATTTACTAACTGGGTTTTATGTTTGCCTCAAAAGAAATAATGGGCTGGATGGGAGATGATCACCTGTTTTTCTTTCTCTCTCTTTCTCTCTCTCTCTTTCTCTCTCTCTCTCTCTCTCAATTAGATTATATATCTATTTTGCTTATGGCAGAAAAAGGAAATCATTTAATGATTTTGGAGTGGATGCTGCTTTCAGGTTTTTTTTTTTTCTCTCTCCTTCTCCTTTTTCTTCTGAAATCACTTAACCCACCAGGACATGACCACCCACCGAAGTTCAAATTTCCATAAATTAGAAACCCTTATGTATATCTACCAATAGTGGGAAAGTCTTGCAAGTCCCAAGTCCATATTAATTAAGGCAAAACTTTTCTCTCATCACTGATCTTACAAATATTTAATTTGTTCCTTACATGTACTGTCCCAAAATAAATTTGCTAAAAGGCTAGTCCTTTTTTCTTACTTTAGTAGATTTCATTTTGGGATAGCATTCTTCTTTTCCTCTGGGTTAAGTTTTCAGCATTGTTCCGTTCTTTGTTGTTACTTTGTATTTTCTTTGCCTTTTCATGTTTATTTCATTTTTTATGGCTTTTCTTTTCCAAAATATTTCCTTGTGAAAAATTTAACAGCTGTTACTTACCATACTAAAAGCTTAAGTTGTTAGAGTGAGAAAACATTTTTTTCTCCTCTTTCTATTTATATGAAAAAGAAAAAAATGCTTACAAGGAAATATTTTTATTTATTTATTTTTTTACTTGATTATTCCAACCTTATTTTCCCACTAATTGTATTTTTTCTCCTTTTTCTTTTTTTTTCTTTTTTTTTCCTAATATTTAAAAAGTCTTCGCCCCCAAAATTTTATAAAAAATCCAAATTGCAATTTGAATGAAACAAAAAAAAATATATATATACATATATATATTTGGTCAATTTTTGCTGGTCTTTTGGAACTGCAATGTTAGCGAAGCATCTCGCAACATACAGGTTCAAAGGGATCTTCAATAGCAGGCGATTGTTCTTCAGAGATGCTGCTGCTGCTGCCGCCGCTGCCACCACCACTGCTGCTGCTGAGACTGAAAGAGATGTGGACAGTATTCTCTAAAATCTCAACCTCTTCTTCCACCCTGGGGTCATCAGGTAAATAGTGGTCTTCAAAGGGAGGGAGTTTGCAAACCTTGTTCTAATCATTCCTGCCTCCCTGCTCCCTCACTGACATCTTTTATTATTTTTACTTTGTGACAAGGTTTACAATTCTCCCTTTTAATTTTGAATCTTTCTTGCCTATTTTTACATTCTACATGGTAAGTTGCATTTGGAAAAGGCTTATGTAAAAAGTTCTAGGTCAAGATCTCTAAGTTATTTCTATTTAGAATATCCTTTGCTAAAATAAACAGGTGGGCTTCAGTTCTTTTGTAAAATGCATATATGAAACTTTCTATTCATACTGTTGTTTTAATATGCATATATATATATATATATATATATATATATGTGTGTGTGTGTATATATATATATATATATATATATATATATATGGCTTTTACAAAAACTTTTCTGTTGCATGAAATCACTATTGTCAATTTGAATCATTTCATTTTTCTCTTTTTAGTGCTTTTATAATTAGACCTTGGCCTAGAACAAATTAGTTTCAGATCTAAAAAAAGAAAACTGAATCTTTTTTCATTGTTTTTCATATTGGTTATCATTTCCTTTCTGTTCACCATAGAATCCCATTTTATATTTCATTCAGTTCTAATGAGATTTATTTCAATAATTGTTGCAAGACTAACATTTGTTTAATTTGTTTAATAATCTTTTAGTTTGCTGTAGAAATGTTATAATAAAGTAGAATTTACTGTCTGAAAGTAGGAAGTCAAACAATCAAATTGTTTCAAACACCCTGAAAATGATATAAACAGACTGTAGGGAAAATTTGTTAAAAATTTATTTCTTTAATATTAAGACGTATTTCTTTGAGCCTGTAGGAAAATTTCTGCATAAATTTGTATGGCTATTTTCAGGATTTATTTGTTATCACTGTTTATCTTATTTGAATATAAGAATATGTATTTTGTATGTATAAAGCAGGTAAGTATATTTCACTTATTTTGACTTTGTTTATTTTCCATTGAAGTCCACACAACTGTGCATCTAACAGGAAAGAGAACCTCAAATTGCTATGTAAATTTCTCTTGCTTGACTTTTTTGCTTGCCCTTTTTTCCCCCTAAATTTATTTCATATATTACAATTTTTATGCACGTATCATTAACTTTAAATTATTGATGTTTTTTAGTTAAATCCTGTGTCAAGGATGAGGAAAGCAAACTTTGTTCTGAGATTTTGAAATTTCTCACTTTGCAGTCAGATAGTGAGAATTTTCTTTTGAAAGAAAATGGGCAAGAGAAATACAGTTTCAAATAAAGTATTATCCAAAATTAGAGAAGTATATTTGTTTTTAAAGGCTGAAATTTGATCTGTTAAGAGATTCTTGAGAAGAATATTTTTTTAATATTTTTTATATTCAATACTTTCAGGATTTCTTTTCACATAATTCAAAACCACTAGATTTGTACTCTAATGTTAAATAAAGCTATGAATATAATCATAGTCACATGGTCAAATAAGTGCTTATGTTTGAGGGATTAGCAAAGACAGGCTGCTATTTTTTTTAATCTTTATGTAATTTTCTAAATCTGGAAAATTTCGGAAATGATTTTTTTTACATAGAATGTCCTTGCAAAATATTAGACTATTTTTTTATTAACAATTCTCTCTGCCTTATGACTACAAAACATATCTTCTTTTTTTTTTACTTTCCTCAGAACTTTGGTAATTTCTTCAATATCTTAAATTCTGTAAAACATTTTATGGGCAAAGCAATTTTTTTCTTTTTCTTTTTTTTACCTAAGTACTTTTGTAGAGATAAAAGCTTCCCCATTTACAATGTTTCTTTGTCAGTATTACATAATAAATGATAAAATACAAGATAAAAACTTGTAAGTGGGCTAAGACTTTGCAGTTTATATTTTTATTTATTCAACTTTGGTTGCAGCTGCACTATAAAACCATTAAAACCTCAACTTTTGAACCTTTTTATTTGGCACAAAGAAGAAATCTATTGCATTGCAATTGATTTGAACAAATCCTATTAATTGAACTGAACATTGTTGAATTTGCAGTGCTGCTGAAAAATTCCCCATCATCTAAACAGAGCTGGCCTTGATTTGTCTTGAAAGCTGGGAGAAGTTGAGAACACGGTAAGCTGAGAAAAAAAAAAAAAAAAGAAATTATTAGAGGGGTTGCTGCAGCACCAGCACAAAAACTAAGTTTCATCTTAGAAAAGTGTTTTCTTTCTTTTTTCCATCTAGGATTCACGATCAGATTCCAGTTAGAACTTGAGGCTTCTTTTGACAAATTCACTATATTATTTACTTTTTTTTTTTTTTAAACAAGTTTACCTCTAAATTATTTTTGCCCATTGAGAATAGAAGTTTATATAAAAATTTACATAAACTGTTTTCATAAATAAAACTGCATTTCTTCTGTTGGTGCTGGCAGCCACCAGTCTGGACTACAGCCTCTAGCTTTTGTTTCTTTTGTTGTTTATTTGTTTTTCCCTTCTCTCTCTCTATATTGGCAATCCCAATAAAAGAATGCTATGTGCTTTTTACACTCACTTTTTTTACCCATTAAAACAATTTTGAGTTGCTGTAGAATTTCTCAAAATTTAATAATCTGTTTTAGGTTAAGTTTTTATAAAGTGGCAATTGGAATAGAATTGCAAATATGACTGCCTAAGAAGATAGCAGCCAAACTCTCTCAATTTCACACTTTGATATTTGTGAACTTCACTGATATGTGCTATTTATTTATTTAGCTTCATTCTCTTACCATAAAAAATTTTATTCCTCCAATTTGTACATCTTTTATCTAATTGCAACATTTTTCATTTTATTTGGTTTGAGTATATTGAATAAAATCGTCACATCATATGGTAGGTTTAGCTTAAAAACAATGAATAACATTTTATATCAGTTCTTCAAAATTTTCAACATGAAAGTGTTGGTGGTATGGCGTGGGGGACAAGTACTTAATGTTATTTATGCATATTTAATATGTGAAGTACATCTTTAGTAGAGGAAGCTGCTTATTAAAACTATTACAGAAAAGACTATTAGCCATGATTTATATTTGTGTACTATGTGCAGTTTTAAGAGGTAAGTAATGTTTTCATTTTTATATATTTATATACATTATATTTTTTGGAATAAAAGTATATTTGTAAATTGGCTTTTGGCTTAGTTTTTTTTTTTTTTTTTGTATTTTCAACTTTTCAGGGAGAACAGGAGGTAATCCTGTAAGCAAGAGACTAATTTCTTGTTTCTGTTTTATATTTTTCCTTCTCTTGTATGGATATTAAATTTCACTCAGTAAATTGAATATGGGAATTATCAGTATAAAAATATTAAGTCAAGTGTAGATAACTCTAGTTATAACGTGGTCGCTTCAATCCTACATTTAATTTAAAAGTAAGATTAAAATGACCCAGTTAAAAGAAAAGAAATTGTATCAATAAATGTACATAGGATATTGTCCAATATTTGATAGAAGAAAAAATGTAATTATTAAGACAAATTTGTAATAATCTACAACAGTTTGTCCTATTTTCTATAGTAAGGGAGACAACTCAAGTCGCAATCATTCATAAATTTAAAATGAAATTGTAGAAATAAATTCCTCTTGCTCATGGGATTTAAGGCAGCTTGATTTAATTGTTATTATATATATATATATATATATACACACACACACGTGTGTGTGTGTAAAATACAATTTCTAACGCTTCCTCCGAATATTATGTACATAGAGAAACCCAATTACCTCCCTTGAACTCGTTCGTTTCTTAACATATTGCTTTATAGTTTCTAGGAAAAAAGGGTAAACCATTTGTCACAATAGTAGAATATTCCAGATAATGTTAATGAAGGGAGTGTACCATATTTAAGCGTGTTGTAAAAGTAATTATTCTTAACCATATACTTTAGAAAAGTTGGCTATAATTCTGTTTGCATGAAAACTGCTTCTTATGCAATATGTACCATGACATCTGATCTAAGATTTGCATTCTCAATTTATGCGATTTTAAATATGAATATCTGAGATGTTTATTGTTCAAGATATCGTCCTGATGACTTGTTGAAGACCACATTCAACCTTCACTCAGATTTTTTGTCAATCAGTGAGAAAATAGATGCTAAACCATCCACAAAATTCTTATGCTTCAAGCATTCATTGCAGTGAATGTTATATAGATTTTTGATTGAATCCAATTAATATAGATAGAAATCAAATTTTATCTTTCATTTGAGTCAATGGATTTTGTGACAAAATTCTAAGAGTTGCAAAAGAAGCCTACCACCAACAAAGTGGAATCTTTACAAATTGCACAAAAGTTTCACCTCAATAAGTTTCTGCTAACATTAGTAAATGAAATGTTGGTATGACAGAAGGTTATGGCATTCAGTAAGAAAATTATTTTACATTGTACTTCATTCTTCTCTTAAATGGTAACTATTTAAGGTTTGTTTCATATATTCTAATAAAAGCTTGCATAAAACATAAAAAGGGAATGTTGAAATGTTTTAACCTGCAAATTTTCTTTAAAACATTTTTCAAAAAGGAGAGGGGGTTGGTTTGGGTGAAATCAGATTGACTGGTTTTAAATTAAAATTTGCTTTGGCTGAAAGTAAAATTCTAAATAATAATGTAGACTTGTTCACATTAAAGCAATCAATATTTACTAATTTTTTTTTTTTTTTTTTAACAATTGTTCATAGCAAATAAATGTGTAGGAAATTTCCCCAGGTTAGCCTGGTACAAGGCCACAGAAACAGAGCATCAGTTAAGATGAAACTGAAGTATTTTAGCACCTAAACACGCCAAAGAGAAATCCACTCCTGGAAAATATTCGTCATTTGATTAAGTGAACTGAAAATGTTTTATCATGCAAATACATTTTTAAAATATTTTCTTGTTAATTTTTAACATCAAGCTCCTGTATAACTAGTTTAAACTGCTTTAAGTCATAATGACAGACAGGAAATATAAAAAAATTGGCACTTGCTTGAAAAAGATTTGAAAAAAAAAAATTACCAACGTCAATGGATTCCTTGTTAATTGTAAAACAACCCAAAGTCAAGTGAGGAAGAAGTCTACTACTTATTCAAGCAAGACAGCTACAGAAAAGTGCTGCGCGATATGTTGACAATTTCAAAAGCATACATGAGGGAAATGCACTACAAACGTTTTTGTTGATACATGGAATCTTGGCAAAACCGTTAAAGTAACTGTATAACCAAGACTTCTTCGAAGGAGACGGCGGAAACTTTGATGCTTGGGTAAGTTTCCCCTCCTCTCCACTAACTACATTACAAAAAAAAACCTGGGTATCAAGCGCAATCTCGTCTTTTCTGCCATTTAAACACATTTACAACGTGGGGGACAACTTGACAAGTAAAGAGAAAGTTTAGCATCAAACAATTTGGTTTTAAAAAATAAAAAAAACGCTTCGCTAGTTTTTTTTATAAAATATTTATTTAAAATATCTTTAAAAAAAATACAAATTTATTCAAAATTGTTTAGTCAACAGTCAACACCATGCAATACGAGTAGATGTAAAAAGTTAAAAATATATATATTTCCTCCTAGTTCATCAAGGCCGATCTTGTACGAATTTGCTGAACGCTTGGGTTAGTCCCTGAATAATGGTTGGCGCCGTCTTTTTCTTGTACGATACCCGATGCCTGAATTGTGTAAACAAAAGACGTAAAAGGTGCGATCGGTGATTTGGCGACCATTACCTGGCGACGGATAGAATCCACATACTCTGTTATCAGACGAGTGTTTACACTGTGACTCCACGTATTCCCAAGAGCAGACGTTACGCGCGACATAGTTGGCTGCATTGTATCGGTTTGTTGGTCTGAATGGAATCGAGTCGTGATCTGGTTAGTTACGACCACATGAATTTGAAACGATTCCGCCAAATATTTAAGAACAGCAGCAGCTTTTGTGAGGAAGTTAGATCTATCGGCCATATTGTGATTCATTATTGCGCCATATTCCTTCCTTACTAATGACGCCACAGAGTCAACTATAATCAAACGTATCTTTTTAGAAATAATGGCCATCTCTAACGACTGAAGTTTATCCATGAGACTGCCGCAACTAGACTGGAAGTCGATGATAATATTCTCAGTAAGAGTTAATAATCTATTTTCACAGTTTTCTCCTTGAAAATAATCCGGGAAGCGAGCCTGGGCCATTTCTACCAACCTTGCCGCACTAAAGGCACATTCCGTGTCGATATAAATCACTCGACCTGCAAGCCCACCCATATCTGTTGGCATTGTTGCTAATAGGCTCAACATAATACACAACTGGGTTTTGCCACATCCAGCGGGTCCAGCTATTTCTGTTAAAGTTCCAACCGGAATACCTCCGTGAAGTGCTTTGTCAAGATCTGGTAAAGATGTACGAAAGAAAGTGCGATTTCTTTGTCTGGTTTCTTTTTCTTTCGAAGATTTAATCATTTCAGAAGCCTTGGAAGATTTCGGCACGCAGGTCCTACTAACCTGGTCTACTAAATTCTTAACTTGCGGTAGAGTGAGTCCAAACATTTTCATCAGTTCGAAGTTTGATCGAGACAAGATGTCTTTACAAGTGTTGATATTTTGTCGTTTAAGTCGATTGAACATATTGGAATTGCAGACTGATTTTCGAATCTTTCTGGTAGCCATCATCAGCTGTTCATGATATGTTCTTTTTACTTAAAAAACAAACAATTTGTTGAGGAGTTAAAAATCTCCAGCATACAATTGACGGCTCATTTCTGTGGGCCAGATATAATGTAACACCGACTAAAAACGGTGTTAGAAAAATAAATTCTCCTTTATATTTTACTTTTCTCTCCGACCGAGTTTTAATGAGTTTTTTTCTATGCTCTGAATTATTCCTTCTTCGATCGGATTCTAGATGTTCACTTGAAAAATGTAACCTAATGTACTGTAAATTTATATTAGTGAATAATAATATTGTTCTCTAGATTGTCATTATGATTAATTTTACTGAAAATTCTATTTGCCTAGGTATCTCTTTTTCGCCGAAAAAAAAAACAGCATAGATATATGATGAAAAAAAGAGTAAAAAGACTAAAAACTAATAAAAAAAGAATTTTTATCAAAATGCTTATGCTGTTATTAAGAGGAAAGATCAAAGTATTTTTTATTATATTTTTCATCCTTTCTAGCCCGTTACGTCAGCGGTCGGCGTATTATTTGCCATTAGTGTTTTTCTTTTTTAGTGTCTTTTTTTTTTTTTCAGGCGAAAACTAAAAACACATTGATTTGTAAATTCTTGCAATAAATAATTTTCGGATGTTAATGAAACTTTCAGAATTTATTTACAAAAATGTAATTATTTTAGACTTTTTTTTTTTTTTTTTTTTTAGAAAGTGATGGTAAAAATAAATTAGTTATTTTTTATTTTTTTTTACATGTTAAAAAAAAGCACACACATTAATTTTTTTTATGAAAACTCGAAAAATTCGACATTGTGCTGTTTTGTGATTAACTAATGTTTAAAGCAGAAGACTTTGAAAAATATAAATAAATCATCGATATTTTTGTAAAATCAGAATATGTAAAATACTACCCCCCCCCTAAAAAAAAAACACTAAAACATTATTTAATTATAAAAGCTTTTAATGTTTTTGTGAATAGTATATTCAGGATATTGTCTAAGGTCAAAATATTTTTCTAATTTTTTTTTTTTTTTCAATTTATTTAAAATTGAAAAAAAAAAAAATTATCAGTGTGATTATAAATGTGACAAAATGTGATAAAGTTTTTAAATATTTTAAAATTAAGTTTCAATCCGTGCCCTTTAGGAAATGCTGTTATTAAGTAGATCTATTTTTACATATCATAAATTTGAAAGTTTATTACAATCTGCGACACATGTATTTTTAAAACAGGTTTACACTGTTTCATAACATTTCCCAAATATATGGGTGAATGTGCTTGACATAATGTCAAGTTTTTTAAGAGTTGTTTCCCCTGACAGCAAATTTTACGTTTTTGTTCTGCTAGCACGTGTTGCATTCTCTGACTGATTGACTCTTTGTTTGACCATCATCGTCGCATTTTCAAAATTTTTTATTTTCATTTTTACATCCTATTTCATTAAGTATTTTAATTTAATTTTTAAAATATAATTAATTCATTGTTTTTCAGTGAGAGACATGCTGCAATCATTAATTATTTTCTTTTTTAGTTTTAATTTTAGAGATAGAAACAGTGCAGGCTTTGAAACATATCTTCGTTAAAAAGGTACCTAAAAAATAAAAATCAATTAAATATTAGATTTTTTAAAGTATTTATTTAATTTTATTTTTCTATAAATCCTATTCACTTATAAAACTACCAAAAATAATAAATAAATTAAAATAATTAAAAAATATTAAATTTCTAAAAGTATTTAATTTTTAAGAATTACTGTATAAGCTGGTTCACATAAAATTCGAAAATATTGTCACTTCTGTTCTTCCGTTCGATAACATCCCTTGACCTAAGCTTTCAATACATCGACATAAATGTCAATTCACACCTCCAAAACAAGTCAGACATGCTTCTTTTATTTTCAACTAATTTTTTTCTGCTTAAAAATTAAGTAATGTTTGTTTCCAATTAATTACATAAGTAAACTTTAAAATTTTAAATTTTCCTCAAATAACTTTTGAAAAAGGTATATAATTGATTTTTACAAGATTTTTAAACGAAGAATTTAACTTTTGTTTACATATCTCTAAAAATGGCGGCTTTCATCCATTTCTTGCTGACTCAAAGAAAAAGATTTTTCACTAAAATTTCGGGCGTGCTAGGAAGTATTAAAAAAATGTAAAAAAACTAATCCAAAATATTTTGTTATTATTAAGAGGAAAGACCAAAGACAAAAATGTTTTCAAGTTTGGGGCCTTTTTTCATCAGGGTATGCATTTTTTAGCGAATTAACAGTAAAATTCTGAGTCAGATAAGAAATAAACTTGCAAATTTTGTAAATACGACAAACAACACAACTAAATGCTAAAGAAAACGGGCATTCGGATAAATAAAAAAAAATTTTTAAAATTGATCAATTTAACTTTATTTTCTAAGCTTTCTTTTCTGTGTGTGATATCGTTTTCATACTCAAGATGTTTACTTAAGCTTTGAAAATTTGGGATTTTCTTCGTTAAGCCTAATTGAATCTCAGACAGAACAATTCTGAATGTTACCAGAGACCATTAAGGAATTTTTAATTTTACGCTTTGTTGTTTAATTCAATTAAGTTTTGATTTCATTTCACTTCCAAGTTCCAAATAAACAATAAATCTTCACTTTTTGAATTTTTTTTTTTTTTTTACTTTTCAAGTTGAACAGAGGAAATCCAAAATTTTCAAAAAATAAAAAAAATCCAGCCTAGGTTAATAGCTAAGCGTGGCACACATGGCCACAAACATAAGGTACTCAGTTAAGGCTCAAACTTACAAGTAAAAAAAGTCTGGCGATGACAAGGTGAGGCACTCGAGTTCAAGAAAGTTAAGTTAGTGACTTTTCAAATGTACAGTTGTATGTTTTTGCTCTGTAAAGAAATTTTTATTGTCTTTTCTTTTTCTTTTTTTTTTTTTTTGTACAAAACCAGATATCATCACGAGGAAGAGATTGACTTAATTGCCCAATCAATACAAATTTATTCAAGTAAAGAAAGAATGTAAAAATGACCAAGTAAAAAAGAAATCCCGTGGCAGATGAAAATGAAATTTGCAGATTTTGTTACAACGCAATTAAAATACTAAAAAAAGCGGCATTCGGATAAGAGTAAGAGATTTTAAAATACCAACAAAGCTTTCAGTTACTTTTAAAAGCAGGAAATAAAAAAATTAAAAAATATATGCGGTCATATAATTTTCCATATGATAAACAGAAACTTCTTCAGGACGATCATTGCTTTCGCTGCCTTCCTTATGAATTGTTCTGAATTACTACAAAATCCTGACAATACCCGAGTATTCTGTCTTCGACTTATTTTGTCCGTAAAAAAAAAACAGGAGAAAGAAAATTCTCGAGTGATCAGCCACTCCCTAAAAAGAAAAAGTGGTTTCCATTCAAGAATAATAATAACTATAACATCCTTCCCCAGTCAGTCAAGCAAGCAAGAGACACAGTTTTTAAATGAAATTGTCATCAAACTACTTTTAGTCACTTACGACAGACTTAAAAGTTTAAAGTAGTTTTTATTCCCAATTCTTAATGGTTTTCTTATTTAAAATCAAGAACATAATATAGGAAAAAAAAAGACTTCATTTTGGACATAAAATAGCTTTTAAAACTTGCTTAACTACTCTGATTCCGCTTAGTTATCTTGACTACTAAAAATAATGGGTCCGTTTGTTTATTTAATTTCGAATTTTCAACTGGTTGCACTTGTCATAAATCATCGTCTCAGTTAATTTTTTTTTTTAAGGAGGGTCACAACTACTAAAAACGGCACATAAGTTGTTTATCCAAACAGACAAACCCATTTTTTTTATTTCTTAGTTATTTTTCCACTTAAAATTCTACAAGCGTCTTTTTATCTCTAGTTTATCAAGAAGTGAAACTCCATCTTGATTATTATTACAGGAAGAAGAAAGCGCAGTCTCATTCTTTTTCGTCTAAAAAGAAGTTTAAATCACTGACTTTTTTGCTTTAGAGACGATGTCTCGTATTTTAAATGCGATGACAGCAGCAACTTATGATTATCTTGTCATCGGTGGAGGTTCTGGAGGGTTAGCAAGCGCTCGGCGGGCGGCTGAATTTGGAGTGAAAGTGGCTATCATTGAACAAGGACCATGGGGCGGCACATGTGTAAGTTTTACATTTAAAATATTAATAAAACATCGAGCATTTTTTTTTTTTTTTTTTTTTTTTAGTCATTAACAATTTTATAAGTTTTTTTACTTCACAGTGGTCAAATATTCAGAGCAGTTGCTGTATGTTGTGATTTATTGGAATGAATAACTTGTGAAAGAAAGCGTCACAGCTCAGACTTTCAGAATTTTTTAAACAAAAAAATCGTAAACTGTTTAAAAAAAAATGAATAAATTCAATAATTCTTTTTAAAATTTATAAATTTGGGAATAATACAAGATTTAGAAACTAAATAGATTTTTGTCGCTCCTTTTTTATAATGCGAAAAAATAAACGGTAAACCAAAATTAAGTCAATACAAAAACCGGTGTTCATCAATAAAATTTCCCTATAAAATAAAGTACATTATTAAACTCATTGCAAAACTTTTTTTTTCAAATAAGTTTTGTTTTCGTTTTTCCTTGAAGTCTATGAAGAAATACCTTAGAGAAATGTCTCTAAAAGAACAATTGAACTAGATCAGAGTGCGATAAATAATTTATTTATTTGGTTCAGATCATTTTTTTTTTTTTTAAGTAGTTAAAAACTTTAAATTATTTTCTTTTCATGTTTAATTTCACAGGTAAATGTCGGTTGTGTTCCTAAGAAAATAATGTTTAATGCAGCTGTCCATGCTGAATATATTCGAGACCACAAAGACTACGGTTTTATAGTAGAAAAGAAAGAATTTAATTTTAAGTAAGTATATTGTTTTTATCATCATCTACATTCTACAAGATCTTCATTCGCCACCTGTCTGGTAAGAAACTCAGACGGTCTTCCTCCTGTGTCCCTGATTATAGCTAAGATTTTATTGACTTGGAGGGATTGTTGCCAATCATGGTCTGGATCTCAAGAATAAATTCGAGAGTTTTTTTTTTTGTTTTTTTTTTTTTCTTAGCAAAATGACTTTTCCGAGCTGCCACACCTTCATAATCACCATTAGACTCCTCCAACTCTTTCCGAATCCTCTGCTCTGTTCTCAGATTGACATCCAAACACTGAATTCCGACGCGCGCGTGGATGCCAAGAAGTACAGCATGCCGTTTCCAAATTTCTGGCGGAGTGAATTATTACATCATAGTGCTGTTTTTCTCACAGATGGTGCCCACCCAACCCTATACTATGCAGTCGACAAAATCAAAATAAAAACAACGTACATGTGCGAAATTAAAAATATAAAATTGTGACAATTTAGCTATCGCACCTTGCAGTGCGTTCATAGTTTAAAAAAAAAAAAAAAAAGCACACGCGAAAAGCAAAAACTAAAAAGTTACCTCAAAAAAAAAACAAAAAAAAAAATGCGGGACCTAAGGCTTAAAAAATGCATTTTTAAAAATGAAAAATCTTTCCTGAAGCTTTTGTTTTAGTTTTAATTCAAGCTAACAACAGATTAATTTAAAAATTTACAATATTTCCAAAGGAAAATACTTTTATGTGGTATAGATACCTCCACGAAATCTCTAAAAAAAAAAAAATCCGCATACCGTGATGAAACCATGTTCCAAACGTTAAAAAAAACATAATTTTACCGTCAAAAATCAAAATCCTTATGATATTATTAAGCGGAAGGATTAAAGTATTTTTTTTTTCTTATTTAATTAAATTTTTTACCCCTTTTTAGAACATTTTGATTAAAAAAAAAAAAAAAAAAAATTTGTTTTTCTTGCATCAGCAGTTTTTAGCAAATTTTAGCCTCTTTTTTGCGGTGACGAACATTAATTTGGAAATTCTTGCAAAAATCAAATAATCGTCGGATTTTATTGAAATTTTCAGGACTTATTCATAAATGAATGAAATTATTTTTTTATTTATTTTCATTAGAAAATTTTGATAATTTTTTTTTTTTTTTTTTTTTTTTTTGCATGTGTTTCTTAATTTTATGAAAACTTGAGAAATTCAGCGTGAAAGTTTGGAAAATTTTTATTTACAGAAATTTAGAATATTAATAAAGTGAGAAAACATCTTTTCAATATCTTCAGTGGACAATATGTATTGATGTTTTGTATAATACGTGTCTAATGGCAAAACAGACGATAATTTTTTGTTGCCGCTCTTTTTCATGGAATTGGAAGCTGCAGACGAATCCTTTTTAAATCTGTGAAACTTTGATGAGAAAATTTTATTAGCTTCCGCAGAATTCCGTAGCTGAGATTTGTTTATATTTGAAAAAATTTGAAGAAAAGATTTTGTTAGCTTCAGTAGAATTCCGAAACTAAAAGAAGTAAAATTCCTTAGAAGTGGAATTATTGCATTTGATTTTATTTGTTCACTCGGAAAGTCAACGTTTCTTTTTGTTTGGCAGAGTCGTTCAATGCGGGGAATTCTGCTCCTATTCACATTCTTTACTTTAAAATAAGATTTAAAATATTTTAAAGGATATTCTTCATGGAATAAGATTTTACGATCCTAGACTGGGTTAGGCTTTGTGTTTTCTGTTTACGCTTTCAGCTCCTCAGAAAGTGAAAGAGTTTCAGAAAAAGAAATGAATTAAGAAAAAGAAAAGTGTTTGAAGAAAGAAGATAATAGAATTGTTGAAAAATTTTATAACAAGATTTGTTTATTCAATTGTAAAAGAAAAAGTTCAAAAAAGAAAAGATGTTTTTCAAATTTTTTAGTTGTCTGCTTGTAGAATGATACATTATTATTCATGAAGAAATCCGTTTTATTTTTTGTTCATCATTACTTTTCGTTACTACTTTCATATGGAACAATATGCATGTAATTTTTTAAGAATAAAAAAGATATATCTGTAAAGGTAAACATTGTATTTTGGTCGTTATCCAATAATTTTAAGACCGTCTGCTTCTTTGAGTAGTTTTACTTTTGTTGTTAGTTTCCTAGGAAGAAGCCGAGAATAAAATCGGCAGTTTTAGTCTTCTTGTGTATATTCATTTTTATGTAAGATCGTACACGGGTGAATTTGATTGAGAATTTAATTTTTTTTTTCATTTAAATTTGAGTTTTTAACATCACCCAACACCGACACACAAGAAGAGGAGATGAATGATTTTTTTCTTCAAAAGCAGAATTCTTTGAAGAATTTAAATCACCAAATTTTCCTTTTCAAAATTGGACCCCGTCTTATCGAAAATCTGTTCTGAAGCGAAAAATAGGCAATAATAAGAGAAGCTTTTTTTTAATTGCTTAAAAACAGCGAAAGCAATGATTGCCCTGGAAAAGTTTATGGGATGGGATCCCAGGGATATTATAGAAAATATGACCGCATACATTTTTTAATTTATTTCCTGATTTTAAAAGTAAAAAAAATTACTGTTATCATTGCATGTTTTTACCAGCAATGATAACAGCAAAATTGCAATATGAGCACTGGTAAAAAATAGTTGCTGAAAACATTAGGTTTACCCAGAAATTCGTAACTCATGTCCTCAAGGACACATGGCACAGTGGTTATAAAAGGTTATAAAGGCGTTGGTTATATCCAGTGACAGACCCAAAGAGTGTGAGTTCAATATATCCAGTGACAGATCCAAAGAGTGTGAGTTCAATACCCGGTTAAGGCAGTGGAGAATTTTCAGAGGGAAAATTAGCAGGAGATGACTGATAACTGACATCCGTCAAAACATGGCACGTGGAACTAGAACAGTCTACCCCAGTGATCGAAATAAAGGGTTCAGTTTGAAATTCCAACCACCTGAAGAAGGCCAGAGCGTACAACGGCCGAAACGTTGTGACAAATATGGCAACAAAGATGACAATAATCCGACTAATGTACTGTACATAATACCTCATCTCAGAAATATAGACAGACTCTTTCTTTTTGCTTGAATATAGCGAACTAAATTCGTATTATTAGGCAATTAAGTCAATCTCTTCTCTATGACGATATCTGGTTTTGTACAAAAATGTCTCCTTTTTTCATTTCCTTGGTAAATTAAACTACAAAATGAATTTTTTTTCAAGATTTGTTTTCATTTTTTTACATTTTTAAATTGAATAATTCATTTATAAAGTTTTTAAATCTTTTAAAATACAGTTTCTGAAATATTGTTATTAAGTAAAAAAAATTAAATCCTATTACAATCCGACGACCCCGAATATTTTTTAAAAGAATTTCGTTTTTGTGTTTAAACGTCCTAATCTTTCAAAGTATGTTAGTTCATACATGACATTAAAAGGTCACATGTTTTAATAGTTGTTCCCCTCCTTTATGAAAAAAAAGAAGCCCTCATAAAATTTATCGTCTGCATGCAATTGTGCGTTACCATAATTTAGGCTGTCAATAAATTGATTAATATATCAGAAAAACAACACCGTGTGGTTAAATGGTTGTATACAAATTTTATGCTATAAGGAAGTAATGTTTGTTTTAAATCAAATTAATTTAACTTTAAATTTACTAATTTTCCTCAAATTACATTTTAGAAATATATACTTTATTTTTGCAAGATTTTTAAAAGCAAGAATTAACTTTTGTTTACAAATGTGTCGAAATAGACAATTTTACTGGGGGAGGGAAAAAAATCGATTCTGATCAATATAATTTCTCCTTGAAATACACCACAGATTATTTACTTACTGGAAATTTTGGTAAATTTTAAATCCTTTTAGCTTTCAATGAAAGCACCAAGAAAGCTTTTTCATTTTTAAAAATTCATTTTAAACCATAAGTATTCTGAATTAGCGGAAACTAAAAAATTTGGGTGACCTCCCCAGCCCCCAAATTAAAGAGTATACACATGATATCAAATTTGCCCCCCCCCCCTTCAAAGTTTTTTAATAAAATAACCTATTCAATAAAATAGTCAGTCATTAGTGAATAAGTTCTGAAAACTTCCCTGATTTTTGGCAAATATTTTAAAACCGTTTGTTGATTGTTTACTTTCATTGGAGTAAAAAGGATAGATTTTGGTGGTACATAGTGTATTTTAAACTGAATTTAAATTTACTGGATTTTTTTTTTTTTTTCTGATTATTAAAATCATCCATATGGACAAATTATGCAGTGTTGACAGATTTGTGACAAATCTGTCAACACTGCATAATTTTCTCTATTAAAAATATATATATACCTTTCTGAAACATTGAGAAAAATTAGCTGATTTAAAGTTTAATTAATTTGAATTGGTACAAATTTTATTTATTTTTAGTTTAAAATATCGCAGAAAAGCATATTTTTAACATGGTGGTGGGTGTTTGAGGTATTGAATTTAATTGAATTTAATTGACAACCTCATGTTTTGCTCATTTATATAAGAGGAAATAATTGTACTAAAATTACATGAATACAACACCTTTTTACACACACACACACACACACACACACACACACACAAATAATACTTTGCACATACATTTAAATATATATATCCATAATACCTTGCACTTAGAGTTATTTAATTTATTTATTTGATTATATAATATATATATAATACCTTACATATACATTTATTTGATATATATCCAAATACAGGTTGGTATAGATGGAATAAAATTCCGATAGTCAAAAACACTATTTTTTTTTAAAAAAGTGCTTAATACAGAGTAGAGCAAGTAATGTTTATTCAAATGTTATAATATCACTACAAAAATAGCCATTTTGTTTCAACACTCCTGGTGTCTTATCAAGTGATGATGTTGATTACGAAATAAAGAATTTTTAAAAAAAAAATGTTGAAGCTAAATGGCTATTTCTGTAGTGATGTTATAACATGCTTATGTTATCATTTTTGAATATATATATATATATATATATATATATATATATATATAGTCGTACTTTCCCTGACGATCTGTTTAGGTGAAACCTAGGTAGGTTTGTCTGGCTCACTAGGTGTATCTATTTATCTATCTATCTATCTATATATATATATATATATATATATATATATATAAATTTTTTAACTACCCAGTAATACTAAAAATTAAAAATATTTTAAGCATTGTAATATTTTATTGAATTTTAGGTACTTTGGCTTCATAGTCCTACTTACAAAGGCACTTGTTGAGCAAAGGTTAGAAAATTACCAATAAATTATAAATTCACTATAGTTACTGCTCTGATTTTCTGTTATTGTTATTTATAGACATTTGCATTTACAAAAATTGGCACATTTATAGACAAAAAAATTAAAAAAAAATTTTTTAAATACTGGGGTTGTTGAATTGTAGCAAGCTTTTCCATTTATGATTAGTAAATAGTTTTTATTTAATAACAGTAACACTTACGAATTAATACAGAATTTTAAAAGTTTATAAATTATTCTAATTAAAATTTAAAAGAAATGAAAACAGTTCTTGTAAAAATTTATTATTTCATTGAAAAAAAATTTTTTGATAAGATGCATAAAAACAATTAAAATGTTTAAATAATGTCTTAGTTTTATATTGGATTTTTTATATTACAATTCAGAAGAGATTTTCTGTAACTGTTTGACTAAAAGTATTTCAATTCACTGAGGATTTGTCCTTATAACTAATATAAGCATTAAGCTCTACAAAAAAGGATTTCTCAAAATTTCATAAAGTTAAATGAGTGATGGGTAAACAGATGCAAAAAATGTTTTTACCAAGATTTTCTAAAAAAAAGTTACATTTCAAAAATAATATTCACTTCTGAATAAGTCCTGAAGGTTTCATTAAAACCCAACAATTATTTGATTTTAGCAAAAATTTCCAAATCGCTGTAGTAATCACTTTTTTCAGTCACTAAAAAGGCGCTCAAATTTCCCATACTAATTTATGATCCCACATTGATGCCAGATAATCAAGATTTTTAACCAAACTTTTGAAAGTTCTAAAAAGGATTAAAAAAAAAAAAAAATTATATAAAAAAATCCTTTTAATATTTCCTCTTCATGATAACACAAAGATTTTGCCAATAATATTAAATTTTGAGCATTTTTTTCTCATGTATGCTCATTTTTTTAGGGAATCTTTGGAGGTATATATATATTATATGTGTGTGTGTGTGTGTGTGTGTGTGTTTAAGTAGCATATTTTCATTCAATCAGGTTTGGTTAAATAATTTAGTTTTAGACGTATATCATGTCGATTTATTTTGTTTTGTTTGTGATCCTTTCAAGTTCACAAATCAATTTCTTGGCGGCTTTAAAAAATTGATTAAGAAAAATACCAAAATCTTCTTCCAAATAATTTTCATTTTCCCGAGTAATTTCAATCTCATTTGAGTCCATTTTCAGGGGTTTAAATTGTCTATGAATGTGTATATGTATTTCTGTAAATTAAAAACATTTCAACTGTTCCTTTTTACTGCGTTATGCAGCGTTCTAGATTTTCAAAATTCACGGTTTTCTTCACAGTATAAGGGAGATAACTTCTCATTTTATCTATTATTCTTACACGCACACACATCTCAGAAGAAGGAAATTACTGGAAAGTAATTGAAACTCACCTGAAGCGAGCTGAATGTGTAATGCTCCTCATGCCAATGACACTTCCACCGAGCTTCACTACGGCATATGGCTTCACTAAATTTGATGTGTTCCTCTCGAATTTTAAACTGGGGTCATCAGGAGAGAATGTGCACCGTTTTGGGGCCTTCCTCTCAGTCTCAAGAACGGTTTCATTTGCACACCGGCCCCCCTCACTGATGTGAGGCCCCATTATAACGATATACAAGTGTTGTAGATAAACTAGTTCGAATGTGTAACGGCGAAATTAAATTTACGAAAATTCCGAAAAACGGCAAACCTCGCGTTCTGAGAATGCAACGTGAACCTCATTACGCATTCACGATCAGTCATGTCATGCCGTCATGTTCGCTGAAACACTCCACGGAGTATTTCGTTTATTCCATATCCACATAGAACTATTTTCTGTTACTTCTATTAGGCGTTTTATACTTTTGGCCCTATTACGCCCTTTGATTCCAATTTGACCCAGAAATTGGTACAGAGTGCCTGAAACGAAACCCCTTGCTCCAATTTCCACTGCTCTAACAATTGCATTATACCCCTCCTTTATTAGCTCTGACTTTAGATTTTCATATTTATTAGTTTTATAATCGTGGCTTTGTTCCATCCGGCATTCATATGGTACTGTTAATTCAACCAGGATGATTTTATGGTTCACCCTCGACAGAAGAACAATATCTGGTCGCAGACCTTTACTTGATATTATTTTGGGGTAATCATTACGCCAACCAGGAAGGTCTGCAGATACCTCCCAGATGCCACCAGAACTAAGGAGATTTTTCCCGGGTATAGCATGACATTTGCTTGTTTGCTTAGAGCTGACGTATCTTTTTCCTTCTGCAACAAATTCCTGGGCTGAATTAGATGACTCAGACTTCATATACTTCTTCATAATTTTGACCAGCTCATCCAAAACACTATTGTGCCTCCATGTATATCTGCCATTGACAAGGGCTGTTTTACAGGAACTAAGAACATGTTCTAATGTTTGTGGCTTTTCCTTACACAGCGGACAAGTGGGATCACTCTCTTTCTTCCATTTAACAAGATTGTTCTTAGATGGTAGCAGGTCATACGTGGAACGTATTAAATAGCTCAACCTAAGTGGAGCCATCTGCCAAATGTCCTTCCAAGTAATAGATTTCTGAAGAGCCTCCTCCCAGTTTGTCCATTGGCCTTGTTGGGATTGTTGTACTCCTCTTACGAGTCTCTTTTTATCTTCTTCTTTCATCGCATTTTCGATGACCATGTCACGGCGATCTTTACCAGAAGATTTCGACCACCATTGCCTTTCATTTAATCCTAACCCTTGTTTCCCTGATTGAGTGTATCCGATGACTTCATTGAAAGCTAGATTGTCTTTAGCACTTGTTATCGTCTCTCTGACCTTCCACTTTCTCCCTGTTTTTAACGTAGGTTTTAAAGCTTTTATTGCTTTATCCTTGGAATCATCCAACATCATTTGAAGTCTAATTTTTCCGGATTTATACTCTTCCACAATCGATTTAAATGGCAACTTTAGTTTTGCTTGTCTGCAGTACAAAGCGATATCAGACAAACCTGGAGGCAAACCCAACCATTTCCGGATATATTTGTTTATTTTCCTTTCCATTGACTCAATTGTACTCATTCCAAATTCGTACACAAGTATGGGCCATAGTAGCATTGGAATGAGCACATGCTCTAAGCACCATACCTTGTATTTTCCTTTTAGAGGACAAAGATCTATCTTATGGAGATCTTCTTGTAATGACCTGGATGTTTCTTTTACTTGGTTGGTATCTTTTAAGGATTGATCGTACCACCGACCTAAACTTTTCACTGATTTTTCTGATACAGTAGGGACTCTTTGGCCACCTACTACAAAATTTATGTTTTTTTTCAACTTTCCTTTTCTAATAGAAAGACTTCTGGACTTGTTTGGTTTAAATTTCATTCTACACCAACTTATCAGGTCGTCCATCAAGCTTAATATCTTGCGAGTTGAACTTACTTTGGATGAGAGGATTGTAGTGTCATCCATGAACGCCTTCACTGGTGGCATTTGACAACCTCCACCAAGCTCAACAACATCAGCCTTGTTGTTTGTCGCTTTGAGAATCAGTTGCATTGCTAGAACAAAAAGTATTGGTGACACTGTACATCCCATCGCAATTCCAACTTCAAGTCTGTTCCACTTAGTCGTAAAGTCTTTTGTAGTGAAACGCATGAGGAAACCATCAAAATAAGTTCCTAGCATAATAGATACTTCCTCAGGAATATGGTACATTTGTAATGATAATTGTATCATTTGGTGAGGTACTGATCCGTAGGCATTAGCTAAATCCAACCAAATGACATCCAAATCTTTCCTTTTAATTTTTGCTTTTTGAATGGCCTCCCAGATCATGCTTCCATGCTCTAAGCAACCAGCTATTCCTGGGACACCACCCTTCTGTACTGATGTATCGATATACTCATTATCGAGAAGGTATTTGGTCAACCTCGATGCCAAGACTGCGAAAAATATCTTTCCTTCTACATTGAGAAGCGAAATTGGCCGAAATTGACTGATGTCTTTGGAATTCTTTTCTTTGGGTATGTATACCCCTTCCGCTATCATCCACTGTTGGCTGATATGGTAATTTTTCCATGCTAACTTTAAGTTAGTATGTAACCATTTAAGAAGAGTAGGACATTTTTTGTACAGAAGGAAAGGTATTCCGTTAGGGCCAGGTGCAGATTTATTCCTACTTTTGTCGACTATGCGTTTTACTTCTTCGCGTGTGGGTGAACACATATCGTCTTTTACTAACACTTAGAGAAATAATACATCACTTAATATTTTTAGAGGTTGAAAGAGGAAAATAAAACTCCTAAAGTGAAATGGAAAATTTTAAAACTGGCAAAGACATGTAGATTCTTATATGAACCTTGCTTTCTTTGTTTACAGGAAAAAAATGTAGATTATTAGTTTCTTGGATAAGGATGCTTTATTAAATCAACAAATTAATCAAATTATTAAATCAATTGAATTAATAGTAAATTGTAAAAATACTCTACCTTTTACCCTACATAATTGCTAAACTTTGAAATTTGACAATTGCCTTTTCTTAGATTTAAGTTGAACTGTGTTGTACCATATATGACTTATCTTTCTGTCAGTAAGATTAATTTTGATTTAATATAATTTTTGTATCAATCTTCTAGTAGTGTTGGTAACATTTGGTACAGATGCATTGGCATTTGGCTAACAATCTGCATTGATTGGTTATTGTTATTAACACCCCATATAAATAACCTTTAGTCAACAGTTGCATTTTATTTTACTCAGTTCTATATGTTTAAATAATTCATTGGTTTCTTAAAGAGCCTGTTTATTTACCAACTATAAAAGAGTTTTTTTTTTCAACCCACAGGGAATTGTAGCTTGTCTAGTATTTTGTTACCTTCCATCTTTCCTAGGAAATGACATTTTGTCTGGTGTACAATATTGTAGCCATTTACATCTGCTCGTATGTGATGTCTGGGGGGTGTCTATGATTCTAAATCTGTGGATCATGACCCTTTACAAATGGCTGCTTCTTAACTTTTGCTTCTCTCCTTGCTTTAAAATTAGCCTAGGTCATTTTGATTGGTTGATCTGAGTAAAATCAAACTCTGCAACCATTTCCTCTTCTCTTTCTTACTTTTTTCCTTTTTCTTCCTTTTCTCGTGAAAAGAGGCTGTATCTTGCTTTTAATTCTCAATAAATTGTCTACTTACCAGTTATTTACTAACGCCTGATGAGATGTGTTGCTTCATATTGAAGCACAACTGCAATTATGTAGCAATTTTTTTTTTCATACATGTTTTTCATGTGATAACCTAAAATAAAGTCTTGTGTATATATATATATATATATATATATATATATATATATATAATTTTTACTGCTACAAACATTTAAGAAATTTGATGCTATACTCATAGTTGAAGAAAGGTAATAATTGTATTATTGTCTTTCAATACATCAAGAAACAGGATTTTTTTTGTCTTTACATTCATGTGAACTTAAGTACAGAATTTTTTGAAAGTTTTCTTGTATTGCATCTCTGTCTTTGACTAAGATGAGAATGTCATCTACATATGGACTAACATTTAGCAATTTCTACATGACTAATTTAGAAAATAATGTACTTAAAACCAAAAAAAAAAGCTCCATTTGCCTCAGCTGTTGTTGGATAATGCATATTTTCTACAAAATTTCTCCGGTATTCAGGCCAGTAAATGTAATTAATACAGTTTATTTAAAAAACAGAGCATTTACTTAAATAAATTGTATCTAATAAAAATAACATATAGACATATTAAATAATTATCAGACTTAATCCGTTTCATAATACATTGTCAGTGTTTACGTTAAGACACGTCTCTTGAGCAGATATGCTCATTCGGGAAAGATTGTCAAAGAGTTGTTGTTTAAAAACAGTAATTTGGACTTTGCTAACCAGATGCTTTTCTGTAGCTGAGTAGAATAGCACATCAGATCAATTGATGTTTCCGTGTAGGGCACAGATGCAATTCTTGTTGGAGAATGCATATTTTCTATGAAATTTCTCAAATATTCAGGCCAGTAAATGTAATTAATGCTATTTCTTTAAAAAAACAGAGCATTAAATAAATTGTGTCTATTAAATAACATATAAACAGAAAATATATTAAATAATTGTTGGACTTAATCCATTTCATTATATATATATATATATATATATATATATATATATAATCAAAATGAAATGTTTACAGTTGGATAACAGATCTAAAAAAAATATTTTCATGAGATCAGATATGAAAAAAATAATCAGGAATCTTTGAAATTGAACATCTCATTTTTTTAGTCCCCCCCCCCGCTTTATTAGCCACTGATTTATCACCCCCTACATAATCTTGTTACCCCATGCTGGAAACCAAAACCAAAAATCTCTCATTACTTTTTTTCCACTCTTCTAAGTGACATTTAAAGATACTAATTCAATGTGACACATAAATCTTGATGCAGCAGAAATTCATCCCAAATTCATGTTTTTTTTTCATGCCTGCTGACCAGATCATTTTACAAGCTTCTAGTATACACTTCCTTTTTCTTTCCTTTTTCTTTCCTTTTAAGCCTTATTAGGTAATTTTCAGCTGAATCTTGACATGCTAAGGCAATTTTCAAGTTTGACTGTTATTTTGTGCTTAAATTACAGTCCTAAATGAGTTAAAAGTTATGTTAAAAAATCTGAGCCTCACTGTATTCTTAATCTTTTGACTAATTTGAACCTTGTCTTGTTTATAAGCTTCATCTATCTATATATAAAATTCTGTGACTTCTGTTAGTCTGTTCATCATAACCCTCTAAAATAGACATACATTGACCAACTGAAACCAAAATTTGGAGAAAAGTGCAAACAGGTAAGGGGGTACAAATAAAGTTTATTCCTAAACCATCCGAATATCCTTTCAGAGGGACAAGAAACCAGTTTCCATTTTGCCCTGCATTTGTGAGAACTGTAAACAAATCCCAAGGGCAAATGCTTCAAAAAATTGGAATTTGACTCCAGAAATAAATTTTTATACATAGCCAGTTGCATGTTGCATGCTCAAAAGTAAGAAATCCTAAGAATTTATTCTTCTCTGTTAAAAAGGATTTTTAACAGAGAAGAATAAATTTTGTAAGAAATTTTCTTACAAAAAATTGTTTACCATAAAATCTTGTAGAAGTAAATTAAAGAAATTATTAAACCACAACATCGGGTTTTTGTCAAAGTATTTCAGGTAGGCCTTGACAACTGAACTTGAGAAATCTATTTTCTTGAAAAATTGTTTTAAAAGATTTTATAAATTTCAACCGAAAACAGTACTGGGTGCTTGGTCAACTAATGTAGGGAAACAACATATATTACCATTAATATCCTACTTATTTTCAATTGATTCTTTTCTTTTCACCAGCAAACTGAAGAAAGCTAGAGATGATTACATCAAAAGACTGAACAAGATTTACTCAAAGAACTTGGAAAATGTGAGTGTGAAATTTTTGATATGTCTTGTCTTTGTTGTTAATTTATCTGTTTTCACCGCCATCCAGTTGCACTGCTTGCATGGATTCCTGTGACTTGCAAATGCATATCCCATTCATGCACAAAGGCCTGGAACTCACTGCTCTGGAACGCTGTCATTGTCTGTGAGTATCTCACATGGTAATCTCATCTCACAGAACAGCTGACATATGATGCTCAATGAGTCTAGTCACTGTAATGACTGCCACGCAGAAAAATGTGATGGATTGCAATCTGTTAGTGTCAGTAGTGAGTGATATCCATACCAAGCCAGTGCCAAGTATTGTTCATTGCCAGTCTGTTTTTTTTTTTCCAATGGGGACTAGCGCAGGTGCCAATGGCTGATTTCACCATGGCATGTGTCACAAAAGGACAAACTCTCTCCTCACAAAATATGTAGTACGTTGTACTCCTGGACACCCACTGCATTGATGTACTTCCAAAATCTGACTTCAACTCATAGTGTTGAGGGAAGAAGCACACGCTTGCTGCACAGATTCAGCCCCACTTTTTGGGTACACGGGTCATCTTGTCTGCCAAGTTCTGGTTTGATGCAACCACCATCACGTTGACAGACAACTTGTGTTCTTGGACCAGTTCTTTCATTGTGCTTGACTTACTTTGCACCAGCATCTCGCTTGCTGATTTGGTACTTACCTTAGCTTTGCATGTGAGGGTGTCAGACAACCAGTTCTACACACATAAAGAGTTAGTTTTTATGTGCAGATTCTTTGCCTGCCAGGGTGTTCTGCTCCTCCCAGACTTCCAGTTCAAGCACATGAGCCTCATCTTTCAAATGTTCTGGGTATTTGCACATCAGCCCATACTGGGCCAATTTTGCCCAGACATGTTCTGTAGACATGATGTTCTCATTGACATACACATCGTCTACATGTGCTGACAACACTCTCCCAACTGACTCCTCCTGTGACCAAACAGTGTCAATAATTGACTTCTTGACTAGAGGTGCCATATTGAGGTCAAGCTCCAACTGTGTTAGGCAAAACCACTTCCCCTTGATCATCATGGTTTGATATGCCCACAGTGATTTGTGTACGTGTACTTGAAGATGCATTTTTCACAAGTCAAGTATGGCCATATTAGCCCCTTGGTGTCACTCTTACAGTCTGGCTGAACAAACGTTCACATTTTCAGTGAATATATCAAAGTGTTGAGCTAGCAATAGTCCATCACTGGGCACACCTTTCCTTTGCTGTGCTGCACGATGGCTATTAATAGCACTAAGCCTTTGGGTGGCCTCAGTTCCTTTTCGGAGTCTGGAGTTCTTGTTTATAGGCATGCCTAACATCCTTTGAAACAGTGTATTCCAACACCTTGTTGCATAACTGAGCTGGCACCACACTTGTCCACTTCCATTTTGCAGTCCGGATCATTTGTCGGTTGTTGAATTCCACAGAAAAGTCAGGTTGGTCAACACGGATCGTTGCATATGTTGGTGTTTCTTTGCTGCAGAACCATACGGCTCCAGTCTGTGTGATATGAATGCCACCTAATGCAGTTATTGCATCTATTCCAAGCTTAGAGGTTTGTCATGCACCATAAGGACATCAACCTTGGCTGAGTTACCACTGTCTGTGCAGATATTAATGGTCCTGACACCACAGCATGCCTGCATTCTGCCACCACTCATCTCCACATCTACATGCTTTCAGGTCCACAACCAGCATCGCCCTGCACTAATGATCAACCGAGAGCAGACAATGTGAGCTGAATACCATTTCCCATTGACCAGTATACCGACTACAGGCAGTGTTGCATTTATATCTGGGTGGAGAATGAGACTGGCGCTGATGTCTGTTGCCCTGATCTGTTTCCCGGACATTTCTGTGATATATGGCCCAGCTTGTCACAGCGATATCACTGTATGGAGTTGTCTCCTCACCGGTTCTCACTTTGCCCAGTCTGTTGACTTGAACAATATCTAGCCAAGCAATCAGCACCATCACATCTATGGCAGACGATATCACTCTGTGTATCATTGGCAGAAGTCAAGTCTGCATCCAGTTGCTCAGTCTTGGCAGCTACCACAATCAATTCCACTGCCAGTGTATCATCCTTCAGTATGACTCTAGCTCAGTCTAACAGCTTGTTGACATCCAGTGCATCCATTCGAGAGGAAGTGCAAAGCAGCTTCCTGACATGCTCAGGCAACCCTGCTACAAATGCGCATGCAAGTCCAGTCAGACACTCC
Source organism: Acanthosepion lycidas (assembly GCA_963932145.1). Classification (NCBI taxonomy): domain Eukaryota; kingdom Metazoa; phylum Mollusca; class Cephalopoda; order Sepiida; family Sepiidae; genus Acanthosepion; species Acanthosepion lycidas. The sequence continues at coordinate 5,780,290 of OZ010594.1, read as the reverse complement.
TCCATACAAGGTCGACAGTCTGTGGAGATCTGCCAAGCAGACGTCCACAGATTCATTTGCATTCAAATGCTTAGCTACGAACAGGTTGTAGGTTACAAATGGATCTGTGGCAAAAGCAATGTACACGGCATCCCTGATATGGCATACATCTTTTCTTTCTTCCTTGCTGAGTTGTTGGAATACAACAAACATGCCTTCTGCCAATCAAAGTGGCAGAATGCTATCAATGTTCTTCATGCTGCACAGATCACAGACTAGTTCAGCCTTTTCAAACTATTCAACAATAGTGAGACTACACAGTCTGAACCATCAAGTTCAGGGATTAGTTTCAGGTTGAACTTACTGTCAGCCATGAGTGCCGAAATAGCTTGTAGTTTAAATTTGAGCAACTGATAAATCTCCTTAGTCGGGGTTAATCCTGAGTGACAAAGGTTGTCCAGGCAAGTCACTTGTTTTTTTTGTAGTTTTTGTTTTCAAGTCACAACTGGTGAGCCTAACACACAAACTTTGCACACCCAAATGCAACAACACACTTAACAGCATCTCACTGGCATTCTTTTGCTAGTCCTGCAGCTAACGGGGAAAAAACCCGGATGTAACCAGTGTTAAAAAACATTTTCATATGTGATCTGAGGCCTCTCCTATGCCTCTACTCATGCACGTTCATCACACTAACCAAACAGTATACAGAAGAACTTTACATTATCAAACTGTGTTACCCCAACTATACTAAAATTTACAGATGGTTTCAAGGATAATAACAGACCTGGATGTGCAGCCACCTCTAAAAATACAATTGAGAAAAAAAAAAAGCTCATGAAAGAATCATCTGTATTTAGTGCCGAATTAAGTGCAGTAGACTTTAGCTTAAGACAATATCAGAGAGAAACTGAACCCAATTCATCATCATCATCATCATCATCATAGATTCACTACCTGTGTTCCTGTCCATAAAAAAGGAGAAACAAGAAAACCCTAAGTTGTCAAAATATTCAACAAGCCCCACAAGATTTCTAAAAACAATAAAATTCTACTCTTCTAGCTTCCAAGTTGCACTAGAATTAGAAATAAAAGCAAAGCTGATACTGCTGTGAAATCAGTACTTAGATGTTGAATCGAGCATACAGGTTTCAAATGAAAAATAAACAAATATTTAATTAAAGAAAACAACAACAACAACAATGGAAGAAAAAGACATCCAAAATAAACTACTGAATGCAATACACCTTTGGGTGTGTGGAAACCAGGTTTCCAAAAAAACATGCAAAGAAATCATCCTATGCATTAAACTTACAAAATATCACTCTTACATCTTCACACAAGGTAAGCAACCAGTATGCATAGCTTGATAGAATCCTTACACTATAAAACATATTCGAACAGAATGCACCAATTTTGCACCTATTAAAAAACTCTGCTACAAAACAGACAACATGAAAGATTTATTTAGTAATATTAATGCAGAAGCCATGTGGTCCTTGCTGAGAAAAATAAACTTATATGCAAAAATATAAATAACTCCTAGAAAAATAATACAAAAATTTTAAATTAACTCAACCTCCAAAGTAAACTCTCCAAAAATCCTGATTAAATAAATCATGGCATTAAATAACCCAAAAGGAGTTAAAATGCCATTTAAAAAACAAAAAAAATGATTTACATGCAAGATTGTGTTTTCAGGTTTCTGTTTTTGATCAGCACCTCCCTTCTCAATATTTTCCAAATGGTGTTTTCTCCTATATTTGTGTCTTTTCCTGGAGCTTCTGCCCATATTTGCTGGGCCCTAATCATTTTCATTTTGTATGCAACAAATAATCAGAAAGAGAGAAAAAAGTAATATCTATAATAAACAATAAGAAATAGTAATTATTCTATAAGAAGTTAAATTTGGATTTGATTGGTCACAAAATGCAGTGCATCATAATTTTCATCCTCATACAAAGAAAACGCAAGTGATATGTCTTTTTTCCAGCACATTAATTAAGACAAGGAAGAAATGCTTACACAACAGTAATATGGCAGTGGACAGAAAATAAATGCGTAAGGACATCAGAATTCTTTTATTAGTTTCCTCTTGTTTATTTACATCATAGAAAATACCTTTTTTTTTTTTTTTTTTTTTTTTTTAGCCCAAATCTATGATAAGGACATTTGTCTAGAAGCGCGTCATAGTCGAAAGCCAGTCTCATTTAAATAAGTGATAAACAATAGTGATTTCGCTAGGTATTGTTTCATTATTTGACAATGATTTCTAGCAAAATAAGAGAAAAGGATACCTGCATATAAAATATTCTGTGGCTAAATCTATCTGGCCTTTTGTCAGCCTCTCTTTCCTGTCTGGGGTCAAATCCAATATTTTACTGACTGTTGTCTGTGTTAAAGAAAGACAAACTAAAGAGTAGCGATCAAATCTGTAGTTAAGGAATTCTACAAATGCACAAGGAATTGTGAATTGAAATAAATTTCTCCCACACCTATTTTATTAGACAGCCCTTGTTATCGTGTTTTATGAAAACTTCTAAAATAAAATCTTGTCAAATAAATTTTCCTTTTTGGCTTCAGTCAAAAGTGGATCAAATTCTTGGTCATGCGAAATTCACAAAAGATAAATGTGTGGAGGTAAATGATAAGAAATATCTGGCATCTCACATCCTCATTGCTACTGGAGGTCATCCAGTTGTTCCCACATTACCAGGTAAGAGATCAAAATATTTTCAGCTTCAATTTAGTCTCATTCAAATCTTCCTTGATACCTTCACTACTTTTAAGATGTCTTATTTTGCTTTACAATTTCTTTCTTTCTTTATAAGATGCAAAAAAATTGTGGTGCTTTTGTCACTTTTTATCTACTGTCATATTTCAATTTTGGTGGTGTTAGAAATAAAGAACTACAAGCTAATCAGTAAAAATCAGTAAAAATTTAAAATGTATTTCTATTAAAAATAATTGTTTAAAAAAATTCTTTTTCATATGACTAAGTTACCTTCCACATACATTGATAGGAAAATTGTCTATAAAACTATCAGCAATTTTTTTTTTTTTTTTTTTTTTTGTTATAAAAGTGATTTTTTTTTTTTTTTTAAGTTTTTTCTTGGTCTTAAGAAAAAAATGATTATTGTTTTTTACTGTCTTTCTATTTATAAACAAATTCTTAAATTTCAAAACTTCTCAGTTTCAAAGAAAATTCCACAATCCAGATAAATAATATTTACTTTAACTACCTTCACTCCTCGGCAATGTTTATTGTTTTAAAAGGCAATGATTAGAATTGTAATAAAATTAAAACATAATGGAAGTGAATTTATACATTTTCTTTGTTCTTGAGAATTGACAACAAGAATATTAAACACTTTATTTATTAGATTGTTTATTTACACTTTAGTTATTATATTGGAATGATTAATAAAACATCTGCTAATTAGCAGTTGATTTGAACTTTATAAAATCTTAAAGAAGGATTTCTTTATAGTTGGTTCACATATTTTAATAACCTAGGAAATATTTATAAATAAAAAATTGTTTTCATGTTTATTTCTTTATAAACTGTTAAAGGAAAAATATTGCATTGCATGAATTCAAAATGTTTTTAGAATGTTGTAAAATTATTCTTTAAACAATCTAATAAATAAATAAAGTTTAATATTTTTGTTGTAAATTCTTCAGAACAAAAGAATGTATAAATTTCCTTTCATCATATGTTTGTTTTATTCCCATTCTAATCATTGCTTTTTAAAACAAACATTGCCACAAAGTGAAAAAATAGTTAAAATGGTATTCGTGCCAAGGGGAAAGCGAAAACTTTTTGAGACTCACATTTTTTTTTTGCAGGCATGAAAGTTCAAGTTTGCCAATAATTTTTCTAAGAATCTTATTTTCATTTTTTCATGAAAGTTTGATAATTTCAACTTTAGATATTGTACCATTTATTAATCTAGACAATCTGCTATCAAGCCTTCCTTCCTTTCTTCTAACTTCTATCCAGTGAAATAAACTAGTTTCATTATAGTTTGTTTTATTTGTTGTAGGGATGCCAAATTAATATAAAAAACTGAGAATTTTTCTCAAACATAAAATTTGTTTTTGTATATGCTCTAGTATAATGTGAGTTTTTATAAGTTTTTTATACAAAAATATGGGGATGCACTATACACAGTTAATTTTCTTTGAAGAGGTTAAAAATCATATATTTTTGGTGAGCATTAGCACTTTACACAGGCAAATTTTTTCTAGAGGGGGTTAAAATTCGTGCAAAAAATTCAGGTGTTGCACTATACATGAAGTTGATTTATACATGAGGATATATGGTAGTTATTTTTATTTCCAATTGTAGTTGATGCAAAACTTTCCAGTGTCATCTTTGACATAACTTTAGGGAATTTTGAAGCTTATTCTGCTGTTAATTGCTTGTGCAACCAGTCAACTGTAGCCCATATTAGACTGAAGTGGTAACCAATATATTTCTCTTTAAACATTTGTTTTTTTGCTTACCAGATGCAGAAAAGTCATGACATTTATTTATGGACAAGAAAATAAAATTACTGATAATGTTTTTAAAAATAGAATTTTATCTTTTCCTTAATGGAATCTAGTTTGATATATATGCTTGTCAAACAAACTTATTGTGTACTTTATATATTATTATTAGTATTGTTATTATTGTTGTAATATTAATAATAATAATAATAATAATAATCCTTGCTTATTTTTAGGTGCTGAATATGGAATCACAAGTGACGAGTTTTTTGAGTTGGAAAAACTGCCAAAGTGAGTGTCTTTAAATCATGCTGCCTTTTGTCTCTCTAGAATTCAGGCAAATGACCATATTTTCTTTGCTTTTTTATTTTCATGTCATTGCTTTTTCAAAGCTGTTTTGCCTTTGCTCAACATGTTCTCTGTGAGGTTCACAGCCCTTTCGCTTTTTTTTTTTTTTTTTTTTTTTTTTTTTTTTTAAACCAATGCTATGTCCCTCACAGCTGTTTGAGGGTGATTATAGCCCCTCACCTCAAATATAAAGTCAATTCAGGTTTGCTATAGTAAAAATATTCTATCCCAAGTAAAAATCATCACAAAAATAGTAAAAGTAATTTTGTCACAGCCAATTTTCTTTTAAAAAAAATGGATTTTCATACTTTTATAGAGGTAAAACAATATAAAATATTAAAAAATGACTGATTTGTCATCATCTGAACAAAATACCAAGGAAACTTTTGATTTGAACCCCATGAAAGTAGGTATTTTCTGAAAGCAAACAATATGTTCTTTCATTTAAAAGTAAAATTGGCTGGTGTAAATGACTCAACATTTTTTTTCCTCTCCCTTTCAATACAACTAAGATTATCCATTACTTCCTGCTTCTTTTTTTTCTCTCCCTTATTCCCTTTCAATACAACTAAGATTATCCATTACTTCCTGCTTCTTTTTTTTTCTCTCACCATATACCTGTATCTTTTCTGTCCATGAATATATTTTCTTTTTCTCTCTCCTACATAAGGAACTTTAATCTGTTGTAATGTTCATGTTATCTCCTCCCTATTTGCCTTGTTTTTCACTCTTTCTCATACTGATTCTTTATGTCCAGCCAGTAAACTTTTCTCATTCTTTCATTTCTGTCCTTTCCTCCCTTGCTGTTCATTGTGTATATATATATATATATATATATATATATATATAGTCTAATTTAAAATGACTTGCAACAAGTATTTATAAACAGAAGTAAAAAATCTTGATAGTTTTTCAGAATTTTAAATTTAAGTACACTCATAAATATACTTCAGCTTAACTAAAAGTTGCACTTAATTATGATTCCCAAAAGGATCTTACACACAATAATTTATCAAATGCATTAGTCATACATAGAAATAAGTTCAACCACAACTTTCATCTAAAGAATGCTACACTTATTAAATGAGAAAATAACTTACACAGAAAACTTTTGAGAATGCTGCTGTCAAATTTTACCAAAGTGTAAATCTGTGCCCTGAATTTTTTTAAATCTCCTTTCCTAAAAGAAATATTCCTTTCCCAAGCCAGCAAACATGATTATAAAAAATTTTAAAAATTAAAAGAAAACAAACTGAAAACCCATTATTTAAAATATGATACATAAATGAATTTCTCAAAATGAAATGATATAAATTGTTGTATCCTTCAAAGATTTTACAAACAGACAAATGTGGTACTTGAGGGAAAGAACAGCAACATGCACATAGATGAAAGAAGAGAGTTTTATAAAGACAGGCAATTGGATAGCAGGCTCCCCCTGAGCTAATTTTCCCATGAAATTTTGCTCAATACCTCTTCTTTTTGGGGTCAGGACATAATTGTTCGACTTTTTTCCTCTTCCTAGTACTTTTCCGTCTCACCAGCACAAAAATAACAATTACATTATATTAAAAAAAATATAGCCTCAAGAATATTTATTTACATTCTTAAAATTTAAAATTATGAAAACTAACAAAATTTTTATGTCTGTATTATAAATACTTTTTGCAAAATAAAATCCTTATATTTGCCTTGTTAAAGTTTGAGAAAAGAAAAAATGCAACGATGTCTTCCTTTTGTCTTTTTTTTATGTATATATCAGTGATGCTGATAGGTTTTAATGTAATGAGTTCCTGGGATTCACAGGTAGGTATTTGAATGTGTCGTTCAGAAATTCCATGGGTACCAACAAATTTTCTTAATAAACTGACCAAGGGTCATCTTCTGTGATGTCCCTACCCTCCTTGAATTCTGCATCCCAATTCTTCACAGTTGCATAGGAAAGGTAGGCTTCAGTAAGAGTCTGTAGCATGTTCTCATGGATTTCCTTGGGTGTCATACCTTTATTTTGCAGATGCTTTATGCTTGGTTTTGTCCAATGTTAGATTTGTTACACACCTCTCACCTTTGTATGGTCCTCACCTGCACATAAATTAAGACTGTGTGGCTTAGAACCTTTTGAACGATCCTCATGTAACAGAAAGTCTGGATAAACCAGAGAAAGAATTATAAGTGGAAAATGCTAGTCCTTTTCAAATATCCTTTAATTTTCTTTTCTTTTTTTAATCCTAAGTTTACTCAAATCATCCAATTTAGCTGTGTCATTTAGGGGTCAGAAATGACGGCACAGGGTTTAGCAATTTGCTCATCCTTCTAGACCAATGTTTTTCAACCTGTTTTATCTCACAGTACACTTGAACCTAGAGTTTAACTTCTGCAACACACTTAAATTATGATGACAAAAAAAGAGCCTACCTTTTTTATGATTCATTTATTAACACAAACAAAACAATTTATTATAATTTGTAATAAAAAGAAGCATATAAGTTTGTTTTTTTTTAAGTTAATAATCTTGCAAGGTTGAATTTTTCAACAGGCATATTCTTAAATCTTCTTCCAAGCATTCTAGATATGATTGATTTTTGTTTTTAATATTCTTTATTGCATAAAAGCTTCTTTTTTTTTCTTTTTTTATTTTATATGTTGTGTATACGTTTATTTATTATAACAATGATATATTCATATAATCAATTTAAAGGGGTTTTTAATTTTGATATGTCCACTTATTGTGCTTTAATTAATGAACTTTAAAAATTCACACGGCACACCTTCAATCCTCCCACAGCACATCAGTGTGCTGTGGTACACCAGTTAAAAATGACTACTCTAGAATAGAAGAGCCACTCCAACCCTACAACCAGTTTGGATAACTGTCTATATTTCTGAGATGAGATATTATGTACACTATTTACATTATTCGGACTATTGTCCTCATCTTTGTTGCCATATTTATTACAGCGTTTCGTTCGTTGTACGCTTTGGCCTACTTCAGGTGGTTGGAATTTCTTTCGCTCACTAGGGCAGACTGTTCTAGTTCCACATGCCATGTTTCCTCAAGGACACAGGGCACAGTGGATAAAGGCATTAGTTAGATCGTGACAGGACCCAAAGAGTGTGAGTTCAATACCTGGTTAAGGTCATGGAGAACTTGGAGAGGGGAATTAACAGGAGATAACTGATAACTGACATCCATTAGAGATGACACGTGAAACTAGAACAGTCTACCCCATTGAGCAACCACCTGAAGAAGGCTGGAGTGTACAACAGCTGAAACATTGTGATAAATATGTCAACAAAGATAAGGACAATAGTCCAAATAATGTAAATAGCATGCAGTTTGGATAAGAATTAACAAAGAACTGAATTACTTAATATTGGCCACTGAACTCAAGCCCGATGCTGTGTATGTTGAGTGTTGACTCTCAGCCAAATAAATGACCTTTTATATTCTATTCAACCTTTTGTTATTATGTAATATTATTACATATTTATTTTGTTGAAATAGTTTTCGATATTTTGTTTGTAAAAAAAATTAAAAAAACCTCAAGTGCAGCAAGTTTGCTGGTCCTGTGTCAAAGATGAGTCTAGAACCAGACATCTATTCCTCTAGAATATACTCTCCCATTTATGAAGAAGCATTTTTAAAAATAATTTAACTTCTTTTCAGGAAAGCCGTCGTGGTTGGTGCTGGTTACATTGCAATTGAAATTGCTGGCATTTTTAATTCATTAGGCTGTGACACTTCCATGTTAATACGTCATGACAAGGTAAGTGATATTTATGGAGAACGCTTCAAATTATGTCTGATATTATCTATGCTGCAAGTTTCATAAGTAAAAAAACAAAAACATTTTTACACTGATTTGGTCATTGTGGTATATATCCTAATTCAGTTGATCTCTTTTTTTTTTTTTTTTCTTTTTTAAAAGACCAACATTAGTGTTAGATATGGTCTTGTTGGTTTAATGAAAGTTTCAAAATATTTAAGCTGTCTAAAACAAAAAATAAACAACTGCAGTTTTGGAGTGTCAATAAAACGCAGCTGTTGTATACAATATTGACTCCTAAGTAAACAATACTTGATTAATTTTAATGTTTATTGACATCCCTTGGATTATTAGTAAACATTGAAGTATCAGCAAATTAAGCACTCATTTTTATCTGATCGAATGTTGGATTTTATTTTTAATATGCATTGTTTACCAGTCAGAACCTTTTTGGAACAATGAACATGTTACATCACAGGCTAGAATATTATTTCTTTTTCTTTTGCAGGTCCTCAGGACATTTGATGAAATTATTAGCACAAGCGTGACTGCTCATGCCGAAGAATCAGGAATCAATATCTTCAAGCAAACCCATGTAAAGACCATTTTTCTTTCTTGTCATTCACCCACTTAACTGAGGTATTTTAGAGGTCACATGAAAACGAGTGTACCGTTAACAAATGTCTATTTAGGAAAAATATTAGAATAATCTAGAATATTTACTGGGAACAAACCACCTGTGGATATGGGCTGGAAATGAATTAAGCAAATACACAAAAATAGACACAAGACAGGAATGTGTCCTGCTTGCTGGATTTATTTAACCATTAGAGTAAGAAACGTGAGCTACAAATTGAGGGACATCAGAATTGAACAAGTATCAAAGAAGCGTTTTAACAGAAAATGTAACACAGAAATCCAAATGCACATTGGAATGGTGAAAGATGCCTTCCAGAAGCTAAGCAAAATATTAAGAAATGGGAGAATTTCATTAGAAAGTGTTGCGGAGTTGGACTCGGCGTACTCCCTGCTCTCCCCTACTACTTGTGACAAATGAACCGCCCTTACTTATAAATATGGCAAGTCGCCACATTAGAGTGGAATTTGAGGAGTAGTTGATTTACTAAAGTTTTTCCATCCTATGAATTTTCAGTAAACCTCTTCTTTGTTTTCCCTACCTATTTTTCTGTTCTTCTGTTCCTTTGATACTCTATGGCCTTCCTAATTTTTCTCTATTTTGAACAAAGACAACTGAACTGCTATGTAATATCAAATCCTCTTAAATGGCAATGAGTATTGGAAAATTTACTCACCAACAAAGAGATAGAGAAAACTGTAACCTACCTAACGAGCATGTGTCAAATGGATGGCAGGACAGGGACTGGGAGAGATAGTAGGGGGCAAACATTAGAGCTACAAAGGATAGGAAGTTGTGGAGAGCTATGATTGCTCTCATCCTGAAGTGAAAAAGCGCATAAATGAAGATTGTCTGTAACTCTGAGAATGTTTAAAGATATTTCAGATGAACATTAAGCAACCCAAATGCTTCATTTTTTTAATTTTTTTTTCTATTTTTTTTTTTTATGGGTTAATTGTAAATTTCAGTTATGCTTGATTGTCAAGTCACAGATGATATCTTGAATGTTTTTTTGTTTTTTTTGTCATTTGATGCCGTCCTATTGTGTATGGAAGATGAATTGTAGCAAATAATCATGTAACAACATTTTATTCTCTTGAATTCAACTTGTATCAATTTTTATTTCCTAGAAGCATGAATGTAAGCAGCATACAATCTACCATGAATAGTAAAAATGCAAATAAATATTATGATTTTATAATCGTAACATATTGCTCACAATCCTATTTTGGGAACAATGGACATTAATGGCTTACAGGGAGTTTTTTCTTTCTTTAAGAAACCTATAATTAATCCTGGATTTATATTAACGTTGGGTGGGGGTGGTATGCAAGAAAGAAAGAAATATTCCCCATTTTAGGTATTATTGTATCCTTGGATATAATAACACCATGGCACATGGACAGAAGAGAATAGATGAGAAAAGGAATGACAAACATGCTTTGTTCTTAAAGAGATTTTTATACTGCTAAGTTATACACAAAATTATATGCAAATATTTTCACTTGTCCAACATAAAGAAAACATAACCCATTTATACAACAGTGAAACAGTGTGAAAATGATGAAGAGACATAGTGTCTTACTTGTAATGAATTTGACTTACCAGAGAATTTTTGTATGGTTCTGGAGTAGCCATATTTTTTCCCAATGGGAAAACGGCAAAAGCCATGTGATGCAGTGTGGCAAAAACAAAATATAGACAGAGCTGCTTACCACTTTACCTGATAATGGAACCTGCTCCTGTCAGTCAAAGAGACAACATTTAATGTGCTGTTTCTACTGGAAGAAAGTAAATAGCGGCTGCCCTACCAGAACAGAGCCAGTGTGAACCCCAGGATGTCTGGTTATGAAGAAAAGGTTTACCAGCTTTACCCATGAAATAGTCAGGATGATGAGCCAAGCAGTGTTGGCTATGCAAATGATCCCTTTTGCTAACCAACCACTAAAGTTTTAGGCGCCATAAAAGCAGGCACATTTTCCAGAAAGGAGCGGTGTCTGGTAGTGTGCCATGTCTGTACAATGGCAGTGCCATGCATTACCAAGGATTTCTGTTTGTGTTACTCATCGTCATTTCAAATTCATTTGTTCTTGTTTGTGTTTCTGGTGTCTCCGCTGCATTTTCCCCACCGTGTCGTATTCCCATATGGAAGTCTTGTCTGTGCTCTGCCCCTGTCGTGACCCACAGTGTTTTGATTCTGGTGCTTTCTGTTTTCTGTCCCTCTTCAATTGGCTGATATACCCCCCGACCAATAAGAAGAAAATCCCTTCATGTTTCCGTATTTATATTACCCAACAGGAATTCATGCGGGCTGCATTTATCTTTTCGGTTTCTGGTGAGGACATATTTCCCAATGTGAAAACTGTGAGCCAGCAATAGTTTCTGTATTTCCCAACGGGGAAACGGAGCTATGGGCTCATGTGCTGCCTGCATGGCTGTTAGCCTGGGCAAGCTGCTTTAGCCTTGCCAGTAAAATAAGTACTTATCTTGACTCTAAGCAGCTAAATAATGATTTACCACTTTCGTCACTCTATGAATTGACATCACTCAGTGGCCATCACCTAACCCTTGTGACTCCATCTCAACCAAAGGGAGATGATAACCTTTTGCATCCCTACAATATTTTAATTTTTATAATGAATACCAACTCTTGCAGTATTCATTAAAGGATTAATATTAAAAGTTTTATTTTAGAATTTAGCCTTATGAAACTTTACTCATCTTTTGCAACCCTTGACACTTTCATGCAATTCAATCTCTCAATAGATAATGTGTTTTTATGAACAGAAAGCCATTCCAAAAATATTTCTGGAGAAGAATGTTTCTCTTAAGTCAAACTTCTGACTACATACATTCCAATAAACTTTCAATTGCTTTATTATCCAATGAACCAATTTTTTTCTTTCACTTATTAATTTCAAATTGTTTAACTTCTAGAAAATGATATATAAATGTATAAATCAGACTAATAATGAATAATCATCTCACAAAATTAAAAAACTAAGTGACATGTTTCATGCTGAGATGGAACATCTTCAGACTAATAATGGTTTTATTGATGAAGTTGGTCTTCAGATTGTGTGATGACAAAGGAGAAAACAGTCTTAGCTCAAAAAAGAATTTGTATTCTCTGTGCTGTCTGTCAAAAAAAAGAAAACCAAAAACAAGATTGGGTCAACTTTAATAGGCTTCAAAATCTGGTGATTGTTTATGTTTCCCTTTGTCCTGACCAATCATGACCATTGTTACCCCCCCCCAATAAAAGAATGCTACTTTGGATGACAGGCAGATTTCTTGAGGTTTCCTTTGGAATCCAGAACGTAGTTGTGTATTGTGAGTTTTGCATTACAGATTTTTGAGCCCTCTTGATTTATGTCCTCTGCATTTTTTACTTTGAACTTGTGAGACTGATTTCATGACCTTTGGAATTATGACTCTGGATTTGGGGATTGTCTTTGTTTGATTTCTGAAGGCATTGGATTTTGTCTTTGGCAGATTTGGTACAGGTAGGGTTGTTCTTTGACACTTTACCAATTGCCAGGACTTTACAGAGCCCCACCAAAAAGGATCATGCTCCTTTTCACTAGAGGAAAGGAGAATTTTATATTTTATATATTTTATATTCAACTTTAGTGTAGCATGAGCAGCTCTATTTGGGACTAAAGAGCTTGGGGTTTTGCGCTCTGCACCCCTCGCTCCAAAATTATTTGAATTTTTTTAAACATTAGTTTGTATTCAACAATAAAAAAAAGAAAAAAGCTGAGCTAAATTCTTTGAGTTATTTTTTATTATTATACCTGTGGTAAAATGTGTGTGTGTGTGTTTGTGTTAGTTACACATGAAAATGGAAGCTATTTCAACATCTACCCAGGTTTTAGTAAAGAGGCACCTAGGCGTTACTGTTCTGCTCTCCAGGACATTTATTTTAAGTTGCAGGAGACAGTCTGAAAAAATGTCTTCAAAAGAGCCAGTACCTCCATAGAAAGTCTTTGATGTCATTTTTTATTAGATATGTGTGTGTCAGAGAGAGAGAGAGAGAGAGTATAAAATCTGTTTTTAGATATTGGTGTGAGAAAACAAAGGCTTGAACTTTTTTGGATTTTATGACAAATTTTCATTGCTGAATGAATAATTAAACCAATGTTTTCTTTTTAATTTACTGACCATTTACTTTTGTATACAATTTTGCCATTATTATTATCATTATTATTATTTAAAGAAAGTTATTAAAAAAAAAAAAATGAAATCTTTATGAATCATAACTTCCAATAGATTTTCTCACCTATTTCCTTTGATATTCGTCCAAATGTTGAATAAAATTGATTCTTGGTCTGAAATGATACTTTTGTCCTGAAATAAAATTCTAATTTACTTTTTAACATATATTAGCCCCCTAAACCTCCTTTCTGCAAGTATGGCTCTGTTATTGTTGTAGGGTTTTTCTGCACTACACGATTTTCAGATATTTAAAAATATAGGAGGGAGGATTAGCTCACAAATCCCCACTCCAGAACTGCCCTAAAATCAATTTTTAATTGACTTTTATGTCATAGTTACCAAATTTTTGTACCCATTATTGTTTCACACCCCAGAGATTTAAAAAAAATTTTAATCCCTTTTAGAACATTCAAAACAAAATTTTGGTTAAAAATCTTCTTCTTTTTTTTTTTTTTTTTTTTTTTTCAAGAATTTTTCAGTTGTAGATTACTTACTTTATCATAAAAAAGTAATGTTGGTTTTAAATCAGATTAATTTAACTTTAAATTTGCTAATTTTACTCAAATAATGTGTCACAAATATATTATTTTTGGAAGATTTTTAAAACTGATAAATGTCCAAGGTTCATGAAAGAAGGTACATTTTATAGAGTGCCAAAAAAGAGCCAATCTTTTTATAAGTGGAGTTGAAACTGGAGCAGCTCCTTTTTGAAAATGGGGAGTGTGAGGGGAGCCAGCTCCAATTTTGGGTATGTGAGTGGGAGCAGCTACAAAAATAGTGGAGCACATAAAATTCTGCCAATTATTTGTTTTTATATATATATATATATATATATATATGTATATATAGAAATGAGAGAGAGAGAATTAATTCAAAAAGTTTGTCATTAGCTGATTGATGTTACCTTAAGCATTCTGACTCCAGAGTTTCATAGACAAACCCTCCTGTCTACTCATCATTGTGTATCAACAATTGATTACTTATACTTTTTGATTTTTCTTTTTTATATTCACTTTTCATTTTTTTTTTTTTTTTTTTTTTTTTTCATAGTGTGCCTGTCTGCATGTAGAATGTTGTGGTATTTGTTCTTTTCATTTTGTTTTTTCACTTTATGCTCATTCCTTAACTTTTTCTCTCTTTTTCCACTTTTCTTTCGATTGTTACCATTTTGACTTCTGGTTTTATATATATATATATATATATATATATATATATATATATATAAGAGGAGAAAATATATAGTGGCGGGGGGGGGGGGCGAATACAACAACAAATGCCAGTTACCATTTTATATTGGAAGGCATTAAAGATACAGAGATGCTCTGCTTAAATATAAATGTTGCTGGCTGGTGTATCTAAATGTTTGACTTTCATCTTCTCATACAACTTATTATAGCAAATAACAAGTCGAATAAGATGGTCTAAGTTATTTTAATTGTTATTGTTTTTAATAATCCAACACATTGTATCAGCTTTAGTTTGGTGAGGAAAGGAGATATGTTGTACGATTCTGAAAATAAATTTACAACAATCCCAAAATTAATGCACATTCTCTGCATTTTCACCTTAAATTACTTTATCCTCTAACAACTGCATTCTAGAAGTCAAGAGCATAATCTCTTTTCTGTTCATATAATCTTTTATTTAAATTTCTAGATGTTTCATTGTTTTGGTCTATTTAGTAAATTCCTTTTACAGGTTTAGGGTTATTATTTAGTTTTGCATTAAATCTCTTTTTGATTCTGAAGTGGTTACAAAATTTATATTAAATTTAGAGGAAAATCTTTTCAGTTGCCATTGTCATTCATTTGGTTGGTTTTATGTGTTTAGTTTTATCACAATTAGTTATATTACTTTTCTAAATTTTGTGAATTCATTCAGCTTTATGGCTAGCATTATATATGAAATAATTAGGATACCAGAGAAGCTTACAAGTATCTTCAACATATTTCTGTCAAACAAATAATGATGGCCACAGATTCTAAGTGATCTTAAGTAGAAACTGATAAATATTTTAGAAGAGTATTTGTTATTTTTATGATGTGAAATGAAATTTACAAGATTATTGTTAGATATTTACATTATTATTATTGTGGTACAACATATCAAGAAATGGTAATGTATGATTTGTTTCTATTTTCTAAGTAAATTCAATTGTATATTTGATGTTTAGAAAATCAGATAATATTCTTTTGTCGGGGGGGGGGGATATATTAATGAAGTATCATCAAATATATCAGAAACATATTGTTTAAGTAAACACATTAAAATGCCAAAAAGAAGCAATCTCATCATTAATTGGAATTTCTGCGGATAAAGTAATTATTGAAATGAAGTAACATCATTTTATAATAAGTCTGGCAGATTTTTATAATTTTATTGGCAAGGAGTGGTTAGTTTTTGATTGTACAAAATATTTTTTTTTATGAGAACTAAGTATCTGTTAACAGGTTAAAATGTCAGTGCATAAAGATTTCATATCTAAACTAGGCATGAGTTTATCTGTCCACCAGTTTTAGTCTTTTGACAAATTTGCCAGAATTTTTAAGATGTGAAAGGTTAATTGTTCCAAGAAGTGAGGGTTAAAATTGTTACTAGCTTTTTTACTAGTCTGGAGAACACTGTCAAAGATGATTGTTTATATAGGAAAATTTTTGCTTTGTATGTTTTCCAGAGACCATAAAGGTCTGGCTATTTTTGGATGGTATTCAATGATGTCATGTCCTCATTGTTAATTAACTGTCAGTTTATTTATTGAATTTTTGTGTCTTGTAGATTATTTTATGTTCATTGGTTTAATATTTTTTTTTTTTTTTAAACATTTGTTTCATGGAGTAACAATCTTATTTTTTCGTTGTTAGTATTTTTATTCGTAACAATCCTAGCTCCTTTGTCAATGATGGAAATGTCTGTAATTTTAGCTAAATTTTCTGATGCCTTTTATGCATCTTTGTGATAACATTGTTTTATTCTCTATTCCTAAACTGGCAGTGATTAATCATTGAATGATATCTTTGATAAAATACATATCATTATACTTGCAGTTCTTAAATTGTGTGAATTCTTTTATTTTTATTTTTAAATTCCCGTAGCAAATTTTAGTCCAAAGTTAAGGGCTTTGCGTTCAATGTTGGATAATCTTGTTAGACATTCTTTTCTATAAGTTCCGGTTGTCTTATGTCCCTTCCAGTTACTGTTTGAACGTAAAATGTGTAGTTTCTGTAAATTCGGTTTTCCTTTTTCTTAAATGATCCACTTCTAATTTCGACAGAATATGTTCACGTGCCGAAGCTCTAATTTAATTTTTTTTTTACTTTTTTAAATGTTCATTTTTTCATTTTACCGAGTTGTTCAGCAAGTGATTTTAAGAATTTGTATACATTTATTGGAAATCTATGGTGGACATTCTGAGGATTCTGTATATTCTTTGTATGATAACCTTTTCTTTGATGCCTTTTATTAAAGACTTTTTTCTATTTTTATACAACTGAACCAATATTAAGTTTCTTTTTCTCCATGTCGACAATGTAAGAATATGAAATACAAAGTCTCTATATTATTAAACAAATAGGTGGTAATTGAATGACAAAATGGGAAAACTCCAGTGTGACACATTTGCTCCATCAAAGTAACTTTATTGTGATAAACAATGGCGTTTTCATTAAATCTTTTATATAAAGGGAAATAGTTTTGAAATGTCTAGGAATTTAAATAAAGAATTATATGAAGACAAAAAGAGATTTCGTAAAAGAATCTGCTCATTAGTTGTTCCATTGTAACTTTGACCATAATGTTGACTTAAAGAATGTAGTTTTAATTAAAGGAAATAATTTAATGCAAAAATGTGTTGAATGTGGACTAATTTCAGAATCCTCCACAGTAAATTTAAGTCTGGGATCATTCAACATAAAATCTCCTTTCCTCAAAACTTTCTCATATAAGGTGGGATATTTAAAAACCTAAGCTGAATGAAGTTAGCTACGTTATACAACTTTATATGCCAGATGTCTGTAAATGAACTTTAAAATTGAGTATCTTTTTACTGGCATTTGTTGTGTTTCTAACCATAACAAACAGAAAAGATTGACTTCTTTGATACAACCAGTATTAGTTTGAAGAAGTCTCTTCTCGGAATGAAATGTGTTACTTACAAATCCTTCCACTCTTTTTGTCATTTGAAATGAATGGCAAAGCAGAGAATTTTAATCTTGATTTTTGTTTTATAAATTTTATTTTTATTTTTATTTTTTTTTTTTTTTTTTTTTTTTTTTTAATCACATTTTTTTTCATCTTTGACAAAAAATTTTCAATTATGAAAGCTGAAAGTTATAGTTTGGATTTCCTTTCATTCAATTATTTCAGGTTCAGACAATTTATATCGAGTGAACATTTCAATAAATAAGAATTAATTTTTTTTTTTTTTTTTTTTTTTTTTTTTTTTTAGACCAAAAATGTAACAAAACAAGCAGATGGTCTCTTAACAATTGAGACAAATAATTGTAAAATACATGATGTTGATTGTTTATTGTGGGCAGTCGGACGTGAACCAAATACGTCTGATCTTGGATTAGAAAATGTGGTAAGTTTTATGACATTGTCTGGTGCAAAAGAATTGCAGAAAACATTTTGGAATTCTGACAGTAATGCCCTTTTCTTTTTTTAAATATTGTTTTTAACTCTGTTAACATAAAAAGATAATTTTTAAAAACAAATGATAGTGTTAATATAATTTGTTATAACCTACTGAATGTTTGTGAGAGAGAGAGAAGACTAACCTCTTTTTAAGCAAAAGAGAAAATAACCAGAATGAGTGGATAAGTTAGGAATTTGAACATTTCATTGTACTTTAAAGCAAAACCTTTGTGGAAATCACTATTGTTAATGTATTCAATGTATTAAAAATAGACGTATTAAAATCAATCATCAGGAAAAATAACAGCGTTTATTATAGTTACCATAAAGAGGTAAATTGAAAAACAAAGATAGGATGAAAGAAAAGGCTTAATTGGTTTTCATTCTTTCTTGTCAGAACTCTATTGAAAACTAAAAACAAATATAGTTTATTGACTGTGCACATTTTTCAGTCTTCAAGAGAGGAATGAAAACCAGTTAGGCTTCTTTTTCTTTTTTTGTTGTTTTAGATAGGTTTGCCTATGGTCCAGTTTCCCTATCTTTTAAACAGGAGTAGAGGTTTATCCCTTGTTTCCTGTTTATGATTGGCTTTCCAGTTCCTTCTCCTAAAGTCTTCTCATCCTCTTTCACACCCAGTAACCCCTTGTGTCTTAGTGGCATTATTATTATGGTGATTGAGTTGAAAAGATTTAAAAAAAAAAAAAAAAAAAATTTCTCTTTATGGTAAATATAAAAATTTAGTTATTCTTTATTGTTTTCTGATTTTAATATGCCCATTTTAATTGCAATTATTAAATTTTGTAGCCCTTTTAAAATCTTTAATATATATACACACAGACACACATATGGGGTGTGATGGGTAACTTGTTGCCATTTTATAGTTTTATTTTTGAGTATGCATTGTTTGTTTTTGATTTTGTTGACTGCACAGAAAGGTATGGTCAGTTGGGCACCATGACACAATTCACTCCACCAGAAATTTTGAAATGGCATACTGTACTGCTTGGCATTTGTGCCGAAAGCTCCAATACAAACATTTCAGTGTGTTTAATGGTGATCTCTAGTGATGGTGATGATGTGCCTCCATTCATCTTCCCACCGGGCCTCAGACTCAACCCAGAAGCCTACATCAAGTGCCTTGAAGCAGTAGTGTTGCCCTGCATCAAGATGGTGGCTACTGGAAGACTCTTATGTCTGCCAACAGGACTCTGCACCATGCCACACAAGAGAACTTAGTCATAGCTGTCAGACAATTTCTGTGACCACATTACCCTTTACATCTGGCCACCTAACTCTCCAGACTGTAACCCCCTTGATTATTATGTGTGGGACGCAGTTGAGTGAAAGACCAAAAAAACTCCTTGTAACACCAAAGATGATCTGAAGGCAAGGATTATGACAGCATTCATCAACTTAAATAAGGAGACCATCCAGAAGAGTTGCAGGAGATTCCAAAGTCGTCTGGAGGCCATGGTTGAAGCCAATGGTGATTTTATTGAATAAATTTACTCTTTAGTATTTCAAGATATTTTTATGTAATATCTGTTAAAACGAGATGTGTTATTTTCATTTTTGCGTAATCCAGACAATTTATCTATCACACACTGTGTGTGTGTGAATAATGATAAAAGGA
This sequence comes from Acanthosepion lycidas, assembly GCA_963932145.1. Classification (NCBI taxonomy): domain Eukaryota; kingdom Metazoa; phylum Mollusca; class Cephalopoda; order Sepiida; family Sepiidae; genus Acanthosepion; species Acanthosepion lycidas. The sequence continues at coordinate 5,760,582 of OZ010594.1, read as the reverse complement.
AAACTTATCTTATCCGACCCATTTTGTCCTCTGAGGGACTTTTTCAAAGCAAATGTAAGGATTTTATTTTGTGACAAGTATTTATATACAGGTGCAAAAATATTTGTTCTTCAAAATTTTTTTTATGAGTGTTAAAAAGGAAAAAATAATATTTAAAAAAACCGATAACATTTTTGCTTTTGTATATAAATACTTGTCACAAAATAAAATCCTTACATTTGCCATGATAACGTCCATCAGAGTACGAAACATGTTGGCTAAGATAAGTTTTCTTTTTGTCTTTACTCATATTGTCCTTTTACAGATATACTGTATCTGAAATTTTTACACACGCACAACTGTTCAATATTAATGACTTCTGTAGAAGTTAACTAAACTATCACTTTTCTCATTTTGAAAAGGGGAGCCATACATTATAATCATTTGTAAATTCTACAAGTTTATCATTAAAATAAATTATGCTTAGTGCTCTTTGACTCATATAGATGTTGATGTACCAGTTAAATATTTTCTTTGTAGAATGTTGAATGTGACTCCAAAGGACACATTATTGTTGATGAGTATCAGAATACAAAAGCCCCAAATATTTATGCATTGGGTGATGTCTGTGGCAAGTTTCTCCTTACTCCAGGTAAGATTTCATTTTCATCTTTCAATAGAATTTAAAAATTCTATTTTTCACCTGAATGATGACAAAATTTTGATTGTTCACCTTTGGAAGGAATTATCAGAAAACTGAATATCATTTCTCCCCCCCCCCCCCCACAAACAAAGATTCTATTAGTTCAACATTCTGTATCCGTAGACAGATGCTGACCTTTCCAAAGATAAAGAGTTGGTTGGTCTTTGTGATTTTTGGGAGAGTCTAGTGGACCATAACTCTCCATCTTATAGAGGTGGGTATATTGTTCTTGTTTTTTTGTTTCCTTTTCACTCATTGTATTGAATAAATTATTGCTTAAGAAAGACAGATGTTAGTTGCTTTGTCAGCTGTTAATATTAGATTTACTTTTGTATTCTTCCAAAACCTCAATATTGTAAATAGTTCTTGAGAATACTTTTTATTTTTCTTTAAATTCCAAAGGCCCACTAGAAGTGTTTGGGTAGTAGAACCTTAGAATCAGTGGAAACAGCAAGTAATTACTCAACAATACTAAAAAAAAAGCCTTCCATACGCTTTAGCTCAAAATTCCTTTAAGGTTACTCAAACCCACAAGCATCTGATGAAGGTCGAATGGCACAGCTGCAGAAACAGCCAATGATGAGAGCATTAGTCCAAATGTAAATAATGATAACTCTTTCTAGAAATGATCTAAGCGTACTTTCCCCACCTCCAAAATGTAACAAATGTCTCAAAACAATTTAACATAATCTTTAAATTTTTTTTGTTAATACCATTTAGATGTTCCTTTTGTATTTTGATGTCATTTGAGCATTTTCACAAATTTTCTTGTGGATAATCTTAAAAGCTGACTCGTCACTTCTAACGTGTTTGCTAATAAAAAAAAAAAAAAAAAAAAAAATCATTTCTGAGAATAAAATATTTTGTTGTTTTATTTTTTTTCTCTTGTTATTTCAAACTAACCTCAACCTGTAATTGTATTGTCAGAGTAAAACAAGAAATTTTCAAATCAATAATTAATTCAGAATGAAATTTCAACATTTTGTTCATAGATTAGAAATTAAAGGATTATTGGCACTATTTTTTTTTACTACCAGGATATTAAAAAAAAAAAAGAATTTTCAAATAGCGAAGAAATATTAAAAAGAAAATGTATTTTCTTACTTTTCATAAAATTATCATAATTTTAAAACTTGTTCAGTAATTAAATTGGCCTTTAATGATCAGAAGAAAGCAGCAAAATCTTTTAAGAAATTTGACTGTTTAAAAATGGATGATGATCATGTAACAAATTTATGAACTTAAATTTAGAAACTACTGTAATGAGCAATTTGCAAAACAAAATATCAGTATTTTTTTTTAATTCAGCCCTTAAAGAAAAATAAATATTTTACTTTTGATCTTAACTAAACAAAAAGAATTTTTTTGTTTGGTATTGAGTTAAGTTGTAGCTTTCTTATATAGGTTAATTTTTATACTTAAAAAAAAAAAACCTATTGAGAATTCCCCTAATTTTTTTTTTTTTTTTTTTTTTCCTCCTGTTAAGACCCATTATTATAAAACAGTTTTGCATTCATAAACATTTCTTGTTTTTCAGGAAATTCATTTTCTTTGGTTACAGAATTTTGTACACATATTCAACCTTTTCTATTTCAGTTGCTATTGCAGCAGGCCGCTGTTTAGCCCATCGAGTTTTTGATGATGGCAAAAAAAACCTCAAGATGGACTACAAGGACATTCCAACTGTTATTTTTTCACATCCTCCTGTAGGAACTGTGGGACTTTCACAAGGTCAGAAAAATGTCTTTAAATATTTGAATTAACTTTTCTTTTAATATTTTGTGTATCTTTTGCCAGCCTGGCTTTATGTACTGTGCAGTAGAACTTTGGTTATTTTGAGACTCCATTACATCATGCAAATTTTATGGGAAAAAATGACAATGTCATTTCTATCCTAATTAGGATTCAAAATTAATAGTTAAAATGTAAATATTGTTTGTTTTGTTTTTTCACTGGCCGTTTTGGGCATACTTTTCCATTGGAATCTTGTTTTGCTTTTATGCTCCAATATTATCAGTTAAAAAAAAGGTCCTATGATGATCGTCCACAAACCTCATTATATAAACAGAATATACTGATTTAGTTTTCCAAGTTTATATTGAAATGTCTCCTTCTCAGTTTTAACTATTAGAAATATTCATGGCACATTTTTTTTCTTTGTGGTTATATTAAAGAAAAAAGTTGCCAATCCCAAATCTCTTCAGATCTTGTTAATTGTTTAATGCACAAAATAGTTGACTAAGAATTGAGCTTTTAATTATCAGGCTGTGATAACAAAATCTTTACATTCTTGACAGATTGTTTTCTTAACAAGAACTTTCATTTGTAGAGGAAGCTGAAAGAGAATATGGCAAAAAGAAGATCAAGGTTTACCATTCTACTTTTACACCAATGTACTTTGCTATTACTGAATGGAAAGAGAAATGCCACATGAAATTAGTTTGTCTACTGCCAGAAGAGAAAGTAAGTAATTATTATTACTATTTTTTTTAAATTGATCCGCTATATACTTGGAAATCTTCCACTCACTTCCATATTGTAGAAAGATCAATTTTATACAATTAAATAGAATTGTAATGCTTCAATCATCAAATTCTTTACAGCACTATTTTTCCATATTTATTCAACAGATGGATATTCTCTTTAGCTTGTTGGCTGGATTTTAGGGAATATGTTATAAAATCATCAGCCATTAAAACCAAATTCTGCAAATTATTTACACAAGTTTTCTTTATATATTATATCTTCAATTAATATATAAAGTGTGTGTATTTGTGCATAGCATTAGTCTGTACCTGTGGATTCCCTCCCACCTAACCCCACTGCACAGCCACCTCCCACAGGTTATGGTAGTAGAGATTAAACCTTCCTGCCAATAACATTTTTCTTTTGCCTTGTTGCAAATAGTAGTATGGCATCTGACATGAATTAAATTCCACTGTGTGTGTGGAGGGGGAGTTGCACCCATTGACATTCATCAATGTTCTTGGAGACCAAACAGGAGGTGGGGTAATTTGTTTCAGTAGTGGTGATAAGCTATATTCCAGTCAATATGTAAAATAAACAGTGCTTGCCTCAAAAATGAACTGGAGGCAATTTCTTTTGGAGCACCCTGTGTATGTGTGTGTGTGTATATATATATATATATATATATATATATATATATATATAAATTGTATTCAGGCAGCAGTGTTTCATTAAAGATGGCAAGCAAGATACTACAATTAAGCTTTTTATTTAATTTTTCTTGTATTCAAATGTTTTCTTTTTTTGGGACACAGAGTATGTAGAAACTGTTCAAATGTTCTGTAATTCCAAGCGCTTTTGGTTATACTTTCAGCCATTATCAAAGATGAATTTAATTTTTATTTTTTAATTGGGTGTATAGGTTGTGTATGTATCTAGAGTTATAGGGATGTTTTATTTTCCGAACACATTTAGCACATTGTGGTTGTGTTTGTAGTTAATATTATTAAGTATTGGCTTTTTCTTTTTTATTATTAAGGCTTCCATTATTTTTAATCATTTTTTTTTACATGTAGATGAGGTTATGTTTGTATTTCCTACTAGTTTTGTGTGTGTGTGTGTTTAAATGGATTCTAATAGAGCTGTGATCAGATAGGTGTAACATAAAGCATCTGGATAGGCATGTAATCGTGTGACTGATGCAATTATCTATGAATTCAGTTTGATCAGGAACACAGTTCCTTAAGGGGCATTTGAACTTATAATGTTCATTCATTGTAATTTTGCTGGTGTGTTCTTATTTTTTAATATAAGGTTAGCTGTTTTAAATTTTTTGTAATAGATAATTTAATTTTTTTTTTGTTTTTGTTTAGGTCAATTGGGGTAGTTGATGTGCATTTGGTTTTTGTAGAATATATTTGTTATTTTTGACTGTCTGTTCACTATCAATGTTATTTACTTTGGGAAGAAATAGTCTAATTTGGTCGTTAGGGAAGCCATTGTTAACTAGCGTGTTTTACATTATTGGGTTCTTTAAGGAAGAGTAGTCGAGAGGATGAATTCTGGTATGCACCTTTTAGGAAGGTCTTCATCACTGCTATTTTCTGCTAGTGGGTTTTTTATATAATGAAGTGATAAAAAGCTATGAGAACATCTAAGAATGGGAGTTTATTTTTTTTGACTAAGTTCAAATATCATATTTTCTACATGGGACATGTAATATTTAGAGAAGCTAATGCCACTAGTTTGAATGTAAATGTTGCCATTATGGTCATAGAATGGGACTTTGGTTCTGCATGAGTGTAGTAATTTTTTGAGTATAAGTGAATAAATGGATGGCAAAGGGATAGTCAATAATTTGATTGACTGGGACGTTTGTAAATAAATTTTTGACATCAAGTGACGCTATCATACCCTGGTTTGGTTTATTTGGAGGAATTCATGGGTGGATGTAACGCTGTAATTGGTGGGTCAGTATAGAGTTATGATGTCATTCAAGAATTTTGATAGATGGATCCCTATCTATGAGCTGTCATCTTTAATGAAACACATTATATATAATGTGAGTGATTATTTTCTTACTAGAAAATTCAGTTAGAGAGAGAGAAAATAAAAATGCAAAGTTGTTGCTAAAAATAGCAACAGGAAGGATTGCAGTAACATTCAAGAAAAATTTTTTTAAATTCCTAGTAAGAATTCTTCTTGAATTCAACATTTCTCTCACCATTTGACATTGTGGCTATTTAAATAACTCTTGAGTTTGATTAACAATCAAATTAAAAAAAAATCATTTCCCATAATTTTCAGGATTATAGTTCTTGAATGTAATTAACTTTGCTCTATCATTGCAAGTGTAATTACTTGGTCAAAATTGTCCTTCCGATCAACACAAGCCCTTTACTTAAAAGGGGCCAAATATTTGGCAAGGTTGGTTGTGGACAAACAAAATAAAAAAGCCTTAATGATCTCTATGAAAAAGAACACTGATTTTTTTTTTTTTAGCAATCTACAACCGGCACATTATGTAAATCCAGTCAATTGGTGCTTCACAAAAATCCAACTTTGTACTGAAGTGGATTTAGTTTAACAAATTACCAAAAGTGGACAGAGTCTCTGTTACAACACGCTTCTCAGGTATTTTTATCTGTTTTAAAATGAAAAAGAACATTAGTTGAGTTGGACCAAATGGTGAGGGGGAGAAAATATCTGTTTGTGTGTATATATATATATATATATATATATATATATATATATATAAAAATAATAAAAACGTAGGTACATGTATAAATATTAATTAATACATATCTTTGCTCTGTATAACAGTATTGAGCACTATTACGTTTACACCTCATGCATAAATTTAACAATTATTTATTTGCTTTCCTGCGTATGCACACCAGACGCCTGCTTATATTTGGCCTTTTCATTTATCCACTCTACAACTCTATATATATATATATGGGTGGGTGTATTTAGACAGCAACCCCTCTTTTATGCATGTTTCATTAAAGATGAATGACAAAGTACACTTAATTAAGCTTTTTTTATTTAATTTTTCTTGTTTTCTAGACATAAAAAGTGTCAAAAAGTTTAGCATATCCAAATGCTTTTGGCTATACTTTTAGCTATTATCAAAGACGATTTTTTTTATTTTTTAAAGAAAATATGTTGGTTTTTTTTTTTTATGCTTGTATCTAAAGTTCTAGGAATGTTTTACTTTCTGAACACAGTCAGCACATCGTGGCCATGTTCATAGTTAATTTTATTGAGTTTTGGCTTTTTCTTTTTATTTATGATTACAGTATTCTACAAGAACATCTAAGAATGGGAGTTTATTTTTTTGACTCACTTAATAGGTAAAGTTAAGTTTCTTTTCAAATGTGGCTTTAAGATTATCGATTACTTGTTTATTTTTTGCTAAATCTACATAGCGGACAAAATATTTTGGGTTTAGTTACTTTTTTTTTTTTTTAAATATTGTGTTTTCTACATGGGACATGTAGTAGTTACAAGTTACTAAATCCAACACATATGTCTGCTGTGTAGATATTTTCTTTTAGCAAAAATCAAACCAGAAATCGATAGTCAAAAGAATAAATTCCTATTCTTAGACACTCTTATAGAATACAGTAATAACACATTCACCACTTCATTATATTATATAAACCCACTAGCAGAAACTATTGCCACCTTAATTTTAAGAGTGAATACCCACTTAGATATAAAAAGAGAGCTCACAAGAATCCATCCTCTTGTCCACTTTTTCTTTAAAAAATTCAATAATGTAAAACAGATGCTAGTTAAGAATGGTTTTCCTAACTACCTCATCAACCACCAGATTAGATTATTTCTTTATAAAGTAACTAATAATGGTACTGAACATAACATTTAAAAACAATATCTATAAAAGGCAAATACACATCAACTATAAGACAAATTTTCTCTAATACACTACAAAAAATTTAAAACAGCTAACCTTATCAAAAACAACACACCCGCAAAATCAAAACTACAAAGAATGAACATTATTTATAAGATCAAATGCCTCTTAAGGAACTATGTCCCTGATCAAACCAAAATCATAACTAATTGTATTGGTCATAATACTATATGCCTATCCAGACAACTTAGATTACACCTATCTGACCATAGCTCTATTAGGACTTATTTAGTCACACACAAAAACTTACCAGACTATCTGAAACATACTAGTAGAAAATGCAAGCATAACCTAATCCATATGTTTTAAAAAAAAAAAAAAAAAAAAAAAAAAATGAAAATTATAGAAACCCTAATAATAAAGAAAAAGCCAACACTCAATAAAATTAACTATGAACAACGGCCACAATGTGTAGAGAATGTTTGGAAAATAAAACATTCCTATAACTTTAGATGCATACATAAAAAAGAACATGCATATTAAAAATAAAAAATGCCCTTCATAATGGCTAAAAGAATAGCCAAAAGTACTCAGATATGTAGAACTTTTAGGCAGTTTTTACACACTTGTACAAAGACAAGAAAAAATAAATAAAAAGCTGAATCACATTACCTTGTCAGACAAAATCTACATAGTAGTAAACCAGCCACAATTCCTTCCATATCCCATTGGTAAGAAGTTTCCCTGGAACCAACTCTCAATAGGATGTTTCACTCAATCACTACAATCTTAATGGTTAATGCTAGTCTTCCACTGGCTTTTTAAAAAAAAAATGTCTGTGTTTTAGAAAATTTTATGACAAAGTGGAAAAACATGTGATTTTACATTTGATGTCATTACACATGTGCATGAAGGAGAGGTGACACTAATTTTTTTTTTTTTTTTTTTTTTAAGAAATATGTATTTAGGTATATATATATATATATATATATATATATATATGTATGTGTGTGTAGCTGAGTTCATTTAGTTTCGTTTTTCTTTGATTCTATTTAATTGGACTCAGAATTTGTATGCCTCAATATTTATATGAAGAGAAGAAATACATTGATACTTTTTTTATTACTCCAATACTGTAATTATCTCATACTAAAAGCAAAATTCATAAAATATTTAAAAATGGAGTCAAAGCCAACAAATTGAAATATATTCAGCCCTGTCGGCGGGGCCTCAGAATACCTCGACTGCACCCCTGCAGAGAGTAAAAGTCCCTCAACAGGACCACCTGTAGGCCATAGGTGGCGACCCGTGTTGCCAGGGGATGGGATCCTGGTGGTTGAGCAGGTCATGACCCAAGTGAAAAGTTATCACAACCCTGCAAACCCACCACTTTGGACATTATCTGGGCTAGACGGGAGGTCAGAGGGGCCCAATCCAACTAATCGGCTAGTCACGTCAAGCCCTAACACCTATCCTCACAAAATAAATATCTTTCAAACTATTTCAAAACAACGTGATATTCCCTAAATAAGTGTCAGAAGGTGGTGGCAAGGGTCAATCAATTAGTACGTAAAAATCAGCCACATGAAGGAGTAAATAAAAGTTTTCATAAAAACAGGTGTAAGAAAACAAATACCGGAAATGCTGACAAAAATGCTACTAATATGAGTATACCTCTTTTGTATCCCTGAGAAAATAGGGCGAATGGGCTTCCCCCCCCTAATATCTCCCACTGCCGGGAAAAAAAAACAAACAACAAAATGACCCCATATTGAATCAAGCTCGGACAACGAGTCAGAGCAAGAGGTAACACACCATCAATTCATAGTATTAGAATCTATTGAAAATACTCCTCTTACCAAAATATCTCAACCGACGTCTAAAAACCAGAATCTGTGAAAAAAATGAAGAATGGAACAATACTAATTGAAATATCTAAAAATATACATGCAAAAAAAAAATCTTAAACTAGACAACCTTTGACAAGATAAAAATCAAAACATACCTACACGAAACCCTAAATTCATCGAAAGGAGTAGTGAGAAGCCATGAAGTCTCACTATGCACCCTGGAAGAGATAAAAACAAACCTAAAAAACCAACAAGTAAAAGATTTCAAAAGAATAACTATTAAAAAAAATGGTACATCTATTGAAAGCAACACATATATATTAATCTTTAACTCCCCTGTAATACCCAGGGACATAAGAATTGGATATTCAATAGCAAAAGTGGAGACCTACATACCAATGCCACTTGGGTGTTACCAATGCCAAAGATATGGACACTACAAAGAAACTTGTGCTAGAGATCCAGTGTGTAGAAAATGTGGAAATACAGAGACTGAACATCCAGAAGATTGCAGTGAAAGACCTAGTTGTCCAAACTGCAAAGAGGAGCACACTGCAGGCTCAAGAGAATGTAAAGTATGGCAGAAAGAAAAGGAAATCAACAAAACAAAATATTCACGAAATATCTCTTTCTTCATAGCAAGAAAAATTGTAGAAACAGACACCCACAATAACCTATGCCTCTATGCTGACCTCAGAAAATAAACATCCTGAATATCCAAAAAAAGAAACAACAGAAAAAACTAACTACAAATCTGAAGAAATCTCAACCTTAATAGATAACCTGAGAATTCTACTTACTGAACTAACCATAATACTCAAACCTGAAATGATGACAACAGCTAAAAATAATCAAAAAACAATTGAACACTACACATTAAATATCACAAAACAAACTCAAAAAAAGGAAACCAAAAGCCTCAGCAGAAGGCAAACAGACCTGCAAAACCAAGACAAAGAATCTACAACAAACAACCTGAAAACTCAAAACAGATCTTTGCTTCTCAACAAAATAGAACAAGAACAATCAGAAAACACGACCACAACTGAACTTTCGAAAAGAACACACCATGGAAAAAATGCAACTCAAAAAGACACACAAACTTGTAAGAAAAGCCAGCTGAGCCAACAATCAACTTACAGGTCAAAAAACCAAACAAAATCCTCCCCAGAAAAAAAAGAAACAAAACAAAAACCCTAGCAACATGACAACTGAGAATACTCCACCATCCCTAGAAGTGATGGATATATCATTAAAAAAAAACAAACAAAACATAATGAACTTAAGATCACACAAAATTCTACAATAGAACTGCAGAGGAGTGAAGGCAAATATAAATGAACTGCTGTTACTAATTACAGACCTAAACCGAGCTTTTATATGTCTTCAGGAAACCTTCTTAAAGAATAACAATAAGATAAATATAAAAGACTACCAACAATATAATTATATTAAAAACTTTAGTCTTTGAGCATCAGTGGGTACATCTATTCTAATCAGAAATGACATACCACAAAGTCTTATTGTCTTAAAAACAAATTTACAGGTAGCAGATGTAAAAGTGACTTCACACGAACAAATTAGCATTTGTTCAGTGTATATCTCACCAGATGAGGAGATGAATGAAACGGAATTACAGGAAATTACAAACCAACTTTTCACCCCCTTTATATTAATTGGGGATTTCATAGCACCATGTGGGGATGTAAAAATACAAACAAAAAAGGGAAAAACAGGGAATCATTTATAGAAAACAACAACAACAACAACTTATGCATATTCAACGACAAATCTCCAATTTACATCTGCCCCTTTTCAGGCAACCAATCTGCAATAGATCTATCCCTATGTGACCCATCTATATTTCTGGATATCTCCTGGAAAGTACTGCCAGACACATATGGCAGCGACCATTATCCAATCTGTCTACAAAATTCAGAACAAACTGACAAAAAATCCCAACGGTGGAATTTGAATAAAGCAAATTGGGAAGAATATCAAAAACAATCATCGGAAAAACTAAAAGAAGGATCAGGCATAACTAACATAAACCCAATTTACAGAAACCCTATTTCCATTGCAAAGAAATGCATCCCAAAAAGCAAAATCAAAAAGAACCGAAATAGACCCTGGTTTAATGATGAGTGTAAAATATTTATGAGACTTAGAAGAAAGGCTTTAAGAGACTTTAAAAAAGAGCCTACAACTGAAAACATGCCAAAATTCAAACAACTACGGGCAAAAACCCGAAAAATAACAAAAGACAGAAAACATGAAAGCTGGAACAATTATGTCAATAAAATGAACTCTGCGACAAAAACAAAAACTGTATGGAACATGGTTAGGAAGATAGCGCCGACAAATACCACTCTAATGCAATAAAACACCTCACCAAAAATAACAACAAAATGACCCAGGAAAAAAACATTGCTGATGAATTCACAACTACTTTCTCAAAAAACTCATCAGCCACAAATGGAAACCAAAAATTCATCAAAGTTAAACAAAATGCTGAAAAGCAAAGACTAAATTTCAAATCCAACAAAGACAAAAGCTACAACCTTCCTTTTTCAATAGAGGAATTAAAGGAATCTTTAAAAAAGCTAACGATACGGCAGTAGGACCAGACGATGTCCATTACCAATTTATAAAAAAGCTACCAAACAAATCACTTCAACTCCTGCTAAATCTGCTGAACAACATATGGACAAAAAAAACACTTTCCAAAGCTGTGGAGACAATCTCTTATCATTCCCATCCCAAAACCCAGCAAAGACGATTCAGAACCAGGAAACTACAGGCCAATAGCGCTAACGAGCTGCCTCAGCCAAACAATGGAAAGGATGGTTAATAACAGACTAACTTGGTATCTAGAAAAAAGCAACTTAGTGATTACCAGTGTGCTTTCAGAAAAAAGAAAAGTACCATAGACCATTTGGTTTGGCGAGAAACCTTTGTCAGAGAAGCTTTTATCCAAAAAGAACATCTGATAGCAGTGTCCTTTGACCTAGAAAAAGAATATGATACCACATGGTGGTATGGCATCCTAAAAGATTTATACGATCTAAGCCTAAGAGGCAGACTAATGGAATACATCGGCAATTTCTTACGAAATCGAAAATTTCAAGTATGAATAGGCAACATACTTTCAAATACACAAGGACAAGAGGAAGGAGTCCCTCAGGGAAGCATTCTTCAAGTGACCCTTTTTTGCATCACGATAAACTCCATCACAAAAACCCTGATATATAAATAAAATTGAAAGGCAACTTCAGCAATGCATTAATGCAATACACAAATGGGCCACAAAAAATGGTTTCACTTTTTCAGAATCAAAAACAAAATGCATCCCTTTTTGTAAACTAAGAAAGTTCCACAACAACCCATGTTTGAAACTAAATGGAACAGAAATTCCAGCAGTGAATTAACACAAATTTCTCGGAGTAATTTTTGACAGAAAACTCACTTTTATTCCCCATTTTGAAATATCTGTAAATAAAATGCAGCAAAGTTCTACAACAATGAATAGGGAGCGAACAAACAAACAGACCCTAATTAAACTTTATAGATCTTTACTCCAATCAAAACTTGACTATGGTGGTTTTATATACCAGAAAATCTTACTCAAAAATGCTTGAGGCTACCTACCACCAGGGACTTAAATTAATGGAAAAAATTCCTAACTACTGTAAAATACACATGGATGGATCAAAAAGTGAAAATAAAGTAGGATGTGCAGCAATAAACAAAGAAATCACTAAAAAGAAACGCCTCCTCCCAATAGGAAGCTCAATCTTCATGGCAGAGGCACATGCAATCAGCCTTTTGCTCTAGATGTAAAATCTCAGGAAGCACACCAAAAAAAACTTTATAATTCTCTCTGATTCACTATCCGTACTAACATCCCAGAAAGGGAAAAAACTAGATAAATTAATAACATCCTCCACAAACTATTCTATATGGAAGAAAAGAACATCATTCTCTGCTGGATCCCGAGCTACATTGGAATCAAAGGAGGAGACAAAGCGGACACAGCAGCCAAATCCTCACTAAAAATGAACATAGACAAAAACATAAAAATACCATACACAGATTTGAAACCTGAAATAAATTCATCAAGGAGAAATGGCAGAAAATATGGGAAAACCAAACCAAAAATAAACTCCATCAAATAAAACCTACAATGGAAAAGGGACTCAGATGATACCCGAAGAAAACAAGTTCTTATGACCTGACTACGCATAGGACATTCACACTTGACTCACTCTTACATCCTGAAGAGGATGGATCCTCCAAAATGCTCCTGCGGAAGCAGACTCACAGTGGAGCACTCCATGTTGAAGTGCAAAACCATCTCCAAAATAAGACAAAAATATTATAACCATAAGAGTCTCAAAAGAATCTTTGAAGAGACAAACACCAACAAGATATAAAGTTTCCTTTCAGAAATTGGCACCCATAACAAAATTTAAAAAAAAAAAAAAAAAAAAAAAAGATTTTTTTTTTTTCCTTTTTATAAGGAATGCTACTATTAAGCTCTGCTAAAGTACTTGCAAGAGCCTCTAAAGCCAGAATATCAGAATATCTATCTATATGTCGAAGTGTGATTATCAAGCTATCTATCTGATTGTCATGGTGTAAATATCAACATATATATCTTTATATCGAAGTATGAATGACAAGCTATCTATCTAGTTATCAAGGCCCGGATATCTATTATTTGCATTAAATAACCCAACAAGGTTGATATGCAATAAAACACAAACAAACAAGTCAAAATATATTATTCTATCCACCAACTTTATCACAACTACAATTGAGGAGAATTTATCCAAGCTTAGCATAAAGATTGTTACAATTAATTCTAAAAGAATAAAAGACTTAATATAAAACAAAATACTAAGCTAAAACTTTAAGGAGATATTTACTCTGTCACTTGTAATAATTGCCATAAAGAATACATTGAAAAAACCTCAAGGAGTTTAAATAAAATATAAATATGAACACAAAAGGGATCTTTTACAAAACCATATACTAAAAGGCAGTAGTTGCTCACCATAATGGGTCTGAACATAAAGTTGAGTTAAAAAAAATTTTTAAAGTGAAAGCAATTAAATAAGACACAAATGTATAGGAAGTGCTTTAATCGCCAGATCATTCACAGTGAATTTATGCCCAGGCTCTTCAATTTCACCATACTTTGCCAATCTTCTATTATCACAATATGGGACATTTAATAACAAGTGATTAAAAAAAAAAAACCTAAATGAAATCATCATGTGTCGACCGAAGTCGAGATGATGGAGTCCACAACGCTACACCAGACTTCCCAGTCATTTATTGCTGTCTCTAAGTCCTGCTCATGAAATAGGCTAGAACCCAAACACTTCTTAAAAAAAAAAAAAAAATTCACTATCCACCCCCTCCTCATGTTCATATGTAATTATATCAACATAAACATCACTTGAGTTTGATGAAGTCCTAAATGACCAAGCATGTCACATGAAAAAGTATTTCCACTTTGTGATAGATTTTCCTAAAATTATTATATTATTTTCCCATATATCTATGTATTTTTTTTTTCTTCTCAGGTAATTGGCCTACATATAGTTGGCTTGGCTAGTGATGAAATGTTGCAGGGCTTTGCAGTTGCAGTAAAGATGGGGGCTACAAAGGCACAATTTGACCAAACTGTAGCCATACATCCTACATCAGCGGAAGAATTGGTTACAATGCGATAAAAAAGAACATTATTACACATGCACAGTTCCATAATCTAAAAATTATTTGCAGTATTCTGTGTAAAGTTTTGACATCTCATTGCTTGTTTGTATTTACTAGATTTGAGGTGGGGGGTAAAGTATTCTGCTATCTACAAGGTAGAAATATATATATATATATATATGTGTGTGCGTGCAAATATGTAGAAAAATAGGAAAGAACACGTTAGGTAAATAATTCGGGGTTCTTTAGTATTTTTGTTTTTAAAAAACAGTGCTCCATACAGAAGTCTAAATTTTCACTTCAGGATGAAACAGGGCTTGATACTTTAATTCAATTTAATTTTAGTAATTATAATGAGGTTTTTGGCTCTTGTTTTTGAAACACGAGAACTCTTATGTAGTGAAGGAATCATATTTTTTTAAAAATAATTATATATATATAAAATTTTCATATGTAAAAGTTAATAAATAATTATAAACAGTTCTGAGATATTTTTTTTTTTTCAACTGTACTCTCTTGAGAGTTAAGACCTGCTTTTGGCTTTTGAAGCTTTTTTACATTCCATAAAGCAAATTACCAAAAGTATTTAAGTAATACTTAAGTTTTAAGTCAATTCTAATTTCATTCAATTTTGAGCCAGGATTTGAGATTACTTGAAGAAATGGCAAGAAGATATTAAATTTGAAAGGAAGCTAAAAAAAATCTTTTTGCAAAAGCTTAAATATATGATTTTGACTTCAAGTAGGATTTAAATTTTTAATCAAATGGGTCATTTTATCAGGGGGTTAAGGACTTTTGATTCCAAGTTAAAAAAAAGTAATATTAAGGGACGTTACTTTGATTGTTAAAAATATCTTTAACCCCCCCCCCCCCAAGCCTTTCCTTAAGTGCGTAGCAGTGAAATCAAAATCTGGTGAGAAAAGCCTGTCAGTCTCCAGAAAACTGAGATTGTAATGCTTTACATAAATAATGTCACAGCAAGATATTTACATTAACTATTTTAGTAACTAACCATCATAAATTTCACTAATTACTGTAAAGTAATGCTGCTTGCATCAGAATGTCTAACTTTAAAGACATGCCATTCTTTACCATGTTCTTTCAAATAGTATTTTCTTTTCTTCTGATTTTTGTTTCTCTTTTCCAGGAGTGAACCCAAAACTTTGTTTTATAATTTTCTGGGAACAATGACATGAGATGTTTTTCATATTAAAATCATTGCAAATCTAGAAACAAACTGCCAGTAGAAATCCAGTCTCTTATCCATGAGGCTCAATTAGAGTATACTCTAATTTCTTGAAAGAAATATTTTTTTTTTTTTTTTTTTTTTTTTAAATCACATTTTTGAAGCAGTTTTAATAAAACTGGGAAGAAAAAAATCCCTCAAAATGCAAATAGAATTATAAAGTGCAAAAAATTTTTTTTTTAAATTATACTTAAAGGTAATTTTAGATTAACAAAAATAAAAATGATGTGATTGGACATAGTGTTTTTTTAAACATTTTCATTTTAGCTTGCTACGACCCTCCCACTCCCCAAATGATAGGAAAAAAAAATCAAAAATATCAATAATTAATGGAAACTATTGAGATGTAAGTAATCTTACCAAATGGAGATTAATTATTGATAGCTTAAGATGATTATACTAATATCTTCTTTTGGCCTTCGTTTGAGAGAGGGGAAAAAAAAAAGAAAAAAAAAAAAAGCTCATATAAATCCTATTGTCATTTGTCTTAACCAGTGTGAATAGTTTGAATATATAAAAAAATGTCTGTATACAATATACAGATTGTTATTTAGTGGTAATGAGTAATTAGCAAATTACTGAATCTCAGCCTTAGGCATCATTGGATTTTCTAGATCACTACGAGAGAAAAGAAAAGCCAACTATATCAATGAACAAGTGGAATCTGGCAAAAGTAGCTTTACAGATTTTTGTTAATAAAAAAAAAATTGAACTTGCTCTTGATAATTTCAAATACTTTTTTAAATTAGACTAAAATGAACTTATAAATAATAGAATACAGAAAAAACAGGCTCCTTGGTGAATAGTTTTAAAGAGACTGAGTGAAAATATATATTTAGTACTGGTAGTAATTAAACACTGCTCAATATAAAATAAGACATTAAAATTTCTATTACAAATAATTCTAAAAGTGTACCCTTTTAGAATTACAGATGCTATATTCTTGATATTAGATGCTGATGTCATAGTGAAAAGATGTGTTTTTTCAGGGCTCAAAGGAAGCTATGTCATATTTTAAAAAGGCAATTTTTTTAATTATCAATTTTTTTCTTATATTTTTGTTTTTTATATTATAATTTTGTTATATTATTATGCATTTACAATATTATTAAAATACTTTAAGTCAATGTAGATATCGCTTATTGTTGGGGTTTTTTTTTTTAAATAAGTGTTTCAATAAGTTTACTTACTTTATTAAGAAAGTCTATTATCACTAGGAATTGTTATATTAGGAACATTTAATGCATTGTATTTAAGAATTACTTATGGAATTATTCATGCCAGTGTATATTTAAGCATAACATTCTTTTTTTATGAAAGGGGACATAATTTTTTTTTTTTAATTGTAGTAAATGCATTTCGAGTCATAATGTTTGTTTTGTTTATCTCTGATTATTGGTTCAGTATCATCGATTTCTTTCCCTATCATTTATCATTCAGAGATTTTTAATATTTATCAATAATTTTATTGTTATCCTTTTATTTATTGACTGTAGCAACACAACTTTTTTATGGATGAGGATTTATTTTCAAATTTGTAGCAAAAGCATTTCAAGTAACTTTTTATTTTTTTTTTTTGTTTAGCAGTGAATTTCTTCCTTTATTATTTCTTTCTCAAATATTTATTTTTAGCAACAATAATAACATTCTCATATATTTAATGATAATTTTATACTATTATTTTTTGTCTTATTGATTCACTTCAATTGTCATTAAAGCAATAAGTCAAAGTGGTACATTTGATAATGAACTGTTCATTCTGGCATCCAGTGTAATATATATATGAAGAAATATGGTCTTAAGATGTGCTATATTTATGGGATAAAGTGCTCAAAATCAGCGATAGAGCATGTGTAAATATAAAAGTGAACATAGAAGTCAACACTTTGAGGCCTCTAAGTGTTGACTTCTATGTTCACTTTTATTTATATATATATATATATGGTTGTTCTTTGTCATGGTAAAGGTCTTACTTGTCCTAGTGATCCCAAGAGCGAAGCCGTTTGGCATTCCAACATCTGTAGGGCTACCCATGGTGTAGTTAGATCAAAGAGAAAAGACCAGACTGAATGCAACCAACCCAACATGATCTCAACAGCCAAACTAGTGCAAGAGGGCTTTATAATTGAGGCGGACATTGACAGACCAAGCAGTCAACAGCCCAATGAAACTAAATTTGCCAGATCTAGCATGTCTCCCTCCCTTTTGAATCATGAGGGAGGCACTTCTGGCCAAGTGTGTGGGCTTCTCTATCACACAGTTGTCCATCAAATTCATGCAAAGAGCCTCATTAAATGCTCTTTGATTCACAGCCATCTCTGCCACCAGCAGAGAGAGAGAGAGAGAGGAGGATGATCTTAATGCAGTTGGCTGCCATCAACAATCCTTGATATTGAGCACTTTTACTGATAAATATAACATACCTTGAGTTTCATTGCTCTATGCTATTTAAACTTTCATGCACATGAAACTTTAAATAGCATCAAGTGATGAAGAATAACTAAATAATATTTATATATATATATAAGTTTTAAGGTGTGCAAAATTTATGGGATAAGATTGTATGTAAATATAAAAGTGAACGCTGAAGTCACCTCTGAGTGTTGACTTCAATGTTCACTATATATATATATATATATTAAAAAAAAGAGAGGAACTGCAAACATTTATGGTTGTAATGTGGATTTTAAAAAAAAAAAAAAAAAGGCTTTATTTTCCATAATTTTGCTACACTTGTTTCTGGTCTCACAGCCGTCATCAGGCAAAGGGTGGAGATTTTCACATATTAAAAATAATTCATTTTTTCAATGTTAAATATTCTTGATACGAGACATTTTCTTTTTTTTGTATTAGTGATCCAAATGTCTTTCTTGAACTGGCAGTAAAAAGTTCTGCATGAAGGGTTATAAAACAATTAAGATTGGTTTGAGTAGTTATTGGCATGCTTATCTTTTATGACCTCTGTGTGTTCTTAGATCTATTTCCATTTTCATGTGCTTTTGTCAGCATGCGTGTATATATGTGTATATCCACTCTCCATACATACACTGTCTCACTATGAGGAATCAGTGAACACATCTGTACACACACAAACACACACCGTCCCATTACAAAGAATCAGTACATACACACATACTTCCTAAGTTTTATGGGGTTTGCGTGTGCCTGTGAGTAGTTCTGCTTTTGTCAATATATGTGTGTGTGTGTATATATATATACATACATACATACACACACATATTCGTGCCCCACAAACACCCGCATGTATGTATGTATGTATGTATGTATGTATGTATGTAATGTATGTGAGTGGTTTGATCACTGTATTGTGTGCTTTTGTGCGTGGTGTAATGATCTATTTAGTTCTGGTTTAAATTTGTTTATGAAGTTTTTTTTTCTTGTATTTGTAGGTAAGAATAATTATCTGTTTGATATATTGGTATAATTTTAAATTTTCCCTGGTTACATTTGAAGATGTGTTGTGATACAAAAAGTTTTCTGTTTGGTTATTTTATGTTGCTTTTGTGTAGGGAGACCGTTGTTCAGTTGTTTGATACCTATATATGACTTCTTGCATTTTGTGCATTTGAGTACATACATCACATTTTTGGAGCTGCAGTTTTTATTTATTAAAAAGCATGCTGATAACTACTCCATTTCTCAAACCAATCTTAATTGTTTTATAGCCCTTCACGCAGAACTTTTCACTGCCAGTTCAAGAAAGACATTTGGATCACTAATACAAAAAAAAAAAAAAAGAGAGAGAGAATGTCTCATATCAAGAATATTTAACATCGAAAAACAAAGAAAGAAATGAATTATTTTTAATATGTGGAAATCTCCACCCTTTGCCTGATGACAGTTTGTTTAAATAAAGAAACCTATATTAAAAAAAAAAAAAAAAAGATTGTGTGACTGTTTTTTATTATTATATCATGCATTTTGCAGTATTGTTTTGAAAAAAAAAAAAAAAAAAAAAAAAATTTTTAGAAATTGCCTTACAAACCTTAGACTTATCTGGTAATGTTGTCTTTTCCTATAAGAAAAATTCTGTTTGCAAAGACAGAACTGTTAAATTGCAGTTAAAACTCAACCTGTCAAAAAATTGTGCAAATAAACAGAAGTTTCAGATCTCACATAACTACAGTTGCAACTTCATTGAATATTGCAAAATATATTTTGAGGTTAGATCAATAAATCTGTAGCCTGAAACATTTAATACAATGAAAATTTCTAATCAAAATTCAGTTAATAATGTTCAATTAATGGAGAATCATTAGATTAAGCTGAAAAATAAATTT
Source organism: Acanthosepion lycidas (assembly GCA_963932145.1). Lineage (NCBI taxonomy): Eukaryota > Metazoa > Mollusca > Cephalopoda > Sepiida > Sepiidae > Acanthosepion > Acanthosepion lycidas. Next base: position 5,740,433 of record OZ010594.1, on the reverse strand, counting down.
TTTTTTCTTCAACAGATTCAGCAGTAAGTCCAAAATTTAATGTAATATTTCATCATAAAAATGGGTAAGACCCTTTGCTAAAGAGTACCACTCATTGCTGTAATATATTTGTTTAACTAATTTTACAAAAACCTGAAAAGCTCTCTTATTCCAGATAACCTTCTAGCTACCGAATTTGATTAGTTTCTTAAGTATTAACATTTATAAAAAAAAAAAAAAATAGTAGGGGATAGAGAAATGTTCTAAAGAAAATGCATTCTACACCCCCCACCATTCATTCTTTATTCTCCCCCCCCTTCTGTTTAGCTTTCAGTTGGTTTATTTTAACTTATCAAACCTCCTCCTTTGTTTTACTTACTGAAATGACATTTTTTTTTTCATCTTACTTTAAATCAGTCAAAAAAAAAAAAAAAAACAAAACACACACCTGCAAATTATAGTTGAGTCGTTAACTTTTTTTTCTTAAGAATGCAATTCCAGAATATGATGACCAACGTCAAAACAAAAGACCAAAAATAAACATGTTTGACATACAATATTGTATTGCATTATTTTGTAGAAAAAAAAAAATACATGCTGTACACTGCAGTCACATCACAAAATATTACACAAATGAGAAAACAATTCTCATAGCTTATAATATTTGTGCAAGTGAAAAAAAAAAAAAAAAAAAAAATGTTGGGGGTGCTTGGGAGTGGAGTGTTTATTTCTTTGTTTTGTTTACTAACAATGACAAAAATATTCATCATAACCAAAGTAGAAAAAAAAAAAAAAAAAAAAAAAAACGAAAGAAATATTCAAATTATTGCAGTTTTAAGAGATTTGGTTTATTTATAATCAATAATTCTTATCAGTATTTGATGGCAGAGCAGTGAGAGGAAAGATTCTAATGAAAGCAGAAGAAATAAAGGGAAATGAGTTTGGCTAAAAACAACATTTTTATTCTCAATCATCATAATAGATTTTTTAAAATATACTAAATTTTCTTTTCTTTACACCTACCAGTATTCTATGGTAATGAGCCTCACCAACTATGTACTCAATTTTTTTTTCCCAATTACATTTTTTTTCTACTAAACAAAGATTGTAAATAATTTTTTTTTTTTTTTTTTTTTTAATTGGTCAAGATGCAACATTTCCCTATTGTAAATAACTCATAAATTTCCATTATTCACAGGCAAACCATAGAAGTGCAATGACAAAAATCCCATTCAACTGAAGTTAATCAGTTAAATTAAGTCCTTTTTATTCTCTACATTTTTCTAGACCCAAATTGTTTGATGAAAGAATAAATGTATAGAATGCTAAAAGAAAAAGTCACTTATTCCAAATAAAATGGACTAAATTTAGAATCATTGGCAGGAATTTTTGTCAAATTGTTTATTCAGATTAGAGGATGAAATTTAATTTCACAGGAGGAGGGGGAACACCATGGATAACATGCGACAGTGTCTTATATAAAATACAATGACAGGAAAGAATTTAGAATTGAAGTCCTTTAAGGAAAGGCACAGTGACCATAATTATTAGCTTTTTATTTAAGGGAGGGAGGCAGAGGATTAATTTTAAAATAGAAATTACAAGAATATTTCATCAGCTGAAAGAATATAATAAATACATTTTTCAATGTTTATACCATTTGGGAGGTTTGATATATCAAAAACGGTCCTGATAGTATTCTGTACATTGTACTCAGCTATGGATAATTAAAAAGTGGTTGGCCTTATTTGAAACCTGTTATCACAGAGACGTTCAAATTTATGTCCAAATCAGTTATATTATAATCAATTAGTTGAATGGATAAGAGACTTTTCATTTCTGTACCCCAGATCTGAAATCTACTTGTATTGATTGGTAATGAACCTCACTTACCCTCAGGAAGTAAGTTTTTATCATTTTTACTTATAAACAAATTGAATTTTTTTTTCTTTCATGCTGAAAGAACTTCAATATTGCAAAATAAGATTTTAAAATAAATGTTAAGAATGCTTGTCATAGAATTTGAACTTGGTACTAAAATGCTTGTTGCCTTTGGTCAGACATTTTGATTTTTAACTTTAAAAGCAAACTTTTTTTCTCTAAGAAATATTTTTCCCCAAATTTCATTCAAAAGAAACTATTGTCATATTGCATCAGTTACTTTTATTCAAGTTGATTTCTTGGCAATGACTACATATTCCCCTGAAAGTTGGCTCTTAAAATTGCAATAGTTAGCCATCATATTTTGATTGTTGCTTGCTTTCTCTCTAACTTAGACAGACAGAGTATTCTTGATATATATATATATATATATATATATATTTATAAAATTATACCAAATAGATTTTTGTGCCCAACAGGAAAATAGATTTTATACCCAGCAATTTAAAAATTTTTACCCAATGTAAACTTCTTTTCAAGAATCTTTGAAAAACAATAAGCCATTTATCACCCAACCCAACCAATACTCAAGTCTGTCTTTAATCTGCTCTGAAGTTGTGAAAATCATTTCAATTTAGAATAATCTGTTTTCTTTATCATAATACATTGCATCTTAGCCCATATCATGAATTATTATTCCAACCTCAACCTTCTTGTGAATTGTTCTCTCTTAAATTAAAGGAATAAAGTTTCTAAATAAAATTATTCAAACCTGCAGTGGTTTTTTGACAAAGACTCTGGAAAGTTGTAGATCAATGAAGAGTCGGGAAATCTGTTCAATATTTATAAAAATGACAAAGATTTTTGTTTCCTTTTTCAACGAGAAAGAAAACCCTGTGTCATGATTGATTTGTTGGAAATTGATTCAGATGTGCGATTTGCCCTTGAGAATTGATTAACAGACTTAAAATACTATGTACAACATCTTTCGATCTTTCCTAACTGGCTACAGCAAGTCATATGCACCAGGTTAAATAGACATTCTGCTCAAGTAATAGAAAAACTTAAGCTGATGAGACTATTTTAGTTTGGCATTTGAAATCTGCTTTATTGTTGAGATTTTTGATTCACAAATTAGTGAAATTTCCAGATAGATTTTTATATCAGGTTTTATCATTTTCTCAAGGGCTCCTCTGAACCAGTTACATTGGGCAGGGATAGAAAGAAAAAAAAAAAACTTCCTGAAGGCCCCAATAGACTAGCTCAACAGCTTTAACAAGTTTGGAAGTGTACAATGCGACAATTGTTATAATCACTATGACACTAACAAAAGAAAAAACAGCCCAAACAACTCAATAACAAAGCTATATGTAGAGTGATTTTTTTTAATACATAAATACAAATATGTGTTTATTTTGTGAGAATAGAATATACAGGAGGGACAGTTTCATTAAGAAATCTACTAGCAAACAGGTTTTTTTTATATACAACTAAAATTGAATTATCTTCTACTTCATCTGGTTTTAGTATAGGTCTTTAAGCACTTCTAATTCTATGAATTAGTCACTCAAGGTCAAAAGAACCTATTGGTTTAATAATGGGAGATATATTTCTAGCAATGATAAAGATTCAGTGTTTTCAAAGAACTAAAAAGATCAATGGGAATAGACAAAAGATTTGCCTAAAGCCAAAATAAATAATTGTCCATGCTACACTTTTGTTACATGCTTTTGTAATTATGCAAATATTTCCCTATTGCTGACTGAACAAGTAATTGGAAACCATTTAAGAGCTGACAGGTACAGGTGGTTAACTGGAGCTGGGGGGGTTATCAAATAGGGTTCTATATTTCATTTTGAGAACTGAATACAGACATTTGTAAATGAAAACCTTTATTAATGTGTAAAGAAAGTTTCTGTTGAATGAAACTTTAAAATACTCAAGAGCATATCCATCTCATTTACTATGACTGATTTTACAAGTATACAACAAAATTAATGCCAATTTTTTTAATTTGAATAGAATACACTGTGGTAATGTCTTTATCAGACAAATCGGCTAAAGCTGACTTTTTGCATATTTCAGATTTTACGAGTACATATTGAATACTTAAAGTTAACAGATTGCATTTAAAGAAAATCAATCTAATAAAAAGTATTGCATGATTCCAATGTTAAAAGCAACAAAATAATAATCTGTCTTTAATATTTGTTGTTTTTGTTGGTTACAATAATTGCACTTGTGTGTGAAGTTTGTAAGTTGACTATTAAAAAAATTATTTTCTTTCATTCAAATATTAATTATTTTTTGCCTGTAAAATCCATTAGGTTAGGACAATTGAGACCTACACACTGACATATTTTTTTTTTACCATTGGGGGGAAAAAAAGCAAAAGACTTCTGTTGTATCAAAATAAAAAGCAATGTTGTGAAGCAGAGAAATGAAATTACAAAAAGAATTAACTAAAGAAAATTTGATCACCTCAAAACAATTCATAAAAGAATAACATTTCATTGAATGATTTTATACTGCCCATCATTTATGATATTGTGGATTTTACAAGCATATGAACAGTGAGGAAAGAATAATTATTAATGTTTCAACCAGTTATTTTATAAACTTAAAGATATGAAAAAAAAAAATCTGATTTTTGACAAAGTTTTCATTTAAAAATAGAATGAAAAAGATTTTATGAATTAAATAATGAAAAAGAAATAAATTAAACCAATGAAATTAATTTAAATTTATAGAAACATACTTTAAAAAACTCAAAATCTAAATTGCTAGAAAAGTAGGGGGCGGGGAATGAAATTATCTAAATTACAAAATTTTAAATATGAGTTTGAATGAAAATTTTCAAAAATTAAATAAAATCATTTAGAAACAATAAAAGATGAAAAAACACTTAAAATCTACCAGAGTTGTTTGAAAAATGCTTTTATTATAACATTTATTTATAAATATTATTTTAAAAAGATTGACATTTACATTTTAGCACCAATGGTCGAATCAAACAAAGGAAATTTTACCATGTGCACTTCTTCAATAACAAAATGCAAAGAACAAAAGTTACTATCACTTGGGTATAACATATTTTACAAGGACATGAAGGTATTGACCTATAAAATGATTTAAATAAGGTTTATACAGATTGTCCAGGTTTTAACATATTCTAATATTTTACCTGTAAAGTCAATAAAGATTAATGAAGAGGGTGCTGAAAAGTTTTTGGCCTGCCCCACTTCCCAAAATCTATAATCTGATGTTTGGGCATTGATTTATTGTTTTTGTAAAATGGGTCAGACCAAGAACTTTTCAGTGTGCATGCACACATACAGCAAGCTAATCTCACAAACCATTACTAGTAAATTTGATCCTCACTAGGTGCCCTATACTCGTAGCCTTTTGCCAAAGTTAAGCTTGGTAAATAACTATAAACAAATGTGTGTGTCATAAGTATTTGTGATTTTCTATACACTCGTGTAAAATGCGTTGGTTAAAGATTAAAGACTGTCAGAAACATTTACTAAACAAAACTGCATTCTTTGGAAAACAGAATAAAATTATTTTATTTAAATTCAATTTAAAATTAGTTTCAAAATTACCACTAATGAAAACTGAAGTGAATCTACGATTCTGGTTAGCAAAGAAGGATAGAGAAATCTAAAACTTTCCAAGAAATCATAAGGAGAAACAATATGAAATCCCTTTAGATAGATGAAGATTCTTAAAATACAAATTGCTTCATTAGATATAAATTCTATATACAATTTTCTATCCTGCTGCAGTTTGTGTATATAATATTCATTTTTTGAAAAATAAATTGTTATTTCAAATAAGACAATGCATTTTAAATCATCCAAATTATCCTTAACGATTAAATAATTCAATTAGCTGGCATTTCCCATCTTAGTCTCCAACCAAATAGTTTCCTTGTTTCTCTTATCCAAATGTTACCCTCTTTCACCAAGAGTGAGTTTCAAATGATAAGAAGGTAGGGAAGGGGTAGGACGTAGGGGTAGAATCGAAACCAGAACTGACCAACTTTGTTAACCAAGGAAACCGACTGGAGATAGAACCTTAAATATTTTACAATTTGCTTCTTTTGTCTGTGTTCGAAAAACACCACAGAGAAAAGTGAAGCATTTATCTTACAGATAAGAAACAAAAAAAGTAATACAATATATGCCAAATATTAAAAAGTCATCTGTAAGTATAAATGCAGATTAAAAAAAAAAACTTGCCTTAGATTAGTAGAGACTAATAATAACCAATAGATTAGTAGTGATTAATATTAATAGTTAACAGTAAACAAATGATATTAAGTTTTATCCTTTAAAAATAATCTTTATTGTTTTAAGAGTAAATGAAAACAAAAGGGTAGAAAAAAATCAAATTGTTTTTCATGAGAAAAAGTCTATCAATTTATATTTGAAATATTGTTAAAAAATAGTAAATTAAAAAACTGACTTGTGTAGAGTTTAATAAATTAAAAAGTATCTATGAACACTGCGATTATTTTTTATGTTTATTTATGCACACAAGAGTAACGTGTCTTTAACATTAGCTTAAGTCAGTCCACAAATTTGGATGTAAAGTCATTTCAGTAAAAAGAAAATGTTTAGGCTTAAACAGATTTTGTTTTCCATTCAATAGACATTTGTTTTTATTGATTGAATGAGAAAAAAAATAAATAAGCTTGGCATTTACTGGGTGTGACAAATTGGATTTTACTGCAATAAAGCGATATTTTTATGCTCTCTATGAACAATTATTGTAAACAAAATCTTCACTATTCATATATGAGTAACTACCTTCCCACTTAATTAACAAACAAAATTCTCTTATCAAAAATTGAGTAATAAAAGGTTAAAGAAAATTTGTCAATAAATATTTGCTTCTGTATATTTCATACTTTCAAGCATTTGCAACAATTTTATTTTTTAAATTTCTTAAACCATAAAGCATGGTCCATTCTAAACTATTCCATTAAATCCAAGAAGTCTGTACCAGGTTCAAAGGTCAGACTAGACAAACAAAAAAATAAAAAGTTCTTAAAAAATACCTGTTAATATGTTTGAAACTATTTATACTAAATTGAATAAAATAAAAACTTTTAAAATTTAGTCATCAAACTTCATTAAAGTTTTATTTAAAAAAAAAAAAAAAAAAAAAACTTCAAATCTTACATTTGAAAATAGTAATTCAATAAATTATTAAAAAAAAAAACAAACAATGAATAATGATAAACATGGGTTTCTGTCATGTGTATATATATCTTCATTTCCACAGTAGTTAGGGTTTAACCAGAAAATTTATTTGTACACTGGGAATTATAAAGATTTTGTTTTAATTTTCAATTTTAAAATTAATCCTCAAAGACAAATCAACACAAAGTCAAAATTTCTATGCAATCAAAGACAAATCCATTTGAAAATAAACTATGGAAGATGAAGAAATATATTTTATAAATTTCTTTAAGCAAAATTATGATTTTGCATTTCATCTTTTATGTTTAGCTAAAATTTTAAACATTAAATATTAAGAGGATTTATTACAACACAGAAAAAAAAAACATTACTATTTTTGTTAGTAAGAAGAGGATTTAGAAAAATGAGATAAGCTAATATTTGTCTTTCAACAACAACAAAAAAAACATCTACAAAAGATCTTCAGAATTTGAGCAAAATAGCCAATTACAGAGAAGACCTTATCAAAGATTTTTTTTTGTTTTACTCAGTATATAATAATTACTTATGTTTACATGTCTGGAAAGAGAGATACAAAAAGAGCAAGAGAAATTAATCAGTTTTTATTCTATTCTCAAGTTAAGAAATATTGACTTGGTGTTGAGTCTGTATCAGAAATCTTACCAATATTAAGGCCACAATTTGTAACCCACAAGAAGCCAGTTTACTGAAGATGTGAATCAGTACAAGTATCAATAAAAAGACTTTTAGTCTACACAGCTCGTCCTACCAGAATACAAAACCAAGAACAAGGTTGGAGACTATAAAGAAATATACACAAAAAAAAAGGCAGGGGGCAAAGGTTAATATCGTTGGGGATAACTTGTTTTACTTATTGTCATGAGGAGTCAAACAAATATATATTCAGCTGACAATTCTTTAACCACAGGTTAGCATATGCTTGAGAAGAGAAGTCAATACTAACTGGTATTGGTGGTATTAAAAACACAATTAGTCGTAGTAGATAAAGTAGTTACAAAACAACACCAGTGAGTAGTGAAATATTTTGTGAGCTGACAACGACTTAGCAATGAAGAACACTTCTCGGCCTCCATTGTAGATTCTGGGGGAATAGTTTGATTGGTGCTACCACAGTGCTCAGGAGTAACTAGTACCCGACCATTTTGTGTCTTTCAACTTCACCTGCACAGAAAAGAAAAAGTAAAACAAAATTATGGTTTAATTTTTGAAAGTAAAATCATTTTTTACATAAATATGCAAATAAGTACATTGCTTTGGTTTCAAGAAACAAGGCATTTCATTTCAGGAAATTATAGGAATTCTTATCAAACATTCTCATATTTATTCAATTTTCAGTTTACACACTTACAAGATAAACATTTTTGTAAATACAAGATACTTTTAAAAGAAAAAAAGAAACCACAGAATATTACAGTGATACAAATGCTTTCATAACCTTTAAAATTCAAATTTTTCATTCTGATTGTCAATGATAGATTAAAAAAAAAAAAAAAAAAAAAGCAATATAACTTTTGGTTTTATACATTAGGTTGGTGCAAAAATAATGTTTTCTCACATAACAACATATGTTAGAAAACGACATTATTTTTGCACCAGCCTAATAGTTAAGAATTTTAAAAAAAGCACTTGATAATATTTACAACATCCTTGTTTGTATCTAAAGTTTCTTATAAACCTCAAAACATGGTCTTGGAGCCATTTGGCCATAGAAAGACAATCTATAAACAAAACCTCAGGTAACACTTGATAACAGTAGAATTTATAAATCAATAACATTAAAGAGAAATAAAAGAAGTTAAAGTTTTGGTGGGTTTTTTTTTTTTTTCATCAAAAATAAATTTCTAAATATATAAGCCAATTTTTTATCATTTTTAATAATTCACTCAGAATGTTCGGTCCATACATGTTAAAAAAAAATGAACAAAGACAGACCGACTGAGGATTATTGTATTTTGTGTTCAGCATATGAAGACAAAATGAAGTAATATCGGTGAGTGCTAACAAACAATACTTTCCGAATGTGTGATTTTTATGTGAGTATATTTATTAAATTATGGCAAGATGGATCGCTCTCCACCTTCCTCACAAACCTAATTGAGGCACAATAGTTTTATTAGTTAACATTTGAAGAAGAAATTAAGAGATAACTTTACCATCTTTATTTGGTGACATGTGGTTGAAAAGAAAAAACAAAGAGCTATGTCAGTTGATTTTGACTTTTTTTCTCTCTAATCACAAACCAAGAGAATCCATTTCACTTTATTTTCTGACAGACAAATCTTCCAAAACCATTTTACTTACCATGTTAAAACAGTCAAATGGTTAATTTAATTAAATTTCATTTTCATAACTTCTTAGCTATTATTTTATCAAACAAAAGCTATATTTATCAAATCCAATGTTTACAAACAATTTGGGCTCTATATATTTCGATTTTAAATATGTTACATTGTTTCTATCTTCTAAAAAGAAAAATAAGGAAACTCAATTGGTTTGATAAGCTTTACTTTGACATGGATTTCAAGGAAACAAAAAGATGGAAGCAATACATAAATGGGAAGAGTGAACAAGGATATCCATTTATCACTTCATAAAAAATTGGAATGCATTATTATTTATCTATATTTGGATTCCTAATTTCAATTGGAATAATCCTTTGATAGATTAAGAAATTTTCAAATAATAAATTTTAAAACATTCCAAAGAATTGTAGTTTTGTAACATAATGAATTTCTAGTACCTAGAGAATATTTTTGATAAATTCTCAGAGTAGACTTAAATGTCAGTATACAAAGTGAAAGGATTTCGGAAGCAATCTATAGGGAGACAAGACTGACAGGTGATATGAGAGGGTACTGAAATGTTCTCAGTAAGTCACTTCCTAAAATTAGTATTTCAATGACCAAACATCAGAATGTTGAATTTGGGAAATGGTTAGGGCCAAGAACTTTTCAACACCATCTTGTATACCTTGCTCAAATGTGACCTAGGAGGTATAATAAACATTGAATGTTGTCAACAAGATTTAAATAAATGCACTGAAAACAAAATTCATTTTTATAGTCAAATTTTAATTTTTTTAATAACACAAAAATTCTTTATCATGTTATTTTGTACTATGATTGTTGACTTTTTTTACCCTTTTTAAAAATCATTTCACCTCCAAGCAAGACAATAATGCTACTAAGATGCAAAGGGATTACTGGATGTGAAAGAGAGAATGAGGAGAAAGGACAATAAAAGAACCTGGTTCAGGAAGACAGAAGATGGAGACTGATATTGCATTTGAATTGTCGAATATTGTAGATGGCAGGGAAGTATGAAACTGGAAGAGAATTCCACAGGTGAGAAAAGAAACTATTAGAACAGAACTGATGGTTACCTGTGGTCATTTCAACAGTAAGACGAGAAAAATGTTTATATGTTAGTACACCTAAACTTATATGGTTGATGTATGAAGGAAGAAAGCTGATTAGAACAATTGCCATGAAAAGATTAACGAGAGAGAGAGAGGCTATGTGACAGCAGTGAAAGTGACTGAAATCAAGATGCTTGGTCAGAACTAATAGCATTATAGAGCCTTTGGATTTTGTTGAGAATCTCAAATATATAGCAGAAGCACCACACCAGATATTCAATGCATGGATGTGCAAGATGGATTCTGGCAAGAAAAATTGTCTGGCACAACAGAGTGAACCAATTTTCCTAGCAGCAGATCTAGCAATTGATTCAATATAATCATTCCACTTCATGTCAGTGGAAAACATGAGATGAAGAACCTGTAATGAGTTGCTCTCCTGGAGGTTAGCATCAACAGAACCTTTATTACCAGATTTGTTAAGAATGATTAAATCAAATATTTGGCCTGAAACATCATAGCCCTTGAGTAAAAAGGGTGATAATTTAAGGGATCAGAAGGTTTGGCAAAGTTCATAAAGACAGAAACTACAGAAGAGAATGCCCAACATGCAGGAAAGCAAGAAGCAGAAAGACATTTATTGTAGAGTGTGGAGAGAAAAAATGGCCAGTTGAGGAACACATTACTTTCAGACAATTGCAGGGCTACCATCAAGTCTGTAAGTCCTGTGGGTGGATCTATTTGGAGATGATAGCAGAAACCATAGAGAGAACAACATGTATAAAGATGTCAGAGTATATCTGTAGGTTAGTTAATTTACATACATAAGTATATACAGAGTTATATACATATCACTCAGTTGAGATACCGTTCTGGGGTGGGGGAATTGGGCAAAGATACTCCCAAAGAGTCGAGAGTGGAGTTAGAAGAGAATTTCCAAGGGAAGCATTCTACTTTATCAGCAGTAAATGAAAATATTTCAAAATAATTGAAGAGAAGAGGTATTGAGGATTTGACTTCCTTCAACACACAGAGCCACCAGTAATCTTGAGAACCAAACTTGTGAGAGACTATATGGTGTCTCATTCTATCAGTGAATAGTGATTTTGCTTCATTAAGAAAACATTTATATGCACATTACACTGTCTATATTTCTATATTTCTTATTATGTACACTATTTGCATTGTTTGGACTATCGACTTCATCATTGTTGCCATATTTAGTTTCAGCTATTGTATGCTCCACCCTTCTTCAGGTGATTGGAATGTTGAAATGAACCCTTTATTTTGCTCACTGGGGTAAACTGTTCTAGTTTCACGTGCCATGAGGATACATGGCACAGTGGATAAAGGCGTTAAGTAGATCCAGTGACAGGACCCATAGAGTGTAGTTAAAGTGGTAGAGAATTTGGAGAGGGGAATTAACAGGAGATAACTGATAACTGACATCCATTAGACATGGTATGTGGAACTAGAACAGTCTACCCCAGCAAGCGAAATAAAGGATTCAGTTTGACATTCCAGCCACCTGAAGAAAGCCAGAGTGTACAATGGCCAAAACATTGAGATAAATATACAACAAAGATGAGCTATTTTTATTAGCTGCCTGTCCTAATTAAAAATCTTCTGTTTTGTTTTTCAAGTTAAAAAAAAATACTATTTGTAGATAAAACTATGTGAATTTACTAATTATTCATTTTTTTTTCTCCTCAATAGGAGTAGACATGTTCAGCTATCTTCTTGTTGACACTCCTCTCCAGTCTTTTGAACAGGAGAAGAGATTTATCCCTTGATCCGTTTAGGATTGGGTTTCCAGTTCCTTGGAAAATCTTTTCATTCTTCTTCACTGCCAGTGGTCCCTTGCATCCTTGTGACCTTCCTTGGAGTGAATTGATTAAAAAAAAAAAAAGTATACACATAAATTGTGCCTCTTATTTTGTAACCCTCTACCTCGAGTGGCTCTTTGGCCTTGTATAGGGTGAACATAATTGTAAAATTAAAAACAAATATTCATAAGAGAAAAAAAAAAAAAAGCAAAAGTCAAAAGATTGAATGAACAAAATTCCCCCACAAAGAAAAAGCCATGCAACCCCCAAAACATGAGGGTACTTGTTCTGCTTTGATAAGATTGAGAAACTTGGCTTCTCATGAAAATTTGTTTCATGCACATACAATATAAACAATTGAATGCTTGTAGGGTTTCTGAGGCAATCATGCAAGCCATTGCGAGCAAGTTTGATCTTCCCTCTTATACTTTCTGTCACTTTGCTCCTTATCAAGAAGGTGCCTTTCTGTAATACAGTCAGCTTAATAATTAAAAAAAAATGTTATTGAAATTGTTAATAAGTCATAAATAATCCTTAATGCATAATAACAAGGAACAGTTTTAAGTAATGAAGAATTAATATTACTGATCAGGACAACCAAAAAGTCTACATTGTAAAAGAAAATAGAAAAATTACATTTTCAATATTTAGTTCATGTTTGATTGAAGAGAAAGTAAATAAAAAGTTTAATAGAAAGAGGAAAATGTCTTGAGGGAAGAGTAATTATTTTACCCATCTGAATTTTGAGTGAATCAGTTTTTCTTCAAAAATAGAGAAAATCTGAGACTGATATTTCAGATTCACTCTTAAAATCTTCTCTTATACAATATTTTTATAGGGTAAAAGTCATTTTAAGCAAATGGTTATAACAGTTTCAATCAAATTAATAATTTATTCTGTTTAATAAATGTAAAAGAGGATTGATGGCTAAAATGTATCAAAATGCGAACGGTTAAAATAATCTCATAAAAAATTTAAAGAAACTTTTCCAACACCTTTTTTTTGATAACCATTTAATTGTTATTTTTTTTTGTTTTAGTTTTTTTTAATGCTGAATCCAAAATAATAGAAACTATTACTTTGTTTCTTTTGCTGCAGGCAATAAAAAAATAGAAAAAAGAAAAATAAGCAAGAAACAAAAAGCATTGTTGTTCTTAAAGAGATGAGAAAATATTCAAGTTTACAACCAAAAAGAAAGAAACTGAGAAAGAATTCAAAACAAAAACTTATTCCACACACCATGTCCAGAAGCGATGTATTTCCACCTAAAGAAAAAGAAAAAAAAATACCATTCCTGTATTTAGCACATTTCTTGATTATGTTATTTTTACTTATTTTATATGTAGAGTGGTGAGGTTTTCAGAGATTTTATATAGAAATTAACAAAAATAAAAAAAAAAGACCTCATTTGACTTACATTGTATATTTTTAACATTTTATTTAAAAAGGGTAAAGTACGTTTTGAGATAGGTAAATATTGGATGTTTATATTTGAGTCTGTAGACATTTACTTGGCAGTGGTACCTTTCAGACTGAATAACAACAAAGATGAGGATATTAGTCTGAATGTAAATAATGATAACTCCTCATCCCAGAAATTCAGGCTGAAAGTATAATCTATAATCAAAGTAGGTACAGAAAAATAAAATGTCCTTCCAAAATCTTCAATGATCTGATTGTTAGATTATTGAATGAGAAATACAAATGTTCCACTGAACAACTTAAGAAATTTGATTCAAGGAGAGAAATTTTTATGAATGCTTCTATGGAGATATGTCGATTGGATTGTGGGAAGTTAGCATTAATACAGCACTTAAAATATCGATTAATAAAATAGATGCAATTTGACTGCAGCTATTCTAATTTGGCTTTTATCATTTAAATAGAATTGTATAAGATTTGTAATTCTGTTAAACTGAAGAAAAATATCTAAGTTTTTGTTAATTTGCATAAAATCTAAGCTCATTTGTTCTGGAGAGTCAGAAAATATTGAAAAATTGTCTGATGTTTAGGACCTCAAAATACATTCAATGTATGGAAATATAAAATTCTAATTTATGTTTTAAAAACAAAATTATATCATGAGAATGTGTTGCTATCCACACTTTAGGGACACTATATATATATATATATATATATATATATATATAGATATGTGTGTGTGTGTGTGTGTGTGTGAATGTAATGAGAACAAAAATAATATATAAATTCTAATGTTCACAGCATTAATTCAAAAGTGGGCTCCATACGAATAGTAGTGCAATAATTATTTATTATAATTTTTTCATATAGACAAAAACAATTTACTCACTACAAAGATGCAACTTTGTTTTGGTGCATTTAGTTGCAACTTGACTGGTGAGAACCAAAAATCTTTGAGGTCTTGCACCAGTTGAGGTGTAACTAAATGCACCAAAACAAAGTTGCATCTTTGTAGTGAGTAAAGAAAATACAAATTCTGTTTGATCATTTAGTTAGATTTTTGGAAGTATGTTGGATCAAGAATATTTCAGTATCCTCTTGTATACATCATGCACACATATTGGATACATTGATTGTATATATCATGCATCATTGCAAACAGATTGTGCCAGATAACTGAGAACAAATAAAGAAAAACAAAGATGTTCAACAAAAAGAAATTTACTTTAAAAAGTAAATAAATAAAAAAAATGCTCTACATAGAAAAACAAATGTTATTCAATAAAGCTCATCTTAGCCTTGAAAACTGCTTTGATGCAGCACGTTAAGTAACTGCAGGTGATTTGTGTTTATGTCAGCCATCATATTTATGTTGGTGACCATCAAAGAATCCTTGTGAAGCTACTGGTAGATCTTCTTCCCTAGAAATCCTGAGGAATTCAATTCAAGAAATCTAGAATGCCACATCTAATGTGGACGATACAATATTAGAAATTCTTAACCAGCCTCTTGTGGACCATACAGGCCATATGAAAGAGAACACATATGCCTATATTCATTCTTTATCCAAGACTTGACAACTGTTTTTTGCACCTTAATATAGGACTCTTAGGAAGAAGTTGATGGTATGACATGGTTCTAGACCCTCAAGGACCATTATAGACAATATGAAGTCTGTGTCTACCACTGCAGGGACATTCGTGGGATCCAGGCAGAGCTACTTATCATTCCTTCTGTTCATTGGACCACATTCAAGACATTGGCTAACTAATGAGTTAGTGTGGTTCACAACTAAAACCACAAGCAGAGTTACCTTTTCCTTTCCTGCATAAGATTGAAAACTGCTATGTTAATGCTTTTGGTACCATTTAATCCAACAAATTTCAAAACCAGTTTTGATGCATTTTCCTGCTCCTGGGCTAATATTCTATAATCACTTTCATACAAGATACTAACATAAGAGAAAAACTTAGCACATTTCATGACTGATGGATGGATGGATGGATGGAAGGATTCCTCTTCTACAGCTTATTAACCCATTGCAGCTTATTTAAAACCAGAAAATATTTTTTTGAGATAATAATGATTTAGTAATAAAAGTATAACTAATTAACCCATAGCTGGGGGAGAAGAGGTGGATTCATGCCTTTCACAAGTGCACAAGTGAATATAATGAAACTGAATGGAATTGAATCACAGTTATCTGGTTAACATTTCCAAGTCGTTATCAATTATACCACCCACACATTCAAGCTTACAGCACCTGGTATTCCCAAGTGGTTACCCATTTAAGTACTGACCAGGCTCGATGTTGCTTAACTTTGGCGATCGTACAAGAGACATTTAATGAGAGTAATTAGAAAGTCATCAATCTCAGCATCACTAACAGTGAGCATTGATGTGGCTTTACTTTTTTTTTTTAATCAAACCCCAACAGAAGAATCTTGCTCATCATCCATGAGAAGCTGATCCTTGCCTCATACCAATGTCCTTTAACAACTTAATAGCAATTTTGGCATCTTATGTGCTGATGACAGGTTTTCAATGTAGGCCCGACATATATTGACAGAAAAAAACGCCCAGCTATGGATTCTTTTTTAAAATGTTGCTTTTGATCTGGCTTGAACAGATAACATGCTCTGACTTCACCAGATAGATATACAAATTATGTTAAATCAGGTCTAATGAATTTGACTATCTTTGATGAAGAAGGTGGGCAACAATAAACCTCCTCTTTTATGTTGTCTGAGTAAACCAGAGAGAGAGAGAGAGAGAGAGAAGAGAGTACATTGATGCAAGCAAAAATAAAAATCAACATGGGTGGATGTATTTACACTATTTACATCATTTGGACTGTTGCCCTCATCTTTATTGTCATATTCATGGCATTTTCAACTGTTGTATGCTCCGATCTTCTTCAGGTGATATACGTTGGAATTTTCAAACAAAACCTTTATTTAGTCCACAGGGATAGATTGTTCTAATTCCACATGCCATCCCTTTTTTTGGATATCTCAGTTTTAACGTCATGAATATTGCAATAAAGATGAGGACAACAGTCTGAATGATCTGAATGATGTAAATATAGTAAATAGTTACAATACCCCATGTCGGAAACAGAGACAGATGGGTGAACATATCTGAAATTTGGATCTAATCATTTCTTGTGCATCAAGAAATGCTGAATTTGCTAATCGATTTCAATACTGAGCAAAGCTCATAAGCATTGACCAATGCTAAAAGAATAGGTAAATTGTCAGCATTTTATATTTTTAATTTTGCATACGTGCATTGTTTGTTTTTATCAACTGTACAGTATAGGAGGGTTAGTCAGGAACTGTCTGAGAAAAAGAACACCATGACATAACTATACTAGAAATTTGGAAACAGCAAGCCGTACTGCTTGGCATTTGCACCAGAAGTTCCAATACAAACATTTCAGGGTGTTTGGGTGTTAATCTGAAGAGAGTGCAAAGGATTCGCCAAGAGTTGGAGGAGTCTAATGGTGATTACAAAGGTATGGCAGCTCAGAAAACTCATTGATTGTTCTGGTAAGAAAAGACTTGCTGAATTTGTTGGCGAGGGTCACAGACTCAACACTGAGGCCTACATCAAGTGCCTTGAGGAGGTAGTGCTGCCCTGTGTCTAGCAACAGGACTCTGCACCATGCCATACAAGCAGGAGAACCCAGTCATGGCTGTCAGATAATTTCTGAGATCACATCACCCTTTACATCTGGCCACCTAACTCCCCAGACTGCAACCCCTTGATTATTGTGTGTGGAGTGTTGTTGAGTGAATGACCAACAAAACTCCTTGTAGCACCAAAGATAAACTGAAGGCAAGGTTTATGGTAGCATTCACCAACTAACAAGGAGACTGTCCAGAAGAATTGTAGGAGACTGCAAAGTCGTCCGGAGGCCATAGTTGAAGCCAATGGCGATTTTACTGAATAAATTTACACTTTAGTATTTAAAGATATTTTTGTTACATTTTGGTAAATATATCTGTTAAAATAAGATGTCAGTCATATTTTCATTTTTGCAAAATTTAGACGACAATTTTTCCATCACACCCTGTGTGTATATATCTCTGGGAGATATTTCTGCTCATTCAAATGCACTTTGGCTACTAAAAAGTAAATATGTGTTAGAATGATTGCCAACTATTGAATGTCCAGTAGTTTCTGAGAATTTTATTTACACGTTAGATTAAAAAGTTGGACAAAAGATGTAAACAAATTTTAAATACTTTGACCCAAGTAGATGACCTACAGAAGAAAATTTTCTATAGAAATAAAAACAGATAATTGAAAGTATTCATATTTAAATAAAAACTCAGATGATCACTTCACTATTCATTGATAACATGTTTTTTTTTTCTTTTTTACTGATAATTTAGTCTTCTTTTGATTGCTTAGGTATTTAACAATGGCTTAGTCTTTATTTATATGACAAAAAAACTACTAAAGGATAAAAAGTGTTAAGTCTTTAAATGACAAACAACTGTAAGAATTAAGAAGTTCCAAAATGGTTTAGAGAAGAATTTACCTTGAATCAAAGACAAAAATGAATGCCATCTTTCAGTATAAGTGGGGCATTATGAGCTACATCTCCCAGTCCCACCAGACTTTTACATCTAAGACTCATCATGTCATGTACACAGGGGCAAACCGTCCTGATTCTTTTCATATTCCATTAGTAAGCTTCTTTTCAAGGGCAGCTACTTTGTGGAACAGATTCATGAGAGGATGCTTCCCCAAATACAACAATCTTTACGTTCCCGATCAACCATTATCTATCCTAGATATCTTCAATTCTTACATCCATAAAACAAACGCATAGAGTAACCCTCTACATTGGGTGGTTTTGGGGCCTTGGATTAGTTGAACAATAGTATATTTAAAAAAAAAAAAAAAAAAAAAAAAAAAAATCAATATATTGCCCCGGAAAAGAAGACCAAATTTTCAATGGTATCCATTTTCTATTTTGATGGACTTTCAACAAAATGTTAGATTATTGAATTTATTAAATTGAACAGAAAATCTCATCCTCTTTGTGAAAGTGTATATAAAAAGAAATGAAGACCACAAGTTTTTTGCAAGCAATATTTAGTAAAATATTAGTTAATGAAACAGAAATAAGAATGTAGGAGAAAAAGAGAGAGAGAGAGAGAGCGAAAAATAAAATCTATATGAAAAAAAATAAAATCTATATGAAAAAAAATAAACTTTTAATAAACGTCATTAGATTATAAATTATACTGTCCTATAATCATTGTTACATTTAACGTATGATACATGTATACAAATGTAACAATTATTATGTGACAGAAATAGGACATGTGATCATCTTTTTAAAGTATGTTTGGAAAGATATTACGCTGTTGAATATAAAATTGCAGTTTTATTTCAAGTTTGAATTTTTATTGGTTCCACCCACTCAAAACAAAAAAAAAAAAACATTGTTTTGTTTTTGACTAACATTTCAATTTTCATTTTTCTTCTGTCATTTTTTGATTTAATCATTATTTCCATTTACTTCATTTTTAGACAAAATACAGGAAAACTTTTCAACTTGTGAATTTCATACAATTTTTATTTAGACAAATTCAAACTGGATTATAATGAAAATGAAATGAAGAGGATAATAAATCTTATTTATGCATAATGGCTGGCATGGGATGAAAAGTAAGATTTTGATTTGAAAACATTTTTTGTGGAGATTTCAGTTTAGATAATTATCAATTAATCAAAAGATGAAGATTTGAAGACTGGAAGAAAAATGGTACCACAAATTACAGCAACTTTCAGAATATTGACAGGAACTCTTTAAAATAATTTAACCATGATTAGTAAGAAAAAAGCTCAATAGACAAGTTTGTTCAAAAAAAGACCCAAAAAGAAAGAGATACACTGACGAAAAATAAAATTACAACACCCTACGTGTGTTTCAATTTACTTAAAGAGTAAATGTACGATTAATATAGCTGGATTACAGCAAATGATTACATACACAGATTTCAAAAAGGTTGTATAAGCATTACTCAGACAACCTATTAATACACTGTATAGCCTCTTTGGGCCTTAAAACAGTTTTGTACTTTTACATGTCTACAATCACAGATGGTAAATACTTTCATGTGATATATCCTTTTGCTGGTGCAATGTTTTCTGTCAGACTTAGAGCTGGAGTTTACATTTACTTAGAAAACAAAAACAAGACAAACACAGTAACAAGAGTTGTTGGTTGGCTAACTGAACCAATCGTCAGGTGTTATCAAATATGTGCAAAGCAGAACAAATCTGGTGAGCATGGCAACCAGGGAAGTTGTTGAACATCTTACCAAGACTGTTCAATAGGGTATCACATGAATAGGCATTACCCTGTTGGAATGGGACATGACCTTCCTGCTGCAGTATTGAGCAATTATTATTATTATTTTTTTTTTTTACAGCTTAACCCTTTGAAGGTTATTTAAAGCCAAAATATATTGATGTTTTTAGAAGGTTGCTTACAGCAGCAGGTGTTCCCAAACAGTTTCCCCACATGTGACTGGGCTCAACACTGCTTAACTTGAGTGATGAAATCCTATTACAGGAAAAGGTAGAATATATTGAACAATGTTCTGTATATACCTGGTGCAGTTTAACATTCCCTCTATAAATACCAAGGGTAAACAAAAGTGATAACTTATGGCACTCCACACCTTACCACCAGGGGTTGGGCCTGTGTGTCAGACAAATTCAACCCAGAAGATATTGCTGCCCAGATCTACTCTGCACATATAAATGATCATCATTTACATGAAGGTAGAACCTGTTTTGATCCCTGAAAACACCTCCCAGGTGATCCTCTCCTGACCCTACTGGAGAGGGTGTAAGACAGTATGCCCTGCTGCAAGTGCCTGAGAACACATTTGTTCTGAGCTCTTGAAGACTGCCTCAGTTGTTTTTACATTACATTGATTTTTAGCAAATATCTGGACAACATGGCTGTCCAGAATGCATTCAGGAAGATATTCTGATAAAATTCAGTATCATTGTTTAGGGTGTTGTAAATTTTTTTTTATTTTCCATTAGCGTATAAAAAGCCTGTATCAACCATGTTAAGTGATATGAATACGAATTCAATTTTGTATCATTTTTTGTGATGAAAAATTGATTTTGCATAACAGGAATTCTGCAAAATGAGTAAAGCATCAAGCAAAAACTCATTCTTAGAAGGTTAGGGTAGCATCATAAGGTTTCTTAAAAATAGTCAAACATTTCAGGCATGTAAACTGGCTGAATACATTGAAAAATTGAAAAAAGATCAATCATTTTGATGAAGAGAAATTTGGTTGCATGAAGACAGTTGATCTAATGTTACACAAATAAGTGGAATCCATCTAAGATGGGGAATTTCTTACATTTTGCTTATTTATCTTCTCTATGAATTAATGATGATACATTTCCTTACAGACAAGATCTTGTCAGAACCAAACAGGAAACAAATTCAATGAATTTATCAGTTCTTCAAATGAAACATTTTCTTTTTATAAAAGGAATTTTGTAATTTACAGCAAAAATTACAGAAAAGTACTGAAACCAAAGGAGATTATTTTGAATAAATATTTTTTAATTTACTATACTTTAATAAATTGACTAATATCATGTTCACCTAATAATTTTAAAATATTAAAAACATGTTATAAGTTATGTAAGCATTCACTTCAAGAAGTTTATTAAACAATATTAGATTAAATTTATAGAACTTATTGAACTCATATTCAATGTAAGAAATTATTTGATTTATTTGAATAATTATAATTAGATCAGTTTTTCATTTTTATGCAATTATTTTAAATGCAAAAGCTAAGTAAAAATCAAATTTTCTGAATTATTTAAAAAAGTAACAAACAAATTAGTGACAAAGAAAAATTTAGCATGTCAATTTTTGCCTTTTTTTGAGAAGCACATTTAAGTTTTCCATGAGGAAGAAACTTTAAATTATCAAACTATTTCATTCAGTCTTAATCTCAAGGGTTTTCAGCTCTTAATATTTATAATTTTGAAATCTTTTTTTATAGCCAAATAAAAAATATGTATTAATACATTCAAAAGTTTTATAAAAGATGTTTGAATTGAATTTGTGAAGACAACCAAATAGAGAGATCATTGTTTCAAAATCATTCTAAAAAGGTGCAAGGCTTTCAATAGTGTCATGGGGATTTTGTAATATGATGCTCATATTAAGTTTTCTATATAGTCTCAAAATGAAAAAAAAAATGTAAAGAGCTGATTCACACAAGCCAAAAACCAAAAAAATAACCTCTGAATGATTTATTATATGTGACCATAAAAAAATATGAAGCTAAAAAGGTTAAATAAGGTTAAAATAAATGCTTCAGGAAGAGGAAAGTGACTCAATTTGGAATCATATTTGCTGTTGCAAAGGGATGTGTTTTAATTTAGGCAGAAAAATACTGACCTCAGATTGGTTCATTTTTGTATGTTGCACTCTTTAAAAAAAAACAAAAACAAATGAAAAAACTAAAAAAATGTCGTTTGATAAAACATTTTAATCAAAAAAATGAAAAGCTTATAAAATTACCAACAGTTACAGTGAAACTGTAATACATTACATACCTACACAAATTTTTATATATATATATATATATATATATATATTACACACAGTTTACATGCATACATACGGTTAGAGATATGCTCTACACACCAACACACATGTATATAAATTCTGTATAAAAGAAAATAAGTTCATTCATATTTACAAAGATTTTATAAGTCATCTTTTGTTTTGGATATTATACATCCTATATATATATATATATATATATATATATATATAAATAAAGAAATATAGTCTTAAGGTGTGCTATATTTATGGGATAAAGTGCTCAATATCAGAGATAGAGCATGTGTAAATATAAAAGTGAACATTGAAGTCAACACTTAGAGGTGAAAGTCTGTTTCATGCTAGATGCAACCATCAGGCCACAAGTGCTTTTATTTTTCTCAGCTATTTATATATACGGGTCAATGGTGCATTGTGTGTAGTCTATTTTGGTAGTTATTTTGCCGGAAGTCGTTTATTTGTTTATTTATTTGGGTTAAATTATTTTGCTTGTCATTATTTTATTTTAATTTTTTTTTTATTTTTATTTCTTATCTTATAAATTTATTTTTTTATTCAATCAGTGTTTTTATTAATGTAGTAAAAATTTGTTTATGTTGCTTATCTAATGGTTTTGATTTGGTTTGGGAAGATAAAGCTATTTATTCAATTCTGGGGTTGATTGTTGTAGTTTATTCTAACTATTATTTTGGTGGGAGCAGTTTTTAATTTGTCTCATGTATTTATTTGGATTGATTATCTTTATTTGTTTTTTCTAATGGTTAATTTATCGGGATTGGTTTGATAGTTTGTTTATTTATTTGGATTAATTTAGATTAATTTATTTTACTTGTTTTTTGTTATTTGTTTATTATACTGTAAATTTTTATTTACTCTTTTCGGTTTTTAAGTAATGTAATATTTTTTTTTTAATGGTTATATAACAGTTATAGATATGTTTTTCGTCCGATTTTTGGTTTGATTTTTATAGTCTAATATTTTGGTCATAATGGTTTGTTAATTTGTTTATTATTTACTTTATTTATTTGTGTTCATTGATTTTGTTTTTTATTTATTTATTTTATTTTGTCTATTCGTCATGTGATTTGGTAATTTGTTTGGGTTAATTTATTTTATTTTTTCAGTTTTCAATTTTTAAGTAACGTAGTAAAAATTTGTTTCCATGTCTGCATTTTGAGATGAGCTCGGATCTTTTATTTAATAATTTATTTTGGTCTGGGAAGGTAATGATAGCTATTTTTTCCTCCAAGCAAAGTTTGCAAGTAGGCTGATGATCTTTTCCTTATTTTCCAAAATATTTTTGGTGTGATGTGCGTTTTGTTTTTAATATATATATATATATATATATATATATATATATATATATATATATATATATGGGGGGTGTATGGCACAAACTAAGAAATTTGTAACAATTTTACTTGGGGGAAAATTTGGATCCATAAATTTTCAAAAACGAATTTAGCAATAATTATATAAAAAACAATCATTTGGTCAGATTTGACCAGAGAACTTCTCAGCATTCTTACATGTACATATTAAAGAATAGTAGATATTTTGATAAAATTTTTAAAATCTTCAGTCATTTTGTGATATATTAGCACTCACACTAGTGCACCAGATGTGCCTGAGCTGTATACAGTGACATATGCCACAAATATGGCATAAACGCTCATTTTGTTTAATTAGATTGATTCTTTTTTTTTTTACGGTTTAACCTACTGCAGATTATTTAAAATATTTTTAGATGGTAAGAATTTTTTTCTTTTTTTTTTTTTTTGAGATAAATAATGGTTTAGCTTATTAACCCATTGCAGGTTATTTAAAACCAGAAAATATTTTTTTGAGATAATAATGATTTAGTAATAAAAGTATAACTAATTAACCCATAGCTGGGGGAGAAGAGGTGGATCCATGCCTTTTCCAAGGGTATTTGAACATAAGTGAATATAACAAACCCAACAGGAATTGGAACTCGGCTCTCTGAATAACAATTCCAAGACAGTATCCATTACACCACCCACACATCCAAGCTTACAGCACTGGCATTTCCAAGTGGTCACCCATCTAGGTACCAACCAGGCTTGACATGGCTTATCTTTGGTGATCATACAGGAACCTGTGTTTCAATGTGATGTGGCCATAAGCCTTTTTTAATTAGAACCATTTGATACAATTCTTTATCAAAACATATTTAGGGTTTCACTTTTATATTTACACATGCTCTATATTGAGCACTTTATCCCATAAATATAGCATACCTTAAAACTATATATATATATATATATATATATATATATATATATATATGTATGTATGTATGTATGTATGTATGTATGTATGTATATGTGTGTTTTTATATATATATTTTAAATAAAATTTCCAGTGAGCAGTGACCGACCACAATTGCCAGTTTCATATGCTTTCATGAAATTATCAGGTAGTCGGTAGCAGTTATGTATGAAAATCGGAACTTTATATCCCCTTAAGCAAGTCTGAGATAGTAAAAGTGTAGCTGATGTGTGCATATCATGCATGCACAACAAAAAAACTCATTGAGGGGGTGGGGGGAAAAATGCCCAACCAGCATAGATGAAAAAGCTGTAAATTCATATTAAACAAAAGAAAAAAAACAAAAACAGAAATGGTTCACCAGTGTGCCAAAAAATTGCTCAATACCATGGGGAACAATGGGGACTGTGGCAAAGAAGCTGACTGCTGAAAGCAAAAAAGTACTTGACAATACTGTGCCCTCAAAGTCCCTCATGATGGAGCATATAATAAGAATAAAATAAGCAGAAGAATCTTCTATAGAGGCACACTGGAAGAATAGAGCTTATTATTATTATTATTATTATTATATATAGATAGAGAGAGGCAGTTTGATAAAAAAATGTAGTTTTCTACATTTGTTTATCAAACTGCTAATATTTGGATTTTAATTCTGAAGACATTTTTTATATTGGTGTCACTTATTTTTATAATTTTTAAAGCCATTTAATTCATATATTTCAGAAAAATATATTTAAACAATTTTTTAAATAAGTTTTTTTTTTTTTTTTTTTTACTATTCTCCTTCTTAATGTAATTATCAGACAATTTTTTAAATTTTGTTTTATTAAAACAAAAGAAGAAAAGTAATTTTTTGAAAATTTAAACTTATTTAGTTTTTGATGGCTAAAGAATTTCTATGATTCAATGACATTTAATCCAAATCTGAGGTCAAAAATCAGTCGGGTTTGCACTATCAACTTTTTAGGCTATAAGTTCTTCAACTATGAATTGAATGGATTAAAACAAATCAAGAAATCATAAATAGTCCACATAGTCTTTCATTTTGAATATCAATGGCAAAAGTGAAAGAAAAAATTACTTATATCAAAAATACTTAATGCAAACAAATTTTATACAAGAAACTCAGAAAGAAATGAATAAAATTCCAACAAAAAATTTGAAAGTTCCAACAAATATTAATTAGAAAAAAACAGTAAAGAAAATATTTAAAATTTCAACCAAACAATATATTCCCAATCAGAAAATTCATTGCTGCTGCCATTTTATTTTGTAAATAAAACTGAGAAAGAAAATGGGATGTGTCCGTTGGTAGTTTGTAACAATAACAAATCACAAAGTTTATAAAAAAACAATTAGAGAAAAAGGTAAAAAAAAACATATACTTAACATTTTCTGTATCATGGAATCAGGAGTAAATGCAAATTGCATGATGAGAAAATAGAATTTTCCTTGTAAACAAGTCATTTGTAAATAGAAACAAAAATGAATATTACCATATTGCTAGGTGTTATGAGGAAAGGCCAACCTGTGTATATATATATATCACATCTAGCTTAAATAAAAACTGTCTTCAGCATTGTCACCAAAGAGAAGTATGCAAACAAGAAGGGAGTGAAATACCATTTTGTTTTATCATTCCTCGTATTACACAAAATAATCTCTAAGAATACGAGTATTTCTTTGCAATCTTCAGAAACATAATACATTTTCTTTTTTTCTTCATTCCCTTTGACCAAAGTTCAAACTCTCTCTTCATCATTCTCAAGCATTTTGAAGATTTTTGATAACTGTTTTCTTAGCATAAGAAACAAACATTTAATGCATTTTCCCATGGTGTAAGGATTAGAAAGCTTATCTTGCTAGAACAATTACAACCAAGTAGTGAGTTCGATCCTCACTGGGTACCCCATACTTTTGGCCTTGTGCCACATTTAAGCTAGGCTTAGAAAATCCCTACAAGAAAAAAACATTGCAGACTTGTATTCATTTTATTGAGATTTACTTCAATGTTGAGAAGCAGATAAAATAATCCATGAATGTAACAATTTCATTTTTTTTATAGAATTCATTATTATGCAACATTATCAATGTTGATCTGGCAAATATGTTTTAGTTACAGTCTGCTATATATGACTGCTATGAACATCCCCTCCCTTAATTTATAGACAAATCCTACATATGCATTCTAGAATTTTTTCCTAACAAATAAAAATGTAAAATTCTTTTTATTGTTTCCTGCCTTGGAGCTGGAACACTATAACCACTTGACTGTATCCCTTTTGTATGTAAACACAATTTTTACTTTGTGAACTTTTTGCTTTATTAATATGGTTTACTTTGTTCTTGACTTGCATATACTGTTTGTCTTATCCTATTTTGTATTGCTCTGTTCTTTCCCACCTCTTACTGTTTGAGAACTTTGTCAATTCTGCTTACTGAGAATTTTGTCAGTTGCATTTAACCATGGTCAATTATTCTGTATATGATATGAAATACCAAAATATTATCACACCAATTCCTAAAGCACTGTAAGTCACACCATGCAAAAGAAACTTTTTTAGATTTAATGATATTTTATATATCAAAAATAAATAAAATACCTGCAAAAAATTTGTAAAGGTAAAACAAAATGTAAAAAAAGTGAAAAAAATAATAATGAAGAAAAACTTACACCTTTCAATTTGGATCGGCCAGCAAAATTTTTTATTTCCAGCATTAGTTCTTCTCTTGGACTGAGTACTGGTTCTGGCAGTTTTCTCTTGGGTTTCCTTGCCAAAGCTGGTTTCTTCAGTACCACTGCTGGAACAGCTCTCAGAATTCCATCTTGCTCATTTACAGGGGAAGTAGGTCTTTCTGGTTGGTCAATTTTTTTCAGATTTGCCAATGCATGAGTAAGAGGAGGTGGAGTAGGTGGTTTAGGTGGGGGCTTTGGTACTGTCTGTTTTAACTTCACAGCAGTGAAGTCTTCATCTCTAAATGTCTCTGGTGGAGGTGGAAACTCTAAGGAAACTTTTCGAACAGGCTTTGCTTCCTTGGCTGGTATAGGAGGGGACAATACTGGTGGTGGTGATGCTCGAGTTTTCAGATTCTCTGGGAGGTTTTTCAAACCTTCTTTGAAGCTCTGGATTATCTCCTCTTGACTTTTAAGCATCAATTCCATCTTGCGCAATTCTGGGTCATCAGGGGTGCTAGCTGTTTTGTTGAGAATGATACCCTTGTGTTCTTCAAGCTGCTGTTGCCACAACTCTATTTGGTCTTTCATGGCATCTTGCTCTTCCACCATGAAAACTGGGTCTGGAAATGCTTCCAGTTTCATTTCCCAAAGGTTAATCTGCTCTTTGAGCAAATTCTGTTCTTGGAGAGCTAGTCTTCGCTGATATTCTTGTCGATGTTGGATTGCTACCAACTGTTGGTGCCACAAGCTGACTTGTTTCTGTAGAATATCATATTCACTCTCAGAATAAAATGCTTTACCCTCATCGGGGAGACATAACTTCCGATGCCAAAGGTCAATCTGCTCTTCTAAAATTTTTTGTTCATCATTTATGAAATCACTGCTATCAAGCTCGTGACCATTGTCCAGTTTTTTCTGATAAAGGTCAATCTGTCGGTTTACTATTGCTTTCTCTTGTTCAAGAATTTCAGGATCAACATCTTTTTTTCTTTGAGAGAGGGTTCTCTTTAACAGTTTTATTTGCTCCTTTGGCATTTCCTTATCAACAGTTGCCTTTCTTTGCTCATATTCCATTAGATCCTTCTGCCAGAGTTCAATCTGTTGCTGAAGAATTTCACTTTCAATTCTGGTAAGCTCATCAGCACCAACACTGCATCTCTCACGCTTTTTCTGCCAGATGGCAATCTGCTGGTTAATGATATCTTGTCGGGCAGAGTGTGATAAGGGGTGGTCATCTAGTGTGTACATATTAAGCTGCTTCTTCCAGATTTCGATCTGCAGCCTAACGTCGTCACGTTCCTCGCTGATACTGCTGGCCGTGTTACGCCTCATTTTGTTGTACCACAAATCAATGTACTTTTTGAGAATTTCCTGTTCCACAGCCAAATGGATGGTTTTTCCATCTTTCTTCTCGGTCAATCCTTTCTGCCAGAGCTCAATCTGCTGCATGAGTATGTCACGTTCCTCTTCAGTGTATCCAAGCGTTTCATTCTTAATGACCTCCAGGTGACCCTGCCAGAGTCGGATTTGTTCCTTCTGTAGTTCTTCATCAAGCAACTTCAACTTAATACGAGATTCTTTTTTCTCCTTTTTCACATCAAGCCATCGCTGCCATAGATCAACTTCTTGAGCTAATAATTCAGTTCCTCTTTCACTGATAGCCACAGCACTATTTTTCTCACTTGGTTTAATCAGCTTGTCTTCCCACAGTTTTATTTGGGTCTTCAAGATGTCTTGTTCTTCTTCTTTATAGTTAATCACAGCCAATTTCTTCTCCTGCATGGCAGATACCTTCTGTTGCCAAAGATCTACCTGCAATTTAAGCACTTCCTGTTCTAGCTGAATATCTGGAGAATCAGTTGCTATGTTATTCTTCAGCTTCTGTTGACAAAGTTCGATCTTCTCATGAAGCAAGTCTTGTTCTAGAGCAATAAAATTTTCACACTCAACATCGTCACCACTTAGGCGCTTATTCCACAACTGAATCTCTTTTTCAATTATCATCCGTTCCTGAACAAGATACTGATCGTCAATTTTCCGATTGCTATCCATCTGTTGTTTCCAAATGTCTATCTGCTTTAACATGATCTCCTCAGAAAGATTGTCTTTCTGACTCAACTTACTCTGCCACAATTCAATTTGCTGCTCTAAGATTTCCTGTTCAATCTGACTGTCATCACTTGGGTTCTTTTGCACATCCTGTAACTGCAGCTGCCAAACATCTATTTGTTCTTTAAGTATCTCTCTTTTTGTTGACACACTTCCAGTTTTGCAACAGTGCAGCTGCTTTTGCCATACATTAAGCTGTTGTTTCAAGATATCTTGTTCCTGTTGACTGAATGCATACCCTGCAAACTTTTTCTCCCTCAGGTTCTTTTTCCATACATCAATCTGTCGCTTGAGCAGGTTTTGCTCTTTCTCATCAATATCCATGTTGTCATCCTTGATTAACTGACACTGCCAGAGTTCTATTTGCTGCTGAAGGACATCTCGTTCCTCAGTAGTGTACAGATCTGCACATTTCTCAATAACTTCAATTTTTTTCTTCCAAACTTCTATTTGTTTCTTTAAAAATTCTGTTTCCTGTTCCTGGAACTTTTTTCTACCATCATGTTGCCGTTCCTTAGCAAGAAGCTTCCTCTGCCAAAGCTCAATTTGTTGCTTCAAGACATTCTGTTCAAGAAGCCTAAATCCAGATGTGTCCATGACATTAAGTTCCTTCAATTGCTTATTCCACAGGTCAACCTTCTGCTTCAATTTATCTTGTTCCTGGGGGGTATATAAATTACTATTATCACTCAGATGTTCCTGTAACTGCTTCTGCCAGTGTTCTATCTGTTTCTTGAGGTTACCCTGAGGCCCGCTCTCAATGTCACCTGATCGTATTTCAGATTCTGAATCAAAAGACAAACTGCTGACCTGAAGCATTATCTTTGGTGATTCCTCCTTGTTAGGGACTTGTTTCTCTTCTTTCTTTAATTCTTCAAGTTTCTTCTGGACTTCAACTAGAGGCGAACCACGGTAATCTAAACCCTGCCTATCCTGTTTGGTCAACAGCAATTCTTCTTTGGGACTTTCCATATACTGTGCCAGCTCTGCAGCACTTGAAGAACGGCTCAGTTCCAGCGATGCACTAGTTTCAAGATTTGGACGAATCACAGTCACTTGTTGGCCAATTTTTGTCTTGGTAAGAGCAGCTGTCTTTTCAATTCCAATCTCCATTCCATTGACCTGAAAGTGTTCCATTTCAATAACTGATGTTTTACTATTACCAATTTTCTCATTTTCTGCAGAAGACTGGGTGTGTTTTTGAGGAACTGGAATTTGGATTTCAGTGATGCCATTATCATACTGCTTAACCTCTGTAGTTTCTTTAATGACATGGTTCACTTCAGCCTCTGCATTGTGGACACTGTTTGTCGAAACATCCGATGTACCAATGGTAGTGAAACTTCCGTCAGAAGAAATACTGATTATATCAGAATTTTTCTTTTTTGGTGAATTATTGTGTAAGGCAACGTTGTGGGTGATGGTATCTGATAAGTGCTTGTTACCATCACTTACCACTGAATTCTTCATTTGTTCAACGTATGGCGGTGTTCCTGTAAATTTGCCCTCTGTTGTTCCATTAACTGTTCTGCTTTCAGCAGCCCTTTTCGACTGTGCCTGTTTGGTTGTTGCAGTTGGGGAAACATTTAAGGTTTCTTCAGAAGATGCCTTACTCAATTGTTCAACAAACAGTTTTTGTTCCATTTGTTGTTCTTCACCTAGTAACCAGAAACAAAAATTGATAAAATTTTATAAAGTATTAAAAACTGAAATAAGTAATTATTTTAACATTAAATGAGTCAGCTGAAAAATTCACACTATTACTTATGTTTATATCTTAAACTAGTAGATAGAAACACAAGTAGACAGACCAATTGGTAGACTAAAAGACCTGCAAGTGTAAAACAATAAAACAGCTGGTCAGCCGATGGTTGTATTGAGATACACTTGCCAACCAGGTGTCGGATTCTGTTGTACACAACAAAAAATATTATGAAATTAATAAAAGAAAATTTTATTGAAAATATAATTTAAGAATGAATTTGGCATCTTTTAAAAAGTAAAACTAAATAAAAAAAGATTTAAATTATAAGACATTTAGAACAAAATACTAAAACTTTCAAAAGACACTTTGTAAATATTTTTAGATGATAATCTAAATATTGTTTTAATAAAAATAAAATTCAAAAGAAACAATTTATTTTGAAATATATTTAATGTTTTAACCAATAATAAAAATTATTTTTAAACAAGTTTTTAGTATTTTATTTAATCTCTAAAAAAATGAAACAACAATAAACATGAAGGTAGCATTTTACATTTCCAATGTTAATTTTTTTTTAATTCTCAGATAAATTTTTAATTTTTATTCATAAATATTGTAAAGATTTTCTTTCTAGTTGAAAGATTTATCGAAAATGAAATTAGAGACAACTTAACTGAAACAAACATTTTAATCTTATAAAAAAGAAAAAAAAATCAAAGCATAAAATTCAGAGTAACAAATCAAATTTTGATAGAAAAGAAATGAGATTTTATTACAATTCCATATTCTTCAAATGACCAGTTCTAATAAAGTTGATCATTTTTCAAAGAGAGAATTGTCATCCTGAAGAATTTGCATTTTAGTAAAAATTGATTTAAGCAATAAGAAATTTTTATTCTCTTTATTAACTTTGTTATTACTTTTGCCATTTTGAAATATAAACCTGCGACTAATTAGAAACTTAATACAAAGTCTTTATAAAATGTGAAAATAATTCATTAGAAGTTGCAGTAAGAAGTAGCAATGAAGTTTATAATTTTACTAGAATATCTTATGTGCAAATACTTATCTAAGAAATTATCTAACAAGAAATAACAGTGTAATAACATCATTTTGCAATAACCACTAAACAATATCTATAACATTACTTCAAGGATGTTTCTGAATGATTTTCATGTCAAGAGACAAAAAGAATGATGACATCTCCAAAAGATGTCTGTAGGTAAGCATTCAAAATTATTTTATTCACAACCCAATTTCTAGTCAACATTTTCATAACATTGTTCACATTATGAACCACAATCATGTTTTTAGGAAATAACTTTCATTCTTGCTTTTGTTGCTATTGAGCACTTTGATGAAAACTCATTTTCACAGCAGAACTAAACACATGGTGGATACATTTACTATCTCTGATAAATTTCCTGCAGTTAAATGTTCAGTGCCAAAGAGAGGCAGTGTAAAAGAGCATATAAGGAAGAAAAATAAACAGTTTTAAGTTCAGATCCCTAGAAAGGGTGCCAGACACAAACCAACAGGACACAATCAATAGTAACAACAACTGCAAGTCTAACATTAGATTCCACAATCAAAAGTACAATTCAATTCCCTGTGGAACTTAAGTTGCAGACTCATATTCAGTGGAAAGTGTAAAAGCAGCATAAGGACAATTTAAAAAGAAGCTACTGATGTAATTTATCTCCCCTGAAAATGGACACCAGATCTACACACTTGGATGAAATAAAGAGTTCAGATACAAATTTCCCAGATACTGAAGGAGATAAGAGAATACAACCTTGTGACTATAACAATCAAGATGAGGATAATCCCAATACATCTATGTCTAATAATGAGAATTTTAGATGAAGATTACAAAAACAAGATATTTAAGTTTCACATCATTTAGCATTTTTTTTCTGGATATTTTTTGAAAATAATTTTTCTTGTGAAGAGGTGCATGGAATAGATTCTGGAAGCCAAATCTCCTACCACAAGTGGTGCACATTATATATTGTCAACATAAACAAGTTGGGATTATGATATTTCATGCAGGATACACTTGCTAATTCAGAGTGATCAAGTTGCAAAAATTAAATAAATGATAAAGAAATAGTTAAAAAGTTTTAAGACATTTTAAAGAGAAAATTACTGATTGGAAACTCATTGAAAAGTAAATATTGAGAGATTCTTTTTCAAAATTAAAAAATGACTTATCCATTTAACTTTACTTAACCTTGGAATCTCAGTCATTATTATCAACCTGGTCCTATCATCAGTCATCCAGCTGACTCACCTACCTTTAGCTGGAGTTTTTAGCATTTGGTCCATTAACTCATTTTGCAAGGCTTCTTCAGCCACAGCTATTGTTTCATCAAAAGCACAAGTTACTTCATCTGCAGTGCCAACTGAAGATGCAATGCTCACTTTGCTCAAACTTCGGGCATGTCCTAGAAAAGCAAAGAGTGATGACATATGTGCAGTGGGACAATGGAATGCAAGATAAACAAAGGTAAGGACAAATTTATGTGCACATGAAGACAGAACAAAGGTCAGAAAGAGCATAAAGGGTAATGAAGTTCATGAAAATGACTGATTTCCTGTTAGCTTTGTTATAAAATTTGTACAGCAGATTTCAAACATAGAATATTTAGACAACAATCATTCATTTAGACATGTTTTGTTAAATAGAAAAGACATAAAATATTCAAATTTTTGTAAAGTTTTTCCTACTGTTAAATTAGTGATTTTATTTCAGAAGGAAAATGATAAAGGAACTTGCTTTAAATAAATGTTAAAGATCTGAGGACTTTCAAATCATTAATGACCATTTTCAAGGATAGAAGATTGAAAGTTTAGAAATATCCAGAACAGGTGTTTATATTGTTGTCAGTTTAACACTAGAGAGAATGAGGATTAGCATTCTATGATTATGAATGGAATTTAGTGTCCTATGGCAAACATGACAATTTAGAAACATTTCAAGAGATGATTACACAGATTGAAACAAATTTTATTAATAGTAGGTTGGTTCCCCTTAATGTAAAGGGCCTACAGAATTTGTAATCATTTTGTTCAGAGAACTATTGTATTGTCAACCAAAACCTGATGACTATGAGCAAGTGTGCCATAGGTTTGTTTTACATTCTGTAAATTGCACTTTGAAGGAAGAGATAACCAGTCATTCATCTCCAGAGAAATGTTGGGATAATATAAACAATGTGTTTTCTCTTTACTTGCAAAGCCATAGTCTTCTAAAGAAAGAGAAAAGGATGTTTTGAATATTTTTCTAGTAGAAATATATGTGTGTGTGTGTGTGAACTGCTGATACCTCTTAACAAGTGGACAGAACGAATACAAAACAGTTTGTCTACAAAACTCCACAGCTAAGCGAGTAATTTTATTTGTATTAATCCTTTCTTTTTCCCCTCCATATAAGGATTATGTTTAGTATTTAATTCTATTTCTTGGACATAATACATTAGCCCAGATTCATTTCAGACTTTTAATGGACAATTACATGAATGCCATACTGGCTATTTTGGGACTTTCAATGCTCATTGTTTCAAAACATCACAGAAAGTCATCAGATCAGATCTCAGCATTTAATTATAGCAAGTTCTTTTGCAAGTTTCTACCAGAAATAAAGTGACTAACCAGCGACTATTTCAACATTGAGACAATCTCACCATTTTCACATTTTTTGTCTGTTCTATTTATTAGAACACACACATATATATATATATATATATATATATATATATATATATATATATATATATATATATACACGCATGCATGCATGCATGCATACACACACACACACAAAGGTAAATTTGGAAGCTTAAAAAGTTGTTGACCTTATTCTAAGAATATAAATGCCTTTATTCATAAACATTTTTGAATACTCAAAGTGTCATGGAAACTGAATACTTTTCCTTGTAAACCTTATTCAATATATCTGTCTCTATTCCTGAGATGAGGTATAGTAACTATTTACATCTTTCATACTGTTGTCCTCATTTTTATTGCCATATTCACAATATTTGGCTATTGTACACTGATTTCCTTCAGGTGATATATGTTGTAATTTCGAATCGAACCCTTTATTTAGTCAAAAAAGTGACGTAACCCAAGGAGCTGTTAGTTTACCTGGCCACAGCAGAGGGAACAAAAACTTGGAGAATTGAGTTACTAAAGGGAATTAACTGATACTGAGATATCAAAAAAGGCATGGCATGTGGAATTAGAACAATCTGTGTGGAGTAAAAAATGGTTTAGTTTGAAATTCCAACATATATCCCCTGAAGAAGATTGGAACATACAATGGCTGAAACATTGTGAAATATGGCAATAAAGATGAGGACCACAGTCAGAACAATGTAAATTGTTTATTATAATAGTCATTCTTTATTATGCTGGGTGGAAAGAACATGTCATTTCCTTTTCACTCTTTATCAAAAAGTCATCTGCACTTAAATTTAGATTCAATAAAAGATAACACTACACTACCTTGTTTTTTTATTTATTTCTGAAATCCTAACTTTATATTCCTGTTTAAAAAGAATGTTTTACAATTTGCTGATTTCACTCAGATATATTGAATATAACCTTTGGCCACTTGAAAAGGTAAACACAAATTTCACTTACAATTTAGTAAAAAATTTCCATTTGACTTCTATGCAAAAAACTGTCTGTGGTCATATTTTTAAACTTTTTTAAACTTATGATTAAAAGCATTTATTTTACATATATTTTTCAACAGTCTCCTTTCTTGTCAATACATTTAACCCAATGCTACACACACACAGTGAAAATTATAGAGTGATAATTTCAGATTAAAATTCAGAAAATAACTGTATCAGGCTACAGACAGAAATCTGTCCTTGTACACAGGTTGTAGATACATAAAAAAAGATTATATGCTGTAAAAATTTTAAAGATAATATCAAAATGCAAAATTAATTTCTTTCCCAATAATTGTAAAAAGAAAAAAATACTTTTTATGATATCTGGGTCACAATTAAATAATATTAAAGTCAAAATGAAACTATTTTCAGTTAGGGTTTTAATCTTTAAAATGTTTTGTTGCAAATTAAATTCGCATGAAATTAACATAAGATATAAGTGATGACAATAAATTATCTATTTATCAAATTTTCATTTGTGATTCTTTAAAATACTCTTAAAAATTATTTTAAAAAATACTCAAATCAGACACTGAAAAGTATTTGCAGTAGTAAAGGTTATGTTAGTCACTTTGATGTGTGACATCCATATAAACTAAAAAAATACCTATCAGTGTAGCAAGTAAAATTATCACTACTAAATATGCCAAAGATTGATCTTCATCCAAAGACAATGATGCTGTATAGATAATGAAATTTGATTGATTTTCTGTTTTATGGTTTGTCATCCCTTTGTGGATTATTTAAATCCAAAACATATTTTGGATTGTAAGAATTATTCTTTTTTTATGCATGAGTATTGGATTAACATTTTTTTTTAGAATAACAATGACTTTTTCAGATATAAATCCTACTATTTAACCCACAGATGGGGAGTTGCATCTTTCTTAAGTGTATTTATAGTTAAGTAAATGTAAGGAACCCAACTGGAATTCAAATTCAACTCACCTATTTCCCATTGCAAGCTGTTATCTATTAGGTCACCTGTACATCCTGAATGAGCTAGCAAAAGAATCTCTATTATGAACACCTTCCAGAGAACCAAACAATTGATTCAAACTTGTACTGTACCAAATTGAATAAAGTGATCAACAAAAACCAAATGTCTGCAATTGGTTAAGACAAAGGGTGCAATATTTTGTTGGTACAATTCTAGACTATCAGAGTCTTTGGTAATTTGACAATAATTGTTATAGAAACTTATCAATGTCAATTCCGATGAATAGTTTCAAAAATCACTATAAAAATTAAGATGTATTGTCTTTCTAATTGGAAATTAAAGAAAATATATATAAATAGGAAATACAGATGCATCTCAACAGTGGAATTTAAGGAAAAGTTTAATTTTGCTGTTTATAATAATCTGATCTATTATCGATGATGTAGTGAATCCTTTTAACAAAATTACTGCAACAATCACATATGTCATACATTTCACCCAAATCTGAAGCAAACACAACTTCTTTATTGAATCTCTTCTGGTTGGGCAGGGAACTGTTCAGTATTTGGAAAAAATGCAAAATTAAAAATAAATTATTTTTTAAATTGTAAAAAATATGTAAAATTAAAATTTATGGACTATAAATTTCAGATATAAGCAATCTTTTTGTATTAATCTATTTTCTTTCAACATATTGTATACAAGATTTTAAGAAACATGTGCACAATCTTTTCAGCTTTTCCTGTATATACAGGGTGCGATGTGTAAATTGTTGCCATTTTATATTTTTAATTTCACATGAAAGTTGTTTGTTTTTTTATTTTGTTGACTGCACAGTATAGTTCGGTCAGTTGGGCACTATCTGTGAGAAAAAGAGCACCATGATGTAATTCCCTCTGCCAGAAATTTGGAAACGGCATGCTGTACTGCTTGACATTCATGCCAGAATCTCCAATACAAATGTTTCAGTGTTTTTTCAGAGTGACAATCTGAAGACAGTGCAGAGGAATTGAAAAGAGTTGGGTGAGAGTAATGGTGAATACGAAGGTAGGGCAGTGTGGAAAATTCACTTTGATCATTCTGATAAGGAAAGAACTCCCAAATTTTTTGGTGAGGGCTTCAGACTCAGGGGCCTACATCAAGTGCTTTGAGGAGGTAGTGCTGCCTGGGTCAAGAGGGTGGCTGTTGGAAAACCCTATGTTGAGCAACAAGACTTTGCACCATGCCACACATGCAGGAGAACCCAGTCATGGCTGTCAGACAATTTCTGCAATCACATCACCTGTTACATCTATCCACCTAACTACCCAGACTGCAAACCCTTGGTTATTATGCGTGTGGGACAGTCAAGCGAGAGACCAACAAAACTCTTTGTAACACCAAAGATGACCTGAAGGCATGGATTATGGCAGCATTGACCAACTTAAACAAGGAGACCATCCAGAAATGTTGCAGGAGATTTCAAAGTAGTCTGCAGCTGTGGTTGAAGCCAATGGTGATTTTACTGAATAAATTTACTCTTTAGTATTTGAGGATATTTTATATAATTTTGGTAAATATATCTGTTAAAATGAGATGTCAGTGTTACTTTCATTTTTGCATCATTTAGACAACAATTTATCTATTGCACCATGTCTAGTGATATTGTAATTGTATCAAACTCAAGCCATCTTGGCATACAAGTATGAGACTTGAAAAGATCAGGAATGTTCATACATTTATTGACTATTCACAAATATTGCCCTGATCCAATTACTTTATATTTCTATGAAAAGAAATTTCAAAATATATGTGATCAAGTTTATGAATTTATTGTATCCACATAATGTAAAAGAAAGAACTAAGCAATAAGTTTTTTTTTATTATGTCATTTAATCTTAGAGAATATCAATTTTGATATGATGCACATTTCAAGAATGGAAATAGTTTGGGTTTGAGTTAGTAAAATCCTTTTATTAAATTTAATGGACAGAGATTTTATCTCTGTTCTCTTCTTCCCCAAAACAAAGTATTATGTGTTAATTATTAAATAATATCTGATTGACTAAAATTTCATCAACAATAACAAGAGTTTTCAGAAAGTTTTTTGTTTTCCCAGTCAGTCTACAAAAGATCCTCAGTTTCTTTTTTGAACTCCTGAAACACAAATGTTTCAACATAATGTATTTTTTAAATGTTCAATCAAAATTATCTGACAAGAAGCTTTTGAAATGTTAATATTGAATGAGGAAACAACAGTTTTGCAAGATAGAGAGTAATATTTAGAAAACATTTTAAAGATAAGAAATGATCTCTGAGATTTCCAAACCAATGATCATGATCCCAAATGGCCCTATTGATTGTAGACTATGTTAGAAAAATAAATAAGAAAAGTTATAAGTCAAAAGTAATTCA
The DNA here is from genome assembly GCA_963932145.1 of Acanthosepion lycidas. Classification (NCBI taxonomy): domain Eukaryota; kingdom Metazoa; phylum Mollusca; class Cephalopoda; order Sepiida; family Sepiidae; genus Acanthosepion; species Acanthosepion lycidas. Next base: position 5,701,296 of record OZ010594.1, on the reverse strand, counting down.
AATATATTTACATTACATTAAAGTAACATCCAAACTCTGGCTCAAGATAATATTTGTGAATAATAAAGCATCAATAAATGTATGAACATTTTTCATCTAATCACATCTAATACTTTATGCCAAGATGGCTGAAGCTTGAAAAAAAATCACTATCATTTCTTACATTTGGTATTGCTATTTTTCATGACTCATATACTGTAACATGAAGTTGTGCTTTTCATTTTCTTTGACCAACACAGGAAGAATTGACATTTACTGATTATTAAAGTTAAATAAAATTTATTGCATAAGATGAAATGAAGAAACAATGATGGAATTATGTTTTTATTCTAAATGTTACTAGGCCAAAAGGATTTATTGTTCAGGATTAAACAAGTTTGACAAACACTGATTTTAATAGTGATTATTATGTTCAGTATGTTGCTTTAAATAATTCATGCCATTTGAAATATTCTGCAGAGAAAGCTTTATCACTAAAGATTTCTGACATTTTCACATTGTGTAAATGACAAAGAATTGCCAAGTTTAATGCATATCTGCCGTTTCTTGTAATACAAGAACATTGGTAACTATTTTCTATTTACTGAAAACAAAATTGTTTCTTCAAATAAATTTTTACTATACAACCAAATTAAAACATTTTGATATGACCTTGTATTAAAAAATTAAAAAAACAAACAAAAAAACAAACAAAAAAAAAACAGATTCACCTATTAATTAAATCTCAAATAATAATAATTCTAGTTTATCAGTGTTATTCTCTTTGAAGTCTAGGAATTTCATTTGTACACCTTACTAATTAATGATTGTGAAATAAAATCTCAGTTTTAAGATGAAGGGTTTAGAGTAAATCTCTTAAAGTATTGAATGCTTTTTCCAATATCTTTTATGAAGATTTGGAGGTGGTGATTAAAATTTATGATTTTATGTAAAAAAAACAAAAACAAATAGCAACAAAAGAAAGGCAAGTCCAAATTTCCTAAATCTTAGTATTTCTTCCATATTCAACATAAAATAATTTATCAGTTTAGAAGCAAACCAACTTCACCAATTTCTGACTCAGCATTTATTTAAGCACTTAAAACAATGATTATTACACAAATAGAATTACATATCATTCATGCCATAAAATGAAATTAAATAAAAACACAAAGCAAAGCTGGTTGGTTTTCAAATCTAAGCTACATGATTCCAAAAACATCAAATTGATAAAAAAAAAAAAAAATTGTCAAGCTTAGCAGCTGGCAAAAAAAGATAATACATAAAAATTTAAATTCTTCACAAATTCATAAGGCTAGCACTAAAAATGAGTTTTATAACAGCAATTTTAACTGAAAAATAAGATTTTACGATAAAGTCAAGTAAAAGAACTTTATGAGTCGTACAATGAAGAGCTGTTGTTTCGTAATATTACAATTTGATAACAAGATTAAAAAATGTATTACAAATAAGATTTTATTAATTTTTTTAATATATAAAGAATAAGAAATAATCATTTCTAGATTAGATCAGATTTATAACTCCACTATCATTTATAATTTCTTTATAAAATCACTTGATAACTTGTTATGGCATGACATTGCCAGTCAGCATACAGTGTCAATTTCTATGTGCACACTGTCATTTTGATAATTACTTTTTAAATAATTTCCTTCTAATTCTATAATTGTCAGCATCAGAGAAAGTAAATGATTATACTAAGTTATTTTCCAGTGAATTCATTGTTAAATATATACACACATGAAGCACATATGCAAAAAAGAAGGATGTTTTCATGAAAGAACAAATAATCCATATTTTACTACCATTTTAAGCTCTTTGAGAAAATTACTTAAATGAAAGTTTTATTTTTATAACACACACATGCAATAAACATATCCATTTTTAGCTCAAGAGTTAGTAAACCATGTCTAATCTAATGTCTACTATTATAGCCTTATACCAGGAACTAGCTTAAGCTTGGCAAATATCTACAACAAGTAAAGAAATCAGTAGAATGCAAAAAAAGGTTTCCCAATTAAAATAGCAGAAGCAGATGTTTACAAACTAGCATTATGCAGAAATTAGGCAGAAAATTAGAAGGTATGAAGTGTTAGAAGCCTAATTATTGTTAATACCACAAAAGCTGACCAAATTTTCAGAAATCTACTCACCACCATGTGGACTAGTATCACTAGCAGTTAAAGAAGTAGAATCTTCAGTAATACCAACACTTTTGTCAACCATTTCAGTTCCTATAATTATAATAGGGCTCGGGATGTCTGTAGGTGGTTCTCCCGGTGGTGGTGAGAGGGGTGGTGGTGGTGGAGCATTAAAAGAACATGGCCGAAGTAATTTGGTGCCAACTTCTCCAATGTGGTCCTCCTCAAATGTAGCAAAATTATTGGCACTGACTTCATACTTGATTGAATCATTCATGGAAATCTGTTCCGTCACGCTCTCTGTATCTGCTTCTACATCAATGCCCTCATCTTGAGCTTCAATTATTGAATTGTTGTCTTCTGCTGGTTTTTCTACAATGAAATCAGGGATCTTTTCTTGAGATGCACATTCTATGTTTAAATTAGTACCTTTGTCCTGAGCCATGGTTTCTATCTTAAACACAGTGCCCTCTACTTGAGATGAAGGGTTTTCTACATTCAAACCCATCATCATTACAGGATCCATACTTTCAACAACTATATCACAACCTTTTGTCTGTAATGGGCTTTCTATGTTCAATTCAGTGTCTTCTCTTTTTGTCAATGTTTCAGCAATCTTTAAATCAGTGACTTTTGCTTCAGTGGTAGTTTCTACATTTAAATCAGTGCTTCCTATTATAACTGGAATTCCTACCTTTAAGTCAATAATTACAGACTGAATGGGATTTTCTACAACTAAGTCATTGCATTCAATTTCTGCTGGCATTTCTTTCAAGTCACTGCTTTCTTGAAATGTATTTTCTACTGAAAGATTGGCAATCACTTCTTTAGCAGAAGTTTCTCTTTTTGCATCAGTGATATTTATTTCTGGACTTTCTACAATAAAATCAACAGTGTCTACTTGATCTGGAGGTTTTGCTATCAAGTAACTGTTGCCCTCTTGAGCTGCATCTTTTGTTGGAGTTTCTACACAGACAGCTATTTGAACTGGAGTCTCTTCTTCCAAGTCATTGGTTTCTATTTGAGCTGGTATTTCCATTGGTGTTTCTATATTAACCTCTACTTGATTTGGGCTTTCTACACACAAATTACTTGCCTCTACATAAAAAGGAATTTGAACCAAGCTTTCTGCTAACAAGTCATCTGTTTCTGTTTGAGCTGTAATTTCTCCTCTAACATCAATTTTCTTTTTTAGACCGGTAGTTTCTACTATCAAATCATTAATTTTGTTTTGAATGTGATTTTCTTTATCAAAACAATTGACTGTTTTTTGATTGAGATTTTTCCTTTTTAATTCATTGCTCTTAATTTCTACAGATGTGACTATTTCTGAGCTGATACTCAAATTCAAATCTTCTACAATTAACTTGGTGCTTTCAACTTGATCTGGGAATTCTAATTTTTCTTCATAGCCCTCTTTCTGGTCCATGCTTTCTACTCTCCTGTTATTGCCCTTTTCTATATTTTCTATTCCAATGTCTGTATCATCTTTTAAAGAGATGGTCGATTCATTTTCAATTGTAAAAGGTCCTAGAATTGGAAAGACATATAGCTGAACTTAAAGAGGAAATATTAACTTGAAATAAAAAAAAATAAAAAAATTTCATTTCACTGAATATATATTATATTGCTATGGATGGGCTATTATTATGATTGCTACTACTATACTTATCCTTTATACTCCTTAAAACATAAATCTGGTCAAAAAATGTAGAGTTATAAGTCAAACATCTCAATTGGATCACTGAAACATCTTTATCTCACATGTCCAGTCTGGTGCACTTTATTCACATGTGTATGTATGCGCAGACTTTATATAAACAGAGACCACACCAATGAAATATTAAAGGGCGCTCTTTAACACATGATCAATATTTGGAGCTTGAATAAAGAAAGCTTTGATCAAAGGAATCCAGTAAAAATGTTGCAAAGAAAAATGAATGCAAATATTTCCCAAAAACTTTTATTCAAATACAAAAGCTTAGAAATGACCAAAAATTATTTCAATTTTTCTTAAAGTAAAAAAATTTACACTTTTCTTTACTTTCATGAAGACTTTTTGGAATAATACCAATTTCAATGCCAAATAGAAATTATTATTCTATTTTGAGATGACTAACTAAAAAATCATTGAGGAATGTCTGAAAAGCAAGGTACAGATCGGTAATAAATTGACCAAAATTAAAACATAGTTAAAACTGTAAGCACAAATCAACAGGGAGTATGCGTGAAGATGACTGCTGTCTTAGTGGCTTTATTGCCCTGCTTGGGATGAAAAGATTAATGACTCAAAACAACAGAGAGTACACAGTGTACGTAAAATCAGGAACAAACAATAGGAAGGGAACGGGTTGGCCCGGCACCGCTTACGTCCAGAAGAAAGAAACTCCTCAGCTTCAAGACAGGTTGCTCAAAACAATTTAGCTTCAACACATTGAGTGCTGAACAGTTCGATGGAATTACTCTATGTAAAATACAACCAGTCTCAGTTCAAAACACACAACGTAGTTATCCAAAAAAGACAATCGCCTCAAAACTCCACTGATCTTCGCACTCAATAACAACACCGCCTCGTAGTTCGCTACACACGATCTCTCGAGTGGTCTTCTGCCATCACCTTTATGCCAGCGAACACCAACCAATTTGCATACGGCCAAGTTCACCTCTCGCCAATCCTCGCGTTTCCCATAAGACCGACTCACCGTAATGCCGGTGTTTCTTCCTTCGGATCAATTACTGCCCTGCACGCCAGACACAAACGAACCCTCTTATGTCGAGAGCTAAGGTTAGTCTCACTTTCATGTCCACTCACAGTTAGAACAGTTTTAATATTCACAGTGTATATATATATATATATATATATATATATATATATACATACACACACACGTGTGCGGCATCACAACACTGAAGGTGACTGCCACCAAACAGAGGTTAAGAATATTTTTGCATATCAAGGGCAATGATCCAACAAATTCACTGCAAATTTGTTGCTGCATATGACAAATGTAATGAGCAGGAAGCAAGTATCATTATGGTGTAATGCATTCAGCAGTGCGCATATCAATCTGCAAGCTGAATCCACATTCATCAACAACCAAAAACTGTACACATATTGAAGCTTTGATTCTTTGTGATATAGTTATGGAACTTGATCTTCCAAAATCAGTGTTCCATGAAATCATCCACAAGAATTAGGCATATTGGAAAGTTTTATCAGGTTGGGCCCCAAAGTAATTGACTGAAAAGAACTTTTAGAAATTTTTTTTCAGCTTTTGGAATGATGTTAAAGAGAGGATGGAGATATTTTAAAACACTTTATCATGAGTGATGTGACAAGGGTGCAGCACGTCACCCCTGAGACAAACATTGCATGTACTTCCATCCTCCAAAATCAAAGTTTACAAGTCAGAGTTGATGTTAACTGTGTCTTTGAATATAAAAAGCTGTTCGTGGACCTAATACCACATGGTCAGACAGTTAATGCAGTCAAATACTGCAAAGACAGTGAGAAGATGTTCAAAAAAAAAAAAAACCAAGATAAGGTAACATCCTGTTGTATAACAGTGCTATGCCATACACAGCCACCCTGACAAAAGAGTGGTTTCAATGGTATGATTGGGATACATTACTGCAACCACTTTATTGTACTGACTTGACTCCTTTAGATTATCATTGCTTTGGACCCCTGACATGACATTTATCCTGGATGAGGTTCCACCATTGTTGCACACGTGCAAGAGTTTTTGATTCCATGTTTTTTCAAAAGGGTATTTATACATTCCTGATCAAAAATTCAAGACCACTTGAAAATTTTTTGAAAAAGACTGTTTTTCATGGAAAAATTTTAAACATTTTTTACTTAAGGTTACTAATTTTATAATCTAAAAGGTTATGTAGACAAAATTTATAATCCAAACATTTTATTGAGAAATTGACATTTTTATAAATGAGATGTTTTACACTTGATCAAAATTATAAGACCAGAGACAAAAATTCTACGAAATTGTACAAAAAGTGTACAAAAACATTCAACAACCAAATTTAATAATGAGTTCTACCTCCACTGGTTTTGATGACTTCAAAAATTCTTTGGGGCATGCTAGAAATTAGTATTTCCATTAAGCTGCAAGGAATATTGCTCCAGCTTTTGAAGATAGCTTCACAAAGTTCGTTTTTTGCTGAATATTGTTTGCCATTTCGATAATCATCTCTTGCCATCCCTCCCCAAACATTTTCAATTGGGTTCAAGTCCATTGAGCATGCAGAATGTCTCAAGAGATGGATCCCATTTTATTGTAGAAAGGTCAAGGTCCAGATTGCAGCATTATCCTGTTGGAATAACCATCCATCCCCAATGATGCTTTTAGTAGCATACTAACATAACCAGCTGCTGTCTGACGAACCTGCACCACCTGGAACTCCATCGTTCCTCTGTAAGAAAAGGCACCCCATACCATTAGGGACCCTCCACCACTATGACGTGTGGAGAAAATTTCAGGAGGCATGTTTTTGTTATGCCAATATTGTCGGAAGCCATCAGGACCATCGAGATTGAATTTTTTCTCATCAGGAAACAGGACTTTCTTCCACTTCTCAATGTCCCATGTTTGGTATTCACAACCAAACCTTAAATGGTTCACTTTGTGATGTGGAAGCAGCTGAGGAATTTGTTTGTGCTTTTTATTTACCATTTTTTGTCATATGTGTCATCTGATCGTTACTGGACTGCAATCAGCATCTGTGGCTGCCTTAATTTGACTAGAAGAAAGTCCACTGGCTTTCACAACAACCCGTCTTACTATTCACAGAGAAATTTGGGGGGGCCTACCAGTAGACTCGGTGTTTCCATAATTCACACTGTCCTTTAGAAAGTTGCAAATCACAGTTTTACTGCGATTTACCTTAGCTGCGATCGCCCGCTGTGACAAACCTTGATTATGGAAAACTAGATAAGTTTGCTTGCTTTAGACATAGTGACACCTTTATGCAGTGATTGTTAATCTCTAACTGAACTAAAAACATTGGAATTACCCTAGATCTAACAATTTATACCCCCTGGTCTTATAATTTTGATTAAGTGTAAAACGCCTCGTTTTATAAAAATGACAATATATATTATTATTATATTAAAACAACGCTCAGAAAACTTTCACTTAGCTGTTTAGTTTTGTATCTGTTGGTATGGCTACCTGCGCCAGTGAAACATCTCACTTTGACCATATTTTAAAATTCGGGATCTTTTTGGTTGGATGTCATCAAGAAGAACTTCCAGTAAGTTATCACAACTCTGACAGGTTTATTACTGTCAGAAGTGAACATGGTTGACATGTCAATAACTTTAGCTGCATATGTCATAATTATATTAAAGAACAGACTTCGCATTAGTTAATATCAATAACAAACTATTATTTTACAAGACCATAATGGTTTTATTTTAAATTCAATTTGCATCCTCAAATGATCATCTGTACAAAAATGTGCATAACCAACATTACTTCAAATCAACAAAGAAAGTTTTGTTTTGTTTTTTAATATGGCTAGAAAACCTTAAAGCATCTGGTATTCTCAAATAGTTACTCTTTGAAGACCAAACATTTTTCAAATTCAGTAAACTGGTTAGTGATATATTAATATCACTCCAAAGCCAATTGGTAAAGTCAAATGTAACACATCTAATAACAGCACTCAGAGTAGATTAATTGGTAATTTAACCAAAATATGATCTCAATAAGGTAGAGTTGTAAATATGCCTACAAATCATATTTTTCAGATAGCAACAGAATTATCATAACTTGACTTCAATGACAAAACTGCATGCACTTAATTTTGCTTTTACAGTAAGATTTTCAAATAAAAAGTTTTGTTTAGGTTTTTAAGCATATAAACTAGCTGAAACTTAACATTATATGATATTTTTAATATTCAGGTTGTAGTCAGAAAATATTACTTCACATTAATAAGATTAATTGTTTAGTGTACCTGCTTTTTTGAAACTATCTTTTCAAGTCAGTCCCAATATATGTTAATTATAAAAACTTAATTATGTTCCTTGTGTAATAGATTTCTTTTAAATTTTTAGCTGATCATAAATTAAATAATAATCAGCTTTGAAGTGAAATCATTTCAAAAGATTGATTGATTTGTTTTCTATGGTTTATCAACCCTTTCCAGGTTATTTAAAGCCATAAAATATTTTTAGATTATAAATATTTTTTGAGATAATTGTTTTAGTGATAACTGAGGGGAGAATAGGTGGATTCATACCCTTTCCCAAGGGTATTTGCAGATAAGTGAATATAACAAACCCAACAGGAACTGGATCTTGGCTCACCAATTAACAATTCTGAGCCATTATCCATTGCACCACCTGCACATCCAAGCTAACAGCACCTGGTATTCCCAAGTGGTCACCCATCTAGGTACTGACCAGACTTGACAGGTTTAACTTTAGTGATTGTATGAGAACTGGTGTTTCAATGTGATGTGGCTGTAAGCCTTCATTTTAAAAGGATTGATAGATTCATTATCTATGACTTATCAACCCTTCATTTCTAAAAGGCTTTACAACACTTTTTAATTCTTTTGAATTTAATTTCTAACCAAATCATACTAAGCACTAATAAATAGAGAATGTCTGGTAAACATAATTTGACACTATTATAAAGGGCTACAAATTATTCTAAAATGGCCACTTGTGATTAATGTCCAAGTTCACATTAAGTTTTTGTGACCAAAATAATTACAAAGTAACAGAACCTCAGAATCTGTTTCCAGTTTCGGATTACAATGATTGGTCAACTTCTTATATGTCAGTGACAAGTTTGCTTATATATATGAAAATAGTTTCCTCTATCACAAAAGCCAGATAATTTCTTGTTCCCAAAATTGTCTGGGAGTATCAATGTGATTTCATATTTCAGTGACTTTAGCACATAAAAAAAACATGTAATTCAATCCAAACTACCGGAGAAAGAAAAGGCTTTACAGATGAAAAAAGAAATAACAATATTTACCTGTTTTGATGATAATGAGAGGTGTTCTGGAAGCATGATTTGCAATTTCCCTTTGTTCTACTGGGGTGGAATGAGATGAGTTGGGTCTATCAAGTGCATTTGAAAGGTTGCAGGTGTTTGGGGTATCAGGGTCAGATTTTTCAGCTGCAGAAAGGATATCAAACTTGGGACGAACTTGAGGTCCTCCTGGGGTCAGTGCAAAACACATACACAATTAGAATCAAACAACTGAAGCATATGGTGACTACAAATTTAATATTACAAGCAAAACGTGCAAAAATCTTTGTGTGACTATTTAATTTCACTAAATATTTTCATGTTTTGATCTTAGCATAAACAAAAAAGTAAAAAATTATTTACTGTTTAAATAAATTTCATATTTATAAATTATTATAATAAAACTATTTAACTAGTTTACTCTGACTGCAAAAAAAGACAGCATTTTAAATATCGGTTGTTCAAAAATGATATATTTTTATTTCACTACAATGAGCTATGAGTCAAGCAAGGCAGAATCAAGGATAAATGATATGAAACTGTGTTTAGAATTAGTTTATAATATCTTCTATCTAACAGTATTAGATTCATGGTGCATTTCAATGTTTAATTGGGAAAACTTGCAAAAGGGGAACTTCAGTTCCTCAGAGAAGTAGCCACACTGTTACACTATCTGAAACAGTCTTTTAATCAGGTATTCCAACCTTTCATTTTTGCATTACATTGTTACAGGTGATGAAAAATAGGTTTTGCATGTTACAGAAAATGGCAGAAACCATTATTATCAGAAAATGAGAAACCCGTGCCAAAACCAGAGCAGTACATCATTTAAAGAAATCCTTGTTTTCTGTCTGTTAGAATATGAAATGTGAAAGGTATCATCCATTACAAAGTAGTGGAAGAGGGGGAGGACCATTATTGCAATTTGATTGTACAAATGAAGCCTTATGTCAAAAGTATCTTACTTTCATAAACAGAAAAAAGGGGTTATTTTCCAGTAGGAAACTGCAAAAAGAAATCTAAGGAAAAAGAAGGATTATTACAGATGAGAGATCCTTCTACACTCGCCATATTTAGCAGTTACAGATTTGCATTTGTTTTGATCACAAGAACATCTCATAAGTGACAGAAGATTCAGAAACAAAAAAGAAATTGAAATCAGCCTTGTTTTGCAGGGGAAAAACAGAATAAAAAATTGCTTCTTCATTTATAATATAAATGATTACATTTTTGATAAATAATATCTAAATAAATTTAATTTACAATTGTTTTTATCTTCTTTCTAGTAAAATGTCATGACTTTCCGAACAGCCTAAACTATTTTTTAAAGTTGTTATTTTTGCATTACACTCTTTGCTAGAGCTAGTCTTTTCAACTCCTGGTTTCATAAAAGTCCTGGAACAGTCCACTATTGTCAAAGACATTGCCACCTGGTGGTACAAGTACAAAGGGGATAACTCAAAAATGGTTTTTAATATCTACAGATATTTGATAAATGTTGAGGTTATCCTTGCTAAGAATAAAATTTAGTGGAAATATTGTGGGAGATACCTCAATTTAACAGGAAACCTGCTAGGTGGTGTTCTATTCAGGACTATATAAGGAAGGCAATAAACACTATACCTCTCTTTCTGTTCTAAGGTAGTATAGCCACAATACTGAATTTGTTTCAACCGAAGGAGATTTCATCCTTCTGGCAAACCAACTACTTACTTTCAAACAAACCACATAGACACACACATATACTATAGCTAAGTACATAAATGTTTTTCCTGTTTTGAACTATCTGTATCACACATAAGTATGAATTTTCTTTTCTTTTGTGAGTTGTAGTGTTCTTTATATAGATATATGTGTAAATTTCCTCCACATGCTGGAATCCATTTCTTTTGAAAATTTTGAATTCCTTTACTTTGAAAGTTTTCTATCTCAGCCATAACAAGTAACTACTTATACTACAAACTGGTAACCAACAGTAACTTCATCCATTAAAAGCCTGCAGCATTCCTTCTCTACACTATGTTACATTTATACAAAAGCTATTTTTGCATTAGAGTTCCTCTAGTGCAACAAATATAGTCAATCATAGTTAAACATGTGGTTTATGACATTCAAGGCATTCAAACTGAAGTTTTACATATAGTTCATGGGAAATAAGTTTACAAGTTCAGGTAGAATGACTGAAGTGAGATACAATTTGATTACTCTTTCTCTAAATGTTTTCTGAAGAGACAACATGCAAGTTTAGCAGAATGATATACATGATTGCTTTTCTTCCACTTGTAATATAGATTAAGAGAAAACATTTCAATATAGGTACATCGTAGCATACAATACAGCTTGTTTTATGACATTTTTATTGTGTTGTGGGGTGTTTAGTCTGTATTGCAGAATATTCTATCAAAATGAAAATAGCAGCACCCATAAGAAATTACAATCAGCATCTTTATTGTAATTTATTTAATATTCTTATCTTTGCCAAAATGGGCCAGCATAGCCAGGTAACAATGTAGCAGTAAAAGTGTTAAAGAGATCCAATATTATTACTAATTATGGAATGTAAATTTTATCATGCCTTAGCTCTTAGTTAACCAGTATTACTATACCAGATGATAGCTTAAAAAAGCTATAAAAAAATGCTTCACTAAATTACTGAGTATTTAGTGACAAATATTAAAGGCAAGATGTTCTCTTCCTACTTGTGATTGATTATAACCAATTAGTAATTAGCATAAAATAGAAAATCATTTAATAGTATCAACAGTGCACAGGAGAAAATGTTACTTTTTTTTTTTTTTTTTTTTCTAAGGATGTTGAAATAGTGGGTTTAAATTTGGACCTATGAGTGGTCATCTTGGCCTCAAATCTTTCCTAACAAGGATTCATCTATTACAGTACTTGTAAAATCTTCAATCTCCGATATGTTAAAAATATTGTTAATTTATATTTAAAACTAAAATAATTTTCATTCCACTACAAATAGTGTTTAGATTCCCTTATTTAAAAATTTTAATTTACAATTTTGCTGGTTTCACATGTTCATCTTTTTTTTGCTAATTTGCTAGAACCTCAGTGTGTCAGTTATTCTAAGTGAGCATTTTGTTTTTTTCCAAATTAGCAACAGGCTTGAAAAAGATCAACAATAAATGATATCCAAAGATAGTATAGCAATCAATTACATAATTCTAAAACATCATCAGTTTCATGAGATGGTCATAGGGACGCCAAGCAGCTGAGCATCTAATCAGCTTCCCCCAGATATCTTGATTGTGTGTCAATGTCTGAAGGATCTTTCACTTAGTGAATGTTGACAGCCCATTTTTTCATTTATCTGCATCTTTTGCCTAGAGTTGAACTTTGTAGAACAATAATGGAAAGATTGTTAGCCCCTATGTCCATACTATTTCAACTTTATTCTTGATGGTGTATACAAGATTTTTACATTTTCTTATCCTTTCAAATAACTTGTAATGAAATATCAACAGCAAAATCAAATTTTTAAGTAAACAGATTAAAAAGATTTAATTATAAATTTGATGAAACAATTTATTAAGGAAATGTCAATTTTCTCTCAAATTGCTGATAAAATTAGAATCAACAGTAGAATTCTGACAGTATATATGACATTTTTTTAAAATCAATTCACCCCAAGCAAGATGATAATGCCACTAATATGCAAGGGACTACTGGGAGTAAAAGAGAATGAGAACACTTCAGAAGGAACCGGAAATCCAATCTTAAACAGGAAATAAGTGATAAAACCTCCTACTCCTATTCAAAAGTCCAGGGAGTAGTGTGAACCAGACAATAGGTGAAAATGGTAATTTACAAAAATGCTATCTGATAAGTGACCTACTTGAACCTCTTCCATTATAAGGTAGTGTGTTCTTTGTCTTGGATGTCAAGTCTCATTTATAACCAAAATGTGCTCAGTGTGATATGCATCACAGAATAAATGCAATCAAATGCACAAAAGTCATCAGAGAGAGAGAGAGAGAGAGAGAGAGAATTCTATAAGAGAAAACAGTGTTTTGTTGAACTTATTTCCATAATACCTAACAACACTAAAATACAACCCATAAAAACCAAAGTGCACTAATTCATCATTAAAAAATAATTGGTTATAAACAATGTAAGAATTGACTACAATATTCAGTACAATTACTTGGTATAAATTAGCCAAATGTCTTTGACAAAACAATAGTATTATTGGGTTATAAATGGCAAATTTCTCCCTTTTGCTGGGATTGTCACATGGGTTACATGATGGCTGGTGAATGATGTCAGGAGATAGATTGACAAAGGGCAGTTGTCATGTAGAGCCTGGAGAAGGAGGACATCCTTAGCGCAGAGTGGTAGGTTTTAAAGGAAAAAAAAAAAAAACAAGCACTAACCAGGTTTGTAGAGAAACCACTGTAACTCCAGTTTTCCCCTTGGGAAATATTACAAGTAAGGTTCCCCTTTCTTACACACCATTTGTTGTTGCATACATGTTATAATTTCTCTGTATGGGATACTTGTATATATGTATAGTTTTTTGTATGTCGTAGTATATAAAAGCCTTTCAGAGAACAAAGCATGTTATTCTTTTTCCTTTCAGCCATTCCATTCCGTCCTGTCCGTGGACTATGGTATTGCTATATCATGGATATAACAGTGTCCATAATGGGAGGAATGTAAATGGGAAAATAAATCTTTCTTCCCTAGCTCCCATCATGTTACATTGGGTTACATATTTACTTACGCGTTTAAAGTGCATCTTGGTCACCAATGTAACATGATGAGAGCTAAATCAATTGAGTATTAACTTATTTCCTCTTCAATAACAATGAGTCAACCTTACACTGTTACATATTATTACAAAATATGTTAAGAATAAAATCATTCATACAGATTTCAATAATTAAAGTATTAGTAAAATGGATAAGTCTTCAACTTGATATGGCACGAGACTTACTTTATGTTAAATTTCCTCAATCAATAGTAACTCATTTGTTAGCTGATGAAAATTCTTCCAATGACTGTTGATCATTCTATGATGGCAGCCATTGGTTAAAGTATAGGGTAGTTCTTATTGGACAATTTCTTTTAACTCAGATTACAACTTTAACAACTGCATACAAGGATTTTCTGATGTAGTTAATGCTCAAGATTAGGAATCAGTTGGTCTAAGTATAAGCAGATTAGCAGTTCAACTGCAGTTTCTCTAAAATGTCAAGTGAACCCAATTAAGATAACTGTTTTTTTTCCTTGTTCTTCACTGTGGTGATAAAATCTGTTCAAGTTACCTCCCCTCTCTATTGTAATTCTACACTTGTAACTATAAAAAGTGTCTACATGGCATCATGTTGTAGCTTAATAAAGCTTCAGTAAGCACTACTCTTTGTCATTGTTTCTTTTCTTAGCTTTCTTTTTAATGTGCTCTTTTCAACTGTACTATGACTTTATAGAACCTTCTTGATCTTCTTTTTGTTTATTTGTAAGTGTTTATGTTATGCTATAACTATAAACAGTTAAATGCATTAAAAATACATAAGTAGTATCCAATGATATCATTAGCAAATTGAAAAATAAAGCTTCTGAAATATTTTGATATTTACCCTTATTGTGTATATGATAAAATCGAATTTTCCTTTTGTAGGTGACCTTTTTCAAAAACTAAAACAAATTAATGCCTTTTTTATTACTTTTGAACAAAAGTTCATTGATTTCTGACACAGGAACATAGAGGTACAAAAGATGGCATAACCTTATATATATATAGATATATATAATGACAGATAGCTGATTAATGAAGATTAGATGAGAAATATGCAAATAAGAAACGTATGGCAATATGTATCTTCTGAAATGATTTTTTAAAACTTTTAAGGAATAAAACACATAACTTACCTGGAGGTGGTAATGGGGCAGGCTTTCGTTTTTTTAATGGACTAGCATACATATCATTTGCAGTTTTACGTGGCACACTTAAACCTTGAGGACTAATAGGAGTTACATTTTTGCCACTGAGATTCTCTGGAAGGTAATCATCTTCAGTTGGTGCACGGTGAGGAATATCGGACAAATAATGATATTTAGTGCTTGATGGCTGACTGAAATGATTCATGTCATTGCTACGTTCCATAGAATCTGTTTCTATTTTATAAGATTGCGGTACAGGCTCAGTTGCAGCCCTTTGCCGCTGACAGCTACTAGAATCAGAGTTGGCTTGTGAGTGCTTTTGGAACGTCTGGTAGCCTTGGTCAGTGCCAGAATTTATAACCTCACCTGGGGGATGCATAGGTAACTGCTGCCGCTGCTGCTGCATAGGCACACCTGTATGGTCATCTTGTGGTTTTCTCCCTGTGGCAGGAGGGTGACCAGTAGGTGGAGGAGGAGCAGGTTTCTTTTTTGATGACTTTTTGGGCTTGTTTAAATAGCTCTCAAATGTGTCGGTCATGGGTGTAAACATGGATGCTGGTCTGCTTTTGGCATTATTGCGATTATTCAAAAGATCACCCGACTGCAAATAGAAATATTTTTATTAAGAAATCTTTAAAGAAAAAGTAGAGGTGGGGGTAGGGAATTACAATGAAGAACTAAAAATAAATAAGGCTAAACAAAAAAAAAATACTTGAACGTTCAGAGAATAGATTTTTTTTGTCTTCTATAATTAGATTAACACATACATAAAAAAAAATTCAAATTAATTTTTGTGTAAGTTGTTAAATCTCAAATATTAAAATTACCCAATTAATTTTTAAAGCATTTGTGGAAACACATATTACCAGAAATATTTCAGAACCAGTTAGATTTTTTTTTTTTGAATAAAACGTTCTTCAATTAAATGATTTAACTTCTTTGTGATAGGGGATGAGACTAACCCACTGGCTCTACTTTCAATCCAACTTGAAAATGTTTTTTTCTCTCTGTCTATATTCTCATATGAGGATATGTATATTTCTATGACTGGGTGTATTCCTTGAGAATATATATACTAAATGACTTTTGCACTATCATTCTTGACCTTTCTTATGCTCCTGAAAAAAAAAAAAAAATCTAACAAAAAAAGATAAACAGTTGCTTCAGCTGAATTTTTCAGAAATTGTTTGAAATCTCTGGCAAATTTTAATTTTCAAGTCAACATACAAATAAAAATAGTCATAGATTTAAAAAATGAAAATACTTTTTAGTAATAAATTTGATCCAGAAAAAAATTAAAACAAAGTAAAAGCCCAGACAAATGGATTCATACATAAATTCTTTGACAGAAGAATTTTATTGAAGTCAACTTAATGAAAACAAGAAATTTTCATTGGTAAGTTTTCTGATAATTTACAAGGATGAAAGGACAAAAGGGAAAATGCAAACTCTTGCAAAAGTAAGGATATTTTTTTTCTGATTTTGAACATAAATGAGAAAATCAAAAGACAAATTTATAGGATTGTCTCAAATTTCTATACCCAGAGGGAGAAAGAATATACAATAATTCAAATATTTTTTAATGAAATTATAACCATTTTAGGAGTTGCCTTCCTTAAATCTTTTGTTACCATTTTTCATACCAGAAATGAAATCAAATGGAATGGGGGGGTGGGAATACCATATTGAATATATAATTCTGTCAGCATTGTTTATTTCTTTAACATTATTTCATAATGACATTTTAAAATATGAGGTTGATAATAGTTTCAAAGTGTTGGGATGACTGCAATCCCAATAAAGCATTTTTTAAAAATATATGCACAAGCAAGGTAAATATTATTTAAGTGTTAACTTGTATTTTAGAACTTAGATCACATGATTAGAATATTCTCTGTAATTTTTCTAGATATCAAAAATCTGGAACAAGTGCTAACATTAGATTTAGTGCTCCACAAAGGAAACAATTGAAAAGTTAAAAAAAAGTAAAATAAATAAAAAACCTCATCATTCTTTTTTGTTTTGTTAACTTCATACATTTTTTACAACTTATTTCAGTTTTTAAAACCTGTTTAGATTGACACCTCATTGAGTTTATATTAGGTTGGTGCAAAATTAATGTCGTTTTCTCACATAAGTTACTATGTGAGAAAACGACATTATTTTTGCACCAACCTAATGTGTAAACAAATTTAAACTAATTGTTATATATTAGGTGGATACAAAAGTTCCCAGCACTGTTTTTTTTTTTAAAAAAAAAAAAAAAAAAAAAAAAAAGAGCTAAATACACAGTTGGAAACTTTTATATACACCTAATGTTATAAATGATATATTCATAGGTTGAGAGTTACTGAGAAAATATATTTTAAAGAAAATTTTAAAATATACCAACATATATGAGACAATATTTCAGTGAATCATTTCTCATCCATTTTTCAAACATATTACAAGTACTAGTAAACAAAATGAAAGTTAAATTCAGAAGTTTCTCTCATCATTTCAGATTGGGGTGGGGAGTCATCATTTTTTTGATAATATTTGATTATATTTGATTCTTTCTCATTCTCTATTCGTTCACTTTATCTCATACATAAGGACCTATTTTTTTTTGAGAACACCTATAAAAAAGAAACTATGAATATATATATTTTTTTTGAGTCATGTCAAGAAAATATCGGTTAAAAGTTCTATATCCAAATTCTGTACCAATTTTAAATAAAATTTTTATTCAAAATCATATCTTATACCAATTTTATTTTATTCTTCATAAATACGACAGTTGATAACCAAACCTGAATTTGCTGGTTAGAGGCAACATTTGAAGAAAAAAGAAAAATGAACTCCAGGTCGAAGAGTGTCAAATTAAGAAAGCTGACTTTCCTGTATTCTGTTAAAAATAATTTCAAATAAAGCTAAAAGAAGGAAAAATATTTCAGTTAGTATTACAATTTTATTGTTATATGATGGACATCACAAACTTGCTTAACAATTTCCCCATAGAAAAAGCTGAACAATTTAGATATATTTTTTGTATCCCATTTTAAAGATTTAAATGTTTGAAGGTCTGCGATTTGTATAACAGTTCTATTGTACCATTAAAATTTCCATACATATCAATATCAGCCTTCCTTTTTCTAAACAATGATTTATGATTTCATTTAGCAAAGAAAAGAAAATCACAATACATAATAAAAGTAGAAATTCAATGAATATACAAATGACAAACAAACAACATAAATGCTGCTTAGAAGAACAATTAATGTGTTTGGTTTTCAAAGCTGTTGCCAGTGAATTGTTCTTCAGGTGCTACATAAAACAAATGATGAGGATATTGGTCTGAACAGATCCATGGGGTTCTAAACAGTGAGTTTATGATGTTAAATGGCTGAAGTATGACAAGTGGTTCTGTGCAGAAGATTGTGTAGTACAACCAAGAAAAAAAAATATAGAAGGGCAGTTAATAGACATTAAAAAAAATAACGCTAAAACATACTTAGGTTTAATGTTGCATCTAAAGATATGCATTGTGATGGTGCTTAAGACTAAAGTATATCAAAGAGAGAAAAACAAAGAAAAGATGGAGAGTCCAGAGAAACCGGAGAGAGAGAGAGAGAAAAAAAAGAGCAACCGGAGAGAGTAACTGAGAGAAAGAGAACAATGAGAGAAGAGAGAGAGTAACTGAGAGAAAGAGAACAATGAGAGAAGAGAGAGAGTAACTGAGAGAAAGAGAACAATGAGAGAAGAGAGAGAGTGAAGAGCGACCGGGGAGAGAGAGAGAGAGAGTGAAGAGCAACAGGGGAGAGAGAGAGAGAGAGAGAGTGAGTGAAGAGCAACAGGGGAGAGAGAGAGTGAAGATCAACCGGGGAGAGAGAGAACGACAAGAGAGAGAGAACGACAAGAGAGAGAGAACGACAAGAGAGAGAGAGAACGACAAGAGAGAGAGAGAACGACAAGAGAGAGAGAGAACGACAAGAGAGAGAGAGAGAAGAACGACAAGAGAGAGAGAGAGAAGAGCGATGAGAGCAACAAGAGATAAGAGAATGTGAGAGAGAGATAAGAGAATGTGAGAGAGAGATAAGAGAATGTGAGAGAGAGATAAGAGAATGTGAGAGAGAGATAAGAGAATGTGAGAGAGAGATAAGAGAATGTGAGAGAGAGATAAGAGAATGTGAGAGAGAGATAAGAGAATGTGAGAGAGAGATAAGAGAATGTGAGAGAGAGATAAGAGAATGTGAGAGAGAGATAAGAGAATGTGAGAGAGAGATAAGAGAATGTGAGAGAGAGATAAGAGAATGTGAGAGAGA
The DNA here is from genome assembly GCA_963932145.1 of Acanthosepion lycidas. Lineage (NCBI taxonomy): Eukaryota > Metazoa > Mollusca > Cephalopoda > Sepiida > Sepiidae > Acanthosepion > Acanthosepion lycidas. The sequence continues at coordinate 5,681,934 of OZ010594.1, read as the reverse complement.
GATAAGAGAATGTGAGAGAGAGATAAGAGAATGTGGGAGAGCAACTGAGATCAGGAGAGAGCAACTGAGATCAGTAGAGCGACCAGAAGGACAGACTGGGGAGAGAGAGCGACTAGAAAGAGAGTGAAAAATGAAAGTGACGAGAGATAGAGACTAAGAAGATAGCAACTAGATTGAGAGAAAGAAAGTGACAAGATAGCAACCATCTTGGATGGTTCAGATGAACACCAAACACTCTTGCTGTCTCTAGGGCCACAACAAGTGTACTGCTGGTTTTCTCTCATTTTTCAGTCATGTTAAAAGTTAGAGACAATCCATCACTGTCAGTATTAATACATACACAGAGTTCAAACAATCCCCACACAATTTGGGTCATCAAAGTTCTGACCAGCATGGCACTTTGCCATTTTTGTCTACTCTACACATTCTGTAACAAGGGATCACCCAAGGGGCTAGAGAGAGAGAGTGAAATTGTGAGTGAGGATAAAGGCAGTGATGTAGAAGTGGGTGGGCAACTCAAAATATTTTTTCTCACAAGAAGTGAACTCATCCAATTCTCTAGAGTATCAGCCAATTCACTGAAAGACGTTGGTGAAAGAGAACGCTAGAAAAGAAAAGAAAAATTATTTGAGTGACAATTTGGTTATTCCACTGACAAGGAATTCATTTACATAAACTGCATTATTGTCCATGACCTATCAGGTTTTAATTAAATCAAAATTTTAAAAGTGAAATGCAACAGAAATAATTGCATAATGATTTGCTAGCTGGTCTCTTAGATCAGAGCAGTGAATTTGATTTTTACTGCGTGTTCTGTATTTGTGGCCTTATGTCAAAACTATGCTTCATTAGTAGCATTAAATATAGAATTTTCAAATTTAATATTACAACAAAAAACTCTCTGCAAACAATTGATCATATCAAAGAAATAGTGAAAAGAACAAACACATTAAAGAAGTGATTTTGCTTTTCAAAGCTGCCTGACATTGCCTCTGGTTTCATACTATGAAATGCAAAAAAACAAAATATTAGTGATCTTCCAGAAATCATATTTAAAAGTGATTAAAAAAAAACAAGCTAATTTCATTCATATTTCAATCTTGATTAATTCTTTTTAAGCCATGCTTTGATTAACTAACACTTGAATGGCAGGCAACATCATTTGATGTTTTAGTCGTAACCAGCACATATCAATTAATCATTTAAACTTTTCCCAGTGATACAGGCCCCTTCATTCATTCATGATTCAAGTCTAAATTGACTAACTGGAATCGGAAGTTTACTATATACTCAGATCCATGAGGTTATGTCATTTCCTGGAGCATTTGCCTGCAGATAAGGCTGGAAGAACAGGACAATGCTATACCTGCATGCAGATTTCTTAAAGTGTGGACTCTTCCTTTGGATTCATATGATATTGTTAGTCTCTTTAGTAATGTACGCCCTGAGGAAACAATTGACATTTGTAAGAGCGATTTGGGAATTAATTACAAGCCAGAAGAAACGGACTACAATTTAGAAAAGAGGTAAAGTACCATGACAACATGACGCAAAGAATGTACAATTCCAGTGAAATTGCTTCAAAGACGATAATACTGGTAAAAATATTACATTTAGAAACAGCATTTATTTCCCTTTTTTATTTATAATTTAAGAGTCAAAATATAACTTTTATATATAATTAAAGTAGAAATAAGCATAAAAATTACTCTTTAAGAAAATTAATATTCTCTTTTTTGTTTTTGTTACTTGCTTGACATGTATATTCCTGTAACATTTTTCTACTATTAGAGGATTAAATAATGGTAAAAAAATTGTGATAACTGACCTAGTTCATTCTTAATTCACTGTACCTACATTACTTCAAGTTATTTGTAAATGAAACAAGTGAAATTATAGTCTGTAGAAGAAAAAGTGTTAAACAGATCTTCAAAATTTCCAGTCAAGACAAAACATTAAATTAATCATATACATTAAATTATATTCTTCATTTCCAGCATTTTACTGTGGGGAAATAAGCTTTTTTAAAATTTAGTCATTATTTTACTGTTATATTTAACCAATATCAGTACATATTAATAGCTACTTAGCCACAATCAGTAGATATCAAATTTCAAACCAATAGTTTCTAAAATTTATCAATGTTATTTGTGAGCATTAATAGCTCCCAATAAATGTTTGAATTTTCAGGTTTAGCTATGAAAAAGAAAAAAATGATGCACACACCTGAAAAGAGAAATCATTTTCTTTATACAATTTTATTCCGTTATCATCTCCAACCTTGATCCCCACAAAGCATGTGGATCCGATGGTATCCCTGTAAGTCATTAAGAAGTGTGCTTCTGAACTGGCTTCTCTTCTCTTTAAATTGTATAATAAATGCCTCACTGCCTCCAGCTTTCCTGTCTGCTGGAGGTCATCATCTGTTTCAGTTTCTAAGAACTCTAGTGAACCATCCAACCTATCCAACTATCAGCTTATTAGCCTTCTATCACTTTTGGGAGGAAATTCCTAGAGGATCTTAATCAATGTTGAATTGGCTTATCTCTCATTGCTGGGCCTTTTCTCCGATAAGCAATATGGCTTTCATTTCTCCAGGTCAACTGCTAATGTACTGACAATAATTGCAGAAAGAGTCTATTATACTCTAGATAAAAACAGTGAAGCTTGGGCTGTAGCATTGGACATCTCAAAAGTCTTTGACAGGGTTTAGCATTCTAGTCTTTTCCACAAGCTGAAAAGTTACAGTATCTCTAGGCACATTTTTGAGCTGACCCAGTCTTTCCTGTCAAATCATGAAATGAAAGTTCTCCTGAATAGCCACTCATCTACATCCTTTCATACTAATGCGAGTGTCAGCCAGAGATCCATCCTTAGTCCTACACTATTTTTAATTTTCATTAACGATCTTCCTGATGATATCAGCCTTACTATTGAGGTAGGAATAAATGGTAGTGTCATCAGCATAAATGCCAGAGCTTTTGAGATGTCCAATGCTACAGCCCAAGATTCATTGTTTTTATCTAGAGTATAATAGACACTTTCTGCAATTATTGTCAGTACATTAGCAGTTGACCTGGAGAAATAAAAGCCATATTGCTTGTCTGAGAAAAGGCCCAGCAATGAGAGATGAACCAATTCAGCATATATTAAGACCCTCTAGGAGTTTCCCAAAATGAGGTAGATGGCTAATAAGCTGATAGTTGGATAGGTTGGATGGTTCACTAGAGTTCTTAAAAACTTTTGCTGAAGATAACATTTTTTCACTCTCTTTTTACTTTTTTTTAATAACATATATTTTCATATAAAAACGGGGTAAAAAATTCCCGATGATATCAGCTCTCCACTTGGCATTAATGCTGATGACACTACCATTTACTCCTGCCTCGATAGTAGGGCTGATCAATTCGATAAGATCAAAATGGCAGCTAATGTACAAACGACTTCAAGACCAAGGTTGACTCTGGTAAAAGCTGGCTTGTCAATTTTAATGCCTCGAAAAGTAAACTTCTCCATTAATCATCTGAGAGACACATCACTGCCATTCATCAACATGGCTAATGCTAACCTCCAGGAAAGTGACTCATTGTGCCTTCTTTGGCTAACATTCCCAGCTGACAAAGTGGAAAGACTATATTGAATCTATTGCTAGGTCAGCTGCTAAGAAAGTTGGTTCACTGTGTCATGCAAGACAATTTTTCTCTCCAGAATCTATCTTGCATATTTATAAGTCTACGAGGCTTGGAATATTACTGCCATATATAATCCTGTAACCCTGCTATTTACCATGAACTCCTTGATAAGATCCAAAGTAGAATCAGCAATATTATTGGCCATGATCTGGTAGTTAACCTTCAGGCACTTGCTCACCACCATAAGGTTGCCTCTCTGTGCCTTTTTTTTATAAATACTTTCTTTCCTATGTATTTGATTTTTTTTTTCTGAGTATGTAAAATTTTGTTTTTAATTTTCTAGTCAGGCACAAAATTTTGCAATGATCTAATATGTTCCATATCCCTTGAGATCGTGGCTCTCCACAATTTCCTGTCCTTTGTAACTCTTAGTAAAGTTTGTCTTTTTGCTGTATCTCCTAATCTCTCTTCAGCCAACCATTTACATAAGCTTATAGGTAGGTTATGCATCACTTTCTTCTGTAATTCTTGCCTTCAATATGTCCTGTGAGTGTCAAATTTTCTAAGCTTTCTTTCCTCATTATGTGCCCTAGAAATTTCAACTTTCTTTCAGATGCTATATATATATATATATATATATATATATATATATATATGTGTGTGTGTGTTCTTAACGTTTCCATTTTCATTAAAACTTTGCCATTGCTCACATATTAAGTTCACAGTATTCTCAACATACTTCTGTAGAACCACATTTCTGTTGTGTCAGGTCTATTTCTGTAATGAGATTGTCCAGCATATACTGCAATATAGGAGGATTAATATTACATAACAGTTCAGTACTCTTTTCTTTTTTCCTAATGAAATTTTTCTGTTTGTTAATACTTTGCTTAGCTTTTGGAAGGCTTCTTTTACCATCCTAATGTGCTTTCATATTTCAGCGTTTCATTTTCCATTCCTTGTTAAAACAATTATTAGATATTTAGATTTTTGTACTTGTTTGATATAACTATCCCCAATTTGTAATTTGCATGTTGGGCTTTAAGAAAAATTATTCAATAAAACATTTGATTCCTATCCAAAATTAATTTTGAATCTAACCATCATTAAATAAGATCTCTTAAATTAAAAATAGGCATTTCCAGGAAAAAATAGGTTTGTTTATATTAATTTTACTTATATTGAACTAACACAGATTTTTAGTTCTGAAGGAATATAATTTTTAAAACTTACAATTTTAATAGAGAAAACATTACTTTTTCAGATTAATTCAATTTGTATATACATATAGGGTGCGATGAGTAAATTGTTGTCATTTTATATCTTTAATTTTGCACATGTGTGTTGTTTTTGATTTTGTTGACTGAACAGTATAGTAGGGTGAGTTGGGCACCATCTGTGAGAAAAACAGCACTATAATGCATTTTTCTCTGTCAGAAATTGTAGAGTTGCAGGAGATTTTGACATTGTCTGGAGGCCGATGGTGATTTTATTGAGGAAATTTACTCTTTAGTATTTCAAGATTTTTTTGTGCAATTTTGGTAAATATATCTTAAAATGAAAGGTCAAATGTTATTTTCATTTTTGCATAATTAGACGACAATTTATCCATCGCACCCTGTAATTATACAATAAATGAAACCCTTTATTACACATGATGTGGAAAACATAATTCTGCTGTAGCAGCCTCATTAGACATCCAAGAGGCTGCAGCAGATATTGAACATCCTCTTCAGTTTGCATCCACAAAACAAATCCATAATATAATAAATGAATAACAAATTAAAATAAACAAATGAGGCTGCAAAATTTGAAACATTCTTATAACTACGGGAGAAGTGTTGCATAATAAAAGGAATCCAGAGTTAATGTCTTTTATTCATCCAATTTAGAAATTTGGAGCTGAAAATAGAAAATATTTCCATGCAAAATTTCCCAAGAGCAAAGAAGGCAAGCAACTATTATCATCAAATCAAGACTTAAAATTACAAGGAAATTTTAGGCTAAAATTCTTCCACCAAAAAAAAAAAAAAAAAAAAAAAAAAATGTCCAACTAAATATCATGTTTAATATGGTTACCATTACTGGTATTATTCCAATGAATCTCTTCTTTCTTTCACATATTTATCCCATTACCATATAATAAACAGCAGCAGATTTGATCACAAACCTTAAAATGGCATACACATACACACACTTGCACTTGACTAGAATAAAAATAACAAAAAGCAAGCAAAGAAATAAAATATTGAAGAGTAAAGATATTAAATTACTTACAGATTTGCCTCGTTTGTCCTTCCTTAAGAAAGAAAAGAAACCTCTCTTCTTTCGAGAGTCTCCCCGAGGAGGCACATTGACGTAAGTTGTATTTGGAGATGATTTAATTGTAGATTGGTCACTCATCCATGCAGATTCAGTGTTGGATAAATTAGGAACTGACATATAATGATCCATCTCAGCTGAAAGACAAAAAAAAAAAAACTGAATACACAGCAGTTTGGGTATTTAAAGGCAAATGTCATCCACAAGTTTTCAGTACAAAATTGATAAGTCTTCTTAGCATGTCAGTAAACAAATATAACCAAAACATTTACATTAGTGTGAGACAATATACATTTTGCATCATACGAGGACGATAAGGATGAGTTTTTAAATATTTGTAAGGAAGAATTTACCGGAAAAATAAAAATGTTTCCATTACAGAGAAAAATTGAAATTTAAAGAATATTTTGAAAAATTATCTGTAAAATACTGTCAGAAATTCTAATCAGAATCATTATTATAATTCCACAAGTTGATCAGACTAATATCCTCATCCTTATTAGAGAAAATACTGTTCTTATTTCTTGTCCTTTTCCTTTGTTCATTTTGACTGGAAAAAGCAACAAAATTTTGGGTGATTAATCCCTTAAAATGATTTAAAAAATTTTTTTTTCAAAACTGTTTCAAATATGCAATATACTTATGTAAAAAAAATTTTTTTTTTTTGTCTGTCTGTGTGTATCTAATGAGTTAAATTAATGGAGGAAGTCTCACCACAGAAATATCTCAGGCAAAAATCCTCAAGGTTTTTTATAATGCATAAATAATTTGTAATTTTATGTAAAATACATCTTTTTAATTCTTAACATCATTTGAAGTGACAAATTTATTGGTTTCTTCACAAATATAATTGAATAATTCTTCATCAAAAATCTGTGAGAATATCCTTTATCCAGTGATATCAGGTTTCACACCTGAAGCACTCCTAAAAAGAAATTGTAGAAAGGCAGGATTGTAATTAATGCCTCCACAATTCATTTCTCACCATTACTGAACATTGAGAATGGAGTTACATTCATCCTTGGAAGAAGAATCATCAATTTAGATGACTCACTTGTTCTTTGATACTTGAGGCCTATCTATGAGACAGAAATTCACTGGAAATTGCTAAAATCATTTTCATTTTCTCTAGCCATTACAAATCAGCTCTATTTTACTTGACTTTCAGTGATAAACTTTAATGAAAGAAACAATGAAACCATATAAGATTCCCACAAGTGCACTAAATTACCATGTAGTTGTTAATTGTATAAGGGCAAAAAATGAGAAAACCCTGCCAAACATAGTGGATGAATATTTTTGTTTATCATTGAAAATGCTTACTTCCAGGAAAGTGACTCATTGCAACTTCTCAGGTGAATGTTTTTTTTTTGCAGACATGAAGTGGAAAGATTATACTGAATAAATTGTTAGCTCTGCTGCTAGAAAAGTTGATTTACTGTGACATACTAGACATTTATTTTTCTTGCCAGAGTCTATCATAGACATTTATAAGTCTACCATCTATCCATGCATTAAATATTGCTGTCACATCTGCTCTTATGCATCTGCTATATATTTAGAGATTTTTGATAAAATCCAAACAATCTGCAATGTTATCAGTCCAGACCTGGCATCTTGGCTTCAGTCACTTCCCCCACTGCTGTAATGTAGCTTCTCTATGCCTGTTCTATAAATATTTTCATGGAAATTGTTTTGATAGACTTTCTGCTTTGGTATTTCAACTTTACAAATTTAAATGCAGTACTAGATTATCAACTAGGTCTCATCATTTCACAGTTTAAATGGCTAGATGTAATCATATGTTCTATGTTAAAAGTTTCTTCCCTCACACTACTTACTTGTGGAATTCTCCTGCAGCTTCTTGCTTTCCAGTCAATTTTGATTTTCAAAAATTTAAATGTAATGTCAATCATTATATTCTGTCTTAGTTCCTGTTCTTTTATTGCTTTCTCTCCTTAATAACGTTTACCATTTTCTCATATCCTTTCATACTAGGGCTCGAAAACAATTTTATAAAACTGGTTTTCTTATAATGATAACTAATACCAAAACCAATTTTAATGTTTGTAGTTTCTGCTTTCTGTGAAACATTTGTTTTTACCTTTGAAGAAATGTTGTAACTGCAGTCAGTCAGCCTTTAGCTAGCTGAGTGCTGTCTGTTTCATTGAAACAGATCGCAATATATCAATTCTCACCTTCCCAATACCTTAGATCAGCACCTTGCCATTTCCTTCCCTAGCCCCTCACCAACTCCTAGAATTTGAAGGTTACAGACTTTATTCATAGCAGGCCAAGGGAACACCGTTAGTGTTAAATCAGGTGATCTTTCCTCATTGTGTATACGTAATAACCAGTTCCAGATTTATTTCAAGGAAGTAACATTAACTAAATTTTCTCTCTATTTTACAATAGTCTTTATAATGTGATAAGTTTTATAGTTTTCCTTTTCATTCTCATTAGCCCTAACATGATAAAAAGAAAATCAATTGTGTGGAAATTCTTTGTTCGGAAAAACAAAGATGAAGCTCAATTCACAAAGTGTGAAAAGACAATAAAGTCTTCTGGAGGATCTACCAAAAAAAAAAATAAAAAAAAAAAAATGTTAATGTTAATAATCAATAAAAAAAATGACTCAATCAGTTTAATAGAGGTTGAGAATACTTTACCTGAAATTCTTGGGACCAAAAGTGCTTCACTTTTCAGTTTTTTTTTTATTTTGTAATACAGGCTATTTAATTTGTATATAGCATCTATAAAATGGGGTAGCTTGGGAATGGGACCCAAGCATAAACATGATATCACATTTCATAACACAGCTTATACATATACCCTGAAAGTAGTTTTATATAAAATTTAATAAATTTTGTCTACATACCGATACAGGTAATTACACTAGTTATGTAATTCTCATGCAGATTTTTAAGTGGTGAAATTAAGATTTCACGTAAAAATAAGGTTTTGTATTTTCTGTAGGTGTTCAAAAAACTTGATCACTACTTACAAAAAAATATATAAATGCAGGACTTTTTGACATGTTGAAAAATATCTTTACTGAGCACAAAACACTTATTAAGTAATCCATGAACAAAGGTGGTGCTGTGACATTCGCTAACAAAAAACTGGCCCCAATGCAGGCTATGTAGTTGGGCTGGGGGAACCCCTACCCTGAGCAGATGTGGTCACTTACAACAGAAACATATGAGCTTGTATTCTTCCCAGTGCTTTCTAAAATTTTCCATTTGTGGTAAGTCATGTCAGCACCTGATAAACTTTTAGCTTTTGGAGGTTTTTGGAGTTTGGAATTTCAGATAAAGGATAATCAACTTGTAATAGAAAATATTTTTAGATGTTAAAAACCAACGATACCTCTGTGCACTAAATTGAGTTCATAGTTGATTAATCCCAGTTCTTGGAGAGTATATTTCAGATTAACCTGAGAGGTAGGTTTGTCAGGTAATTGGAAAACAAAGATGTTTGGATCAAGGTTTTTCTCTTCACACACACTCTCGTGAAGTTCATACAAGGGATGGTTGGCACTCATTCGACGGACAACTTTTTGGCCATGGGGTAGGTTGACTGTCAACCTGTATGTCATCTGCAAAGAAACGGAAAAGAAAATTTACATTTTCTAAATTTTTTTTCAAAAGCCAAATAAACTTGCTCTAAAAAAACTTTTTAGAGATAGTGCAAGACTAAAAAAAGAAATATTAGGAGATGAACTTTACCCTCTGAAACTTACTCCAAAAAAAATTTTGAAAATAAAATTTATATTCATTTATCAATATTCTAACTATATACTTGGAAGGTGAGAATAAATCTTATTAGCATTTTAGCTTTGTTTCTTTTTTATGCATTTCCACAGATTGACTTCATTCTGTGCATTCACATCATGGGAACCTTTGAAAATTTCACTGAAGATTAATACAGTGTTTGTATAGGTACATGAATTTATAAAAATGAAAAATCTTTCTAGAAGCTTTTATTTTAGTTTTAATTTCAAGCTAATAGATTAAATTTAATATTTCCAATAAGCAAAATATTATGCTGTATTTCAAAAACTAATTTAAATTGACTGGAAGATTTTTGGGTTTTTTTTGCTAAAATAGCTGAATTAAGTAAGTGGAGGTAACATGTAAAGAAAAACAAAATATATTTTTATCAAGATTTTCTATTAAAAAAAAAAAAAAATTAAAAAATAATCTCATTCAATTGTGAATAAGACCTGAAATTTCATTAAAATCTGATAATTATTTGATTTTTGCAAGAATTTCCGAAACAATGTGTTTTTTACTGCAAAATAGATGCTAAGTATCTCATATTAATCTTTGGCCCACCTGCTGACACAAGAAAAACAAGATTTTTAACCAAATTTCAAATGTGCTAGAAAGGATTAAAAAATTTAATAAAATAATCAAAAATACTTTGGTATTTCCTCTTAATAATAACAAACATTTTGATAAAACTTTGCCTTTTTGTCATCATGGTATGCTCTTTTTTAATGAATTTTTGGAGGTACCAATGTTTATAAATATCTTAAATAGCCTCATTTTTACATTTGTGGACGTATTTTTTATTTTTATAATGTTGATGAATTAATATTTTATATTGCATGATATTTTTATTTCTGAAAATAAAGTTCATGATAGGCAAAAAAATCTCACCAGGACTTATTTTAGGTAATATCAAACATATAAAGTAGTTTTATATTAGACACTTTTTTCACATGATGTAACATAATAAAGTCTGTTGACAAAACGCAGAAAAAAAAAAAAAAAAAAGAAGAAAGAAAAAAAGGAAAGAGAAATGAAATTCCATTGTTTATTTATACATGGAGACATCATTATGAAAATGAAATTGGTTTTGATTATAACAAAACCAGGATAGACATTTCAAATTAAACTGTGTCTGGCTAATTAAGAGACAAGTACAGATTTCAGCTTTTACCTCATTAACCTTTTCATTGATGCATTGTTGAAAATCTAAGCATGTCAACACAAAGACTATATTTTAACAGTTTTAAACAGATATTTTCAATGTGTTATTTGAAACTATTTGGATATAATGAGGGTGTTTTGTGGAGGAGGCAGAATAAACATTAACCTTTCTATTGAATTCTCATTCCTCCTGCAAAGTTTGAGTAATAAGTCTGATTCAGTCACTGCCTCAAACTATTAGGTTGGTGCAAAAATAATGTCGTTTTCTCACATAGTAATATATGTAAAAAACGACATTATTTTTGCACCAACCTAATTTACAGTTCACTTATAAGACTAGCTTTTTCTGGCTGCAGACTTATGAAATTTTATGAAGCAGCCAGTATAAAATTTAAATCTGATATTTCATATTATCGGGTTGGTGCAAAGGTCTATAGTGTTTAAAAGAATATCAAAGACAGTAGATATTTCTACATAGATTTATTCAACTACATATGTGCCATTCTGTCCCACTACATTTTGCCATTCTTCTAGAACTTGGCATCTTTCTTAGTGATGAACTAGTCTAAGTGTTTTTTACAGACTTACAGAGAATTGAAGTTCCTCCCATTAAGAGAATTTTGTAGGGATCAAAATAAGTGGTCATTAAAAGGTGAAAGTGATCTGCAGCAATATGATTTCTCACATATCCTTAGAAGATGAAGAGATAGATTCTCTTTAATTTTAAGTCAATTTAATAACCAGGGTTTCTCAAGAATCTTGTCTCCAGCCTGCCTTTGAATTGGCAAACAAAATTTTGTTAGTGATTTTAGATAGCCGTAAAAGCAGAGTCCTTTGAAAAACTGACCACCCAAAAGTCGACTAGGTGGTTCCCTTTTCCAGTTGGTGGAACATAAGTGGACAGATAGGGGTGGTGGATCCCCCAGCCAGTATCCATATAATTAGTAGTCAGTGAAAGGACCAGCAGTCAGCCAGTGAAATAGCCAGCAGTCAGTAAGACGGTCAAGCAGAGAGTGTGTAGGAGTCCTTTTTCCATGGCCTGAAGTTAGCGAGATACCAGAAGTTGCTTCCTCGAAGCAGAAGGAAGACATTGCTGATTAAGTGAGAAATCCTATTTTTTTGCTACTTCCTAACTAGCGTTTTGAAAAGCATTTGTCATTATTCAATCACAGCCCTAATATTGAGACAAACTTGGGAACATAGTGAGCAACAATTTGTATTCGCATACAGCTAACCTTAGCTGTCATCACAGCTTGTGCAGTATCACATCATCATAGATCGTTCTTTTAAAAAGTGGGCCATCTTCTTGTGTTTGAGCAGAAAATCAGATAAAAATGCTGTCTATTCATTTTTTTTCCATTAAATAATTTCAATTGGTCATCATTAATGATTTCAAGACTGATCTCAGTCTTTCAGATCAAAATTTCCACATATGAATCAAGTGAACCATTTATGAACAGTATTCTCAGCTACTTTCCATAGCTGAGAATACTGTTCATAAATCTTTGTAAAATGCTACATAACTTTTTTGCTGTTTGCACAAATAAGAGATCATCAAATGACAAAAATGCATTGTTTTCCTCCAGTTTCACTTAATATATAAATATTTAAAATTCACAATCTTCACACAGGAATCAGGAAAATGTGTTGAAATGTGTGTGTATGTGTGTGTGTGTGTCATCAATTTTAGTCATTTGTGAAATAAAATCATCTGTTCAAGTACAACCTATTGAAAAACACTACAAACATTTGTTCTACCCTAATATTTCTATCTTCATCTCCTTACCTTCAAAGATCTAAGCGATTGCAAATAATGGTGTAAACTTTTAACTGCAGTGACTTATGATTCACTCAAGAAAATGTTAAGAGCAGAGAGGAAAATAGGGGAAAAAATAGCAAAAAACTGCTAATGACTTGTTATGAATAGATTGAAATATTAAAAAAAAAATCTTTCACAAAAAGAGATAAGAAAAAAGAAAATAAAAGAGGAACATTTCAAGAAAGACAAGAAAAAATTTTTCTGTCTGCAGAGACATTTCAGTAATGGGTTCTCCTAACTTTTTAAAATTCAAGCCAGCTTTATTTCCTTCAAATTTCTTATTTGCTATTTCTCAGTATATTTTCTCCAAAGGATGTTATTTTCTCTCCTTCAAAAAGGGTTTAATAAGAGTAGATATATTCACACTCCTCCCCAGTCTTTTGAACAGGAGTAGATGTTTCCTGTTGGGTTCTTTTAAAGTCTACTTCTAATATTTTCACCTCTGAAATTTTATTTACTATTTTTTCCTTCAATAGGAGTAGATAGGTTTGCCTATTGTCCGGTTCACACTCCTCCCCCATGTTTTGAACAGTAGAGGTTTATCTATTGTTTCTTGTTCAAGATTGTGTTTCCAGTTCCTTCTAAAGTCTTCTCATTCTCTTTCACTCCCAGTGGCCCCTTGCATTTTAGTGACATCATCATCTTGCTTGGGGTGAATTGATTAAAAAGAAAAATGTAAATGTTTGAATGTTTTCTACATGTTTTATTATTCTTTGATAAATCAACTCTTACTGAAATAAATGTATTGAGAATATATGAAAAATGACAAGAAATTCAGGTTTTCTTCACTTAGAGATTCAGAGGAAAAAGAGGAAAAGTTGTTTTGTATCATTACTGAAGATAAAGATAACTAAGGGTTGAATTAAGTTTCCAACTAATTAACGAGTAGAGAAGCTAACAATTATTGAATGGTTTATAAGAAGGTTGAAGCAAGAAGGAGATTTATAATTACATGATGAAATTAAACTGATATAGAATAGGATAATAAAAACCATGAGTAAGAAAATACTAAATAAAACTTACATGTCACTATTGATTGCTCGATCATTTATTTGCTGGGTATGAGACAGAAATTGAAATAGTGGCCACGGGATATTCAAAAATTTAAATGCAATGTCAATTGTTATCATCTGTATTCTTAATTCATGTTCTTTTATTGTTCACTCTCCTTAATGTTTTCTTTTTCTCATTTTTTCACACCCAGTAACCCGTTGTGTCTTAGTGGCTTTATTGCTTTGTTTGGTGTAAAAGGAGTAAAAAAAAAAAAATAAAAGGAAATGACTGAAGGTTTCTAATATAAAAATAGAGATAAGAGAAAGATCAAAAATTGAAAGAAAAACCTCAAAAACTATCAAGGAATTAATATTCTATAGACCAAAGAAAAATGATTAAATCTTTTTGAAAGTGTCATTACTGCTACATGTTAAAGTCAAAGTTGTGTCCTGGCACATTGTTTACTGGGTCTGAACACCCAGAGAGTGTATAAAAGTAAATATAATACTCAGAGTTAAAATCTTCTCTGGATGAATGAAAGGTATAGGCTGAGAATGAAAGGATAATCCAGCTAAATAGAAGATTTAAACACCTACAGAAAAAGGGAATTTGTCTCATTTAACCAAGATTAATGGATTATCAGAGATACCTGCATCAATGTAAGTACTGGATGAATGTCAGAAAGTGGAAGTGTTCATTATCACTAAAGAAATTGTAGCAGAGTATTGCTTACATAAGAACAGAAATAAATGGGCTATAATCCTCAAAAAGAAAAATCTTCAGCATTTCAAATAAATCAACCAGGACAAAGTGTTATATAGTAAAATTATATGCCTTTCTTTTCAGACTAGTATACTCATTTTCATTGTTATACTCGCAAAGTTTTGGTTATTATACCCTCTGGCCTTTTTCAGGTGTCTGCCATTTTTGGAATTTCAAACCAAACTTTTTATTCAATCCATGAAAGTAGGTTGCTCTCATTCAGTTTTTTATGCTTAAGGGAGATAACTCTTATCAATTAATACTCTCCAATCTATAGACCTTTATTTTAGTTGTCCATTTCTTCCACTGAATGCTACACAACCCAAACACATTTGCTAGGAAACTAGATATGTTTTAACCAATACTTTATACCACTAGGCTGTGTGTCTCTTGGATAATACAGTGGTGTGCTTTTGAAGCCTTAAACCTAATGACTGTACTAAGGTGGTTGAACTTTTCAGTGTCTTTTTTAAAAGCTTTCAGATGGTGTTTGTCTTGGTGCTAGATCTATCAAGGGGGTTGTCAGAGCCTAATGTACATTGTTGTTTTTTCAACTGACTTATCTTCCAGTGTAGTTTTCTATTATCTCAACTTCATTTAGCAAAGTTTGAGGAGTACCCTTTTCCATTCATTTATGATCAGCCATGCTTGATTTCAATGCCTCTCCCAAGACCACTGCCTTTTAACGTTCTTCCACATTTAAGGGAATGGTTATTCTCACCCTTGTATTCTTTATCACAAGTACATAACAGTTCTTGTTCATGTTCTCTTCCAAGGTGGGTTTGGTTTGGAAGGGAGATCTCTGAAAGGTTTAACTGCATTTGAATGCTATTCCAATATTGTATAGATCACAGTTCCTCTTAACCTTTTGGATGTCCCCACCTTATATTTGGGAGACGGGTTGTAGTAAGTATTTTATTGTCATTGACTCTTCTCGCCCTGATGATGGAAGCTGATGTTATGCTTACAAGATATTTGTTACCCTGCAGAATGTTTCTAATGCTGATTATCTCCCCTTGGTAAGTGTCTCAATTTCCACATAAGTTTGGTCTGGTGTTGTAGGCAGTAGATAATTCCTTTCTTTACACCTTATGAATGGTGAGAATTGAAGTTCAAGTATTGTCCAATATTAATACATCCAGGAAGACTACTTGATCTTTCCATTGTGAACTGTATGAAAGGACTTATTGAGTTCATATGGTCCAACAGTGCTTAAACATCTTGGTGGGCTCACAGAATGAAGTTGTCATCTATGTATATAAGTCACATAATGGTAAAATTCCTATGGCAATTTCTTTGGAGTATTCCAGCTTACAGCTACATCATGTTGAAACACCAGTTCCCGTATAATTACCAAAGTTAAGCAACACTGAGGCTGGCCACTACCTAGATGGGGGATTGCTTTGGAATACTAGGTGCTGTAAAATTGGATGTGCAGGTGATTTAATGGATAATGGCTCAGAATTGTTAATTGGAAAGCTGAATTCAAGTTCCCATTGGGAATAGTATTAATCCACCACTTCTCCCCCAGTTATGGGTTAATTTAAGATTTGTATCATTAAAATTATCTGAAAAATTTTTTTTTTTTACAATCTAAAAATATTTTCTGGCTTTAAATAACCTGCAAAGCCATAGAAAACAAATCAATCAATCAATCAAACAATTGAAGTATTCCATGTATATGTTTGCCATTACTTAAGATAATGACAATTCTATAGATAAACCTTTTTAGCAGGATATTTTGGAACCCAATTGCAAGTATGTTGTTTGCATGCAGAATCAGGTTATCCATCAGGCCCTTGTTTTCTCCTCTAGAGATGGGTACAAAAGTCTCAAACCCCCAGTAGAGGACTTTAGTATCCAAGCTCACCATTTGGTTTGTATGAAGGGAAGTATTACTGATGATCTCTTCCAAAGGAACACCTCTTCACATAAGACAAAGACTAGTATTATGTTCAGTGTCATTATTGGCTTCAGACCCCCAACCCCATTTCATAGACTGTATCCACAAAAGATGTTTTCTTTTTTCTTATTCATTTTATTATACATGATGGTCAAACATGGCAGCATCGATTCAAGATGGCAGCAGGAGTAAAGACTTCAGGAGAACACATGCTCACTCGTTGGCTTAGCATACAGTTATGTGCAGCCTTAGCCTGCCTATAGAATCTATGTGTGCAAAGCATATAAATTCTTCAAAAATCTTATGGCCCTCTGCTAACTTCATGCTATTTTGGTTTTCTTATATCCAAAACTTAGATAAAGGTAACTCATCACTGTCAGAATTCCATACCCATGAGGTATTCTGACCAACCTTTTGCCATCCTGTCCTAGCCTCTGCATTCTGTAAAACTAGTGAATTGAATATAAAATCATATACTCTGGTACAGTGGAAGAGACAGACAGGCACTCCAAAAAGATAAAAATAGACTGGAGAGTATTAACTAACACAAGGCATCACCTAAAGACAGGAAGCAGAATGAGAACAATCTACTCCTGAAGATTGAATAAAAAGTTCAGTTCAAAATTCTGAGAAGCCTAGCAAGTAAAACAGACGTCTAAAAAAAGGCAGGATAGTATAACAAAACCTTTTGTGTACAACAACCAATATGAGTTTCCTAGTCTGAATGGAAAGGCATATAATAATAATTCCTTATCTCAAACATTCCAACATAAATGAAAGTGAAATTTGTTAAAAATTGATGATAAACAATAGTATATTAGTCAAATATTTAGAACACTTTGCTTTTAATATGATTAAATTAAAAAAAAATACACACATATTTAATAAGTAATATTGTATCTGGATTTTCAAATGTTAACTGTCAAAAGCCGTCTGAAAAGAGGACGAGAATCCTGGCATAAAAGGAACAGCTTCTTATAACTAAATGTGAAAAGTGATCAAATACTAAAGGATTCATTATTGTTGTCAGCACCCACTCACATCCAAGCATTGTAATCATTATCCTTTCTCTATTGCCTTTCAACCCCTTTTGGTGGCAGTGGCACAGATGTCTGTAAATCAAAGAGACTGACGAGCACATTCATGTAATTTTGATTTTGGTGGACAACTCTGTGCAACGGAGAAGCCCACACACTTAGCCAGAAGTGCCTCCTTCACAGCTCAAAAGGGATTGATACAGGCAATCAAGTATAAAAATGCTTGGTAGTCATGACTTTAGACCACAGCACCTAAAATCCTGTCTATAATATTTATGTTACTGACTTAGTGAAGAAAAAAGAAAATGTCAACAGGTTACAATAGGTTCTTAGACTTGAAGGAGTTCTGTTTATACAAGTGCTTGTTTGAATTACTCATTAAGAATGAAAAAGCAATGAATGTGTAAAAAGAGACAATCAACTTTAACTGTATCCTTCTTTTAGCACCATGTCTGTCTAATGAAGTATGGGTGTTACTACATAAAAGGTCTTTATGATTTTGTAGTGGAAACTCAAATGGAATTCTATAAATATCACCATCAGTTTCTCTGCCAAGTGGATGTAGTATCTTTAACTCTTTTGCATCTAACTTGCTCAAACCCACTTTGTAATTATTGACTTTCAATGTTCAACCTGCCATAACCTGCCCCTGTATACTCTGCCCTAATTATTTGGGAAAGGATCAAAATCCAAGATTAATTTTCATTCTGAACAATTTTGTAATAATCTTCAGTTGAAGGATAATACAATATTTACGAAAATTCTCAAGGAATTAAAGGGTATGGACAAGTGCAAATTTAAGAACACATCAAAAGAGTCATTGAAGGCTAAACCAGAAATTAACACTTACTCTACATTTGGCTATTTAGGACATTCATGTCTCTTTATCACATAGGCAGCACTTTACATACTGATGAGAAGAGAAACATATTGGATACTGATCTAGGGAGAGAGATGTGTGACCAAATGAGAATACTGGGGATTCATTTTTTATCACAATTTTTATACTGTTATTCTATGGCCATTAAGCAAGCAGTATGGATCAAAAAGAAAGAATAAGCCTAAGGCAAGACTTGAACTAGCATCCCCTGAGCTCAAATCTGGTTGGAGACATTATTTCTGTTCTGGGTTGCTTAATGATCATGGAATAATAACCTGATAATTGTGATAGAAAACAACAGAAATAACAGGAAATAAAGAATAGAGAAAAAAATGAAATAAAAAATTGTTGAAGATTATTACATTGAATATAATGAAGGGTCATGAAAAATTAACATGAAGTAAACCCATTGATAACAATTGAAATGAAGCATTCTCAGGTAATCTTTTTAAAATTGATAATGCTGGAGTGATGTCCGTGAATTAAAAATGACAATATGACATTTTAATAGACTGTCTAGAATTAGAGAAGGTCCAGCACCATTTTATTAGCTGTATATTGTTCATACTTATAAAGTTTCTTGCTGATGCCCTCTTCCAAAGTTGGAACACACAATATACAAGTGGAATCTTGATTCAACAGTGGCAGATTTATTTTATCACAAATTTTGGTAAAAGATAATCAGCTTGTAAAATATATCAAGAACTGCAAGACTAAATTCCTGACAGATGGATTGCGCCAAATGCTGGAGCCCAGGATGACAATACCAGAAGCTTTTAATAACTTAAAAAAACAAAAACTTTTTAAGGATCTTTGATTGCATTAGACCAGTGGTTCCCAAACTTTTCTGGGGTTGTCACTCCCTTGTGTACCAAAACTCAACCCTAATGTCCCTCCAATGTATTGATACAACTCTAACATCAAACCTCAATGTATAGTCAACCAGTGATTGGATTTTTGCATTAGTTTTTTTTAGTATTGCATGTCAGAGGAGTATTTTAGTATTTCACATAATAATTGTTATATAAATGGAATACATTGTAAAGGGAAGGCGAGATACACTTCAGATACAATGGGTGTGGTGTATGTTATGTTTCAGATGTGATACTGCCACCCTCTGATGGCCCACATTTTTTCACCCTCTCTGGATCTTTCCACTGTTGACAGATGGGGGAGGGCAGTACCACCCACTTTGGGAATCACTGCATCAGACTATGCTAAAATTTTTAAAAAGTTAATCAGTTTTAAATCCTCACAAAAAGATTGTGATATTTGCAACATTTTTTTTCAATGGACAACGTGAATATATATTATAAGTATGGGTTTTCTGATAGAGAAAAAAATGATATTTTATATTTTAAGAGTTTGTGCTAATTACCAACCCTATTCATGGTTCTAACATTTTCTGCCAACAGAAAACACTAAAAATGGCATAGCTATATTGAGGGTTAAAGAAGGTTTGTGAAAGGTTACAGAATGGATGAACTTAAAATTTTGTTGACTTAAAGAAACCAATATAAAAGATAAATGATCAGATATCAGGTTTTCATCATTTTGTCTGCAATCTGCCATGATTGCAACTTAAAGAGATTAGATATTTTTCTCTCAAACACGTGTAATATATTTATGAAACAAATCAGCAATAACATTTATTAGTAACATGTTTTCAAATGCAAGCAAGGTTTTTAAATAAGAGTATTAAACAAGAAAAAATATTCAAAGTTAAAATCAAGCATTTAGCAAAATCTTCAACAATGCTCAGATTATTTACAATCGAGTTATTTGAATGTATTCTAATAAATTTCCTTTGATAGGAAAAATACAAGTGTTGCTTGTAGCACAGTTAAATTATAACTGAATTCAAAGTTATGAACAATGCACATGACTCCTATTATCCTTAACAAACTGTGTTCTTTGTTAAGGAAATGTGTAGCTAAATGTGTATGCAATGAATGTAGAAAATAGCCTGAAAATGTATTATATAGCTTTAAAAAAGTATCTCAAAACAGAAAGTAGACAAGGTGAGGTGATTATGTCACTGATCATTTAAGTAGCTACCATGCAAACCTCAAAGTAAGTACATTTATCTTGTAAATAATACAAAAAAAATAATGTATTTCTTTCAAAATTTTAAATAGTTTAAATTTTATATTAGTTCTCATGAATATAAGAATTTGAAAGTTCCTTGTTTCAAGGTTAAAAAGTTTGTTTTTAATAAAAATGAGGAGAAATCCTGACTAAAAGTAGCTCCATATACAAAGATGGATTTTTAGCTTTTATTCAGTATTGTTTAATAATAAGTTTGAATTTTACAGATTATACATTTATGTTTGAATTCTGTTGGTAGAAGTTAGGTTGTGTGAAAAGAAATATACTATGAGGTCTTATTTAGACAGACTATTGTCCCCCATCTCATAACACTTTAACCATTGTGCCTTTCAGCTGTTATCAGGTGTTTGTTGATCCAGAAAGTACTCAAGCCCTCTTTTTATGCAATAGTCAGATCAGACCAAAAATGGAGTATTACTGCCCAATCCTTACTCTCTAACCTTGACAGATAAAATGTTGCAAGCCTCTCACTACTACTCTCTCATTATTTTCATGCCATATGTTCAGATGTTCTACTAGTTCAGACCTTCACAGTTAAGACCTGCCATACCATGTACACAGAGTTAAATCATCCTCAATCCCTTTTGTATTCCCTTAGTAAAAAAAAGTTCTACTCAGACAACTTTTCCCAAGAACTGTAACTTTGAGGATGCTTCCCCAATCACTACAATCTTAATCTTGTCATGTCTATGGTCAAACATTATCTGTCCTACACATCCTTATAATCTGTACTTCCTCTTACAGCCATACAAAAAAACCTCATTCAGTAACCCTCTGCGTTGAATGACTCTTGGGTCTTGTATTAAAAAGAAACGAAAAATGAACAACTCAAGAGGAATGTAGCACAAGGCTGAGTAAAGTGGGAGTCCCACACATACATGAGACTAGGAACAAAAATTCTGTAAAACCTTTTGGCATTAATCCTTTTGAGGGCACCTTAGTCACCAGGGATTAACATTTAAACCCCTGCCCCCAATATCCAAAGGATAGCTACTCCCTGGAGAGGTGGCATCCCAAGACTCAAGTATATTATACTCTATTTAAAGTCTGATGAAGTCCTGGCATAAAAAATGTCAGAAAAATATATCCATTTACTATATTGATACCTCTGTTTGTTGCATTTTCTGAAGAATTTTTTTTCTTTTAGGTTATACATTAATAAAAACTGAGCAATGGACCAGCTCACTAAAAAATATACGAAAAATGTTCCTCAAAGCAAACAGTTTATATAGACATTGTTATTTGTTTACATAGATGTTGGTTTCCCATTGCTGTAGAAAGTTTAAGGAGACTGACAGTAGTAAGTATGAAATGCAATAAAAAAAAATAGTTCCATTTCTTTGTGAAAGCATATGCATTTAATCACAGGCAAGCAACAAATATATATATATATGCATGCATGCATGCATGCATAATTTATATAAAAGAGTGGTGATATTTGGGCAGCAATTTTCCATTTATGCATGTCTAGTTGAAGATCAATGAAAGATCTCAGATTTTTTTATCTTTATTTTTCTTCAGATCAAACCATTTCTTTTATTTTCAGAGGAAAATTTGAACATGAATTGTCCAATTGCTTTTGACTTTCATAAATCATTATCAAAGAATTTTTTGCAAGTTGATAGAACTATGTCAGTGAGTATTCCTTGTACTTTTTTTTGAATGTTTTTGAATTAATTGTAGAAAACATGACACTTGAAGATCACCAAAGAAACAATGCATGCAAATAGACATAAGATTGTCAAACTAACAAAAGATTTTTCATCATGGCTTTTGAAGGTCAAAAGCACTCAGAAGACATTGGACAATTTATGTTCAACTTATACCTGTAAACCAAAACAATGGTCCTAATTAAGGAAAATGTAAGATTCTAAAAACTTTCATTTGTCTTCAAATAAGAAACATATATTTATATATATATATATATATATATATATATATATATATATATATAAATAAAATATACATTTAGGCAGCATATTTTCATCCAAGCATGTTTGATTAAATAATTTAGACATTATGTCTATTTATTTTAGATTTAATCCTTGGTTAAGAAAAATTCCATGTTCAGGGGTTGCATATCTATGGATGTGTAATGCATAACACCATAAATTCAATTTTTTTTGAAAATGAAAGTACTTGGTAAAATGAAAAAGAATATTTGAAAGAAAATTTTGAAATTTTTCTTAATTTTTTACAGCCACCAAAAAATTAATTTGTGGACTGGAAAAGATTAAAACTAAAATAAACAATACATCTAAATCATTTAACCAAATACATGAACATATATATATATGCAATTTATTTCTTATTCAGTTTCTAAAGTAAAATGACAGATGTGCATATAAAATGGTTCATAAGATTTATCTTTTCAGATTTACCTGAAAATAGGAGCTGAACAAATAATGAAAAATAAAAACTCAAGTGTTCACCTGTCTAATACAGATGAGGATCTTGAGTGGGAGTTGCTAAAAAATTCTCAATGGCCAAAAGGAATGACTTCAAGCAATGAAAGGTATGTCCTATTCTGTACATTCCTCTTGACACATTGATACTTTCAAGTTTCTTTAATGCTTCACCCAAAATTCTTATGATTAATCATTGAAACACAGATAAGGAAGTGGCTTGGGCTGAGAGCTTTTCAGCATGCTCTTGTGGAAAAACATTAAAAAAGAGCGTTACCTATAGATAGAAATATTTTCCTTTTAAACAGATAAAATATACTTGAAAAGGTTTCACACACAAAAAAAAAGAGAAAAAGTGAAGAAAGACATAGATAACAGACTTAATGAAAAACAAAGAAATATTTTTCTTATATTTTTAACATCTTAACATCTTTTATATCAACAAAATTTTTTCAGATGATTTTTCATGCTTCTTGCTTTTGATTTTGTAATACTACAGCTGACCCCTATTATTAGGACTGAATTATTCTTTAGGATCATATAGGCTGCAGTTTAGAGTCCCTCAAGCTGTTATAAAGCAGTGATTTCAATTTTCTAGACATTATAACTTTTAAATAATTTCATAAACTGAAATGAGATCAATATGGTGATTTTCTAAGCATAGCTTAGATATGGCACAAGGCTGAAAGTATGGGGCGCCCAGTGAGGATCAAAGTCACTACTCAGTCAAAATTGTTCTAGTGAGACAAGGCTATCAAGCTATCACCTGAAATAATATCAATATGACAGACTCATTTTTATTTGACATTGCAGGAAGCAAAGCAAGGAAACAAATGTCTTAGTTTGGAGTTCAGAATGTTTAAATCTTAGAAATTTTTATAAAGCAGTGATTTTAATTTTCTAGATGTTATAACTTCTAAATAATATCATTATTATAAACTCGTATTTATTTTGATTGTTTTATTGTTACAATGCTGTTATTTTTTTACAACAGTTGTGTTGAAATATATGATAATTTGGTTTGCAATAAATAGTAAAATAGTGGTATTTCTTAAAGAATATATTTATTGACAAACAAAAGTTTATTTAAAGAATTTGCAATAAGTTTACTTCAAGCTATGTAAATGTCACTAAAATGCAACACAAGTAAAAAATATTTAAGACGGGTGCAGGTAAGTTAGATGATAGCTCCATCTGAAGAGGAGGGGTGTAATTATATTAGCCTAAGAGCTCCAAAAGGTCATAACCTGACCCTGCTTATTATTGTCATCATACATTTGTTTTCATTCATTTCAACTGCTAAATCTTATTAACAATATTTTAGCAGTTTATAATTTTTTGTTTTAATTTTGGGGGAAAAAATGTTTCTCATATACAAAAGTGTGAATAGATTTATTCCAATTGTTGTGTTCAGATGCAGAAAATTGAAAGAGAAACAAATGCAAAAATTATTTTAGAAAATAAAGAGAATTTAAATAATTAACTCTAAAACTGAATGTAAACATTTTGGGATTGACCATCTAATGTAACAATTTGGAAATGTGCCTAAACTTGGAAAATAGGCTTCTCATGATTTAACAGGATCCAACTGTAAAACAAGAATGTGCCTTACCATTTTTGGACAGATTAATAATTAGCAATGAAAAATAAATGATTTTACATAAGAACTGAAGACAAAACAGCCGAGTGAAGCTAAAAAGTAAAATAAAATGGACTTTTATCTAAAGATTGTTTTGAGAAGTGTTTCATAAAATTTTGTTGGTGTCATCCATGTTGACTTGCTACCAGATAATTACAGAAAACATCTATTGTCAGTAGTGTTTAAAGATTGACTGGAATGAAGAAAGAAAAGAAACTGTTTGATCATTTGCAAAATGATCAAACAGTTTCTCCCACCTCATGATAATGCACAGACTCCATTCAGATAAAAAAAAAAAAAAAAGTCACCAAAATTACCGCCCCCCCCCCCCACAATCCCTGCTTATTCTTCAGATTTTGTTTCATCTGATTACAAACTATTCCAGAGTTTACAGAACAAATCTTGATGGACAACTTCTTAAAAACACATATCCAGATAGAAACAACTCTATATGTTATTTTCTTCTAAATTTTTTTTTTTTTTTTTTTTTTTTTTTTTTTTACAAAAATGATATGAAACTTGTCAATCATTGGATAAAGATTATTGATAATCTATTAAAATTTATGCTAACGAATAAAATTTAATTTAACATTTTCTTGTACTTTTTCTGGCAAAAAAATGGATATTTGTTGAATAACCTGTTTATATCGAATAATTATTTAAAGAGTATAAAATCGTAATTTTTATATAAATTTATATGAATCATTAATTTTCTGACAACATTTCACACAAAAAAAATCAAAATATTTTAGATATTTTTTGTACAAAATATACTTTTCAAAGGGAAAATTTCAATAAGTGGACATAACATTATCCAAAGTAAATTCCTAAATTTCTGTCTGAATTTCTCAGATGAGTAGTTATTATTTACATTATTTATATTTGAATTATTGTCCTCATCTTTGTTGTTATTATCACAAAGCTTCAACTGTTGTACACTGCGGCCTTCCTCAGGTGTAACCTAGAGGGAATTCTGAAGTGAACACTTTATTTAAAGTTTTTTAAGATTAAACAAAGGGTTCAGTTCGGAATTCCTTCAGCTTAGGTTATTCAGATCAATATACACCTGCAGAAGCCCAGAGAGCACAGTGGCCAAAATTTTGTAATAACTACAACAAAGATGAGGACAATAATCAGAATGTAAATAGTATAAATAATACCTCACATTTAAAAAAAAATAAAAAATAAAAAAAATAAATAAAAATTTCCTGGAAATATTTTGAACATAAAATGTCTCATTATACATTATCAGCTTATCAAAATATTTTTTCTTTGTTTTCCAACCCCAAAAAGAAACAACAACATAAACATACAATTAATGATAATACATACTATAACACTTGGATCATTATAGTTGTTGGATGTGATATTAGAGTCTGGGTAAAAACTGGCTCTTTGAATATTGGGTGCCGGCATTTTCTTTGATTTATAACCAAACTTCGGTAAAATCCCACTGCCAGACATATGAATTTTAAAAGCAGACATGATGAAGAATTTTGGCAATGAGAATTAATTCAGCAGAAAAAAATATTATGACAACATTTTTGTTGAGCTGAAAGCACTTTAGATAACCAACCCATACATGCACGCATACACACAGTTGTCATGTAATCAGCAGGTATCAAAACAGACTGAGGTTTTGAGCCCAAATTTCAGTAAATCAATAAATAACAAATTATGTCAAGTGAGGGGATCATGTGACTATGAACATGATTAATCGAGAGATTATCAGATCAGTGGCAAGTGTTGAAGTGCAGTCCTACATCGGATGTCAGAGTATCACCCAAAAATCAAATACAAGACAAATTGTCTTAAGTAAGAAATCAATATAGATAAAAAAATAATAATTCCTAACATTCCTTAAACCCATACAAAGTCTGCTTATAATTTTAGGAAAAAAAAATACCAAAAAAAAAAAAAAATACCCGAAACAAGTAGGCTACTGATTAATCAGTGAGATTTAATGCAGATTAAGTCATCCGTTGCTCATTCTCCCCTCCCCACATTCACAATAAATAAACAGAATTCTATCTGAAATTCAGAGATGAAGTACAATTATTATCATTTAATGACTTTATTATCTTTATTTTTGTTATTTCTTTCACAATATTTCAGCAATTCTTCAACCATCTTCAGATAAATCTTGGCATCTATCAAAGAATCACATTATAAGCAAAATTATTGACCACTACATGCCTCTTTAAAAAACAAAAGAAACTGAAGAATTTATCAACCAAAACATTGAGTAGAATTCTACAAAAATAAATAAAAAAATTTTCTAGCTACTTTGATTTAAAAAAAAAAAAAAAAAATCTACATGAGTGATGAATTTGCCTTTTTCAAACCCCTACCAGTTTTCCTCTTAAAAAAACAATATTTAATTCTCCAAGCAATTAAAAAAATTTTTTAATTTTTACATTTTTTTTTTTTTTTTTTTTTACAAAATTATGTTGTTACAAAAGAATAAATTTTATCCTTTTATATTACTTAGCAGTAAAAACAATTTTATAATTTTAGTTAACTATGCTGATACTCGTGGCCCTACCAAGGATTGAACTCAGCATCCTTGGCTAACAAATTTCTGAAGATATTAGGTCCCACTCCTCAACTTAACTAGGCTTAACTAGGCTTTCTAACCTTCTGTAACAACCACTCTAAGAAAAGAACAACTCTGAGTATCAAACTGCAGAAGAAGTTAATGAGAAAGCATTCTACTATCTTTCCTAAGAAGTAATGGCAATTCACAGATAATAAAGAAAAGGAATTTGTGGAGAAGGCAATGAGAAACCACTCCACTATCTTTTCCAAGATGTAATGGAAATTCATAAATATTAAAGAAAAGGAATCTGTGGAGATCTACGATTCGCCTATCTCCTGAATGAGTATTGCCTTTTGAAGAAAAAAAATTGTTATCAAACAAAAAATATTTTTGCTCGTATTTTAATATTTATATAATTTTCAAAAAAGTATAACTGGTGGAGATCTGTTTGATTTTTTTTAAAAATTGGAAAAATGCAAAATAAAATAATGAACCAAACAAAAAACAGAATTAAATAAAATTTAAGTAGAAAAGGCAATGCCCCTTCCCATGGAGAAAGGTTAAAGAACAACCTGGGAAATGAAATGGAAAAAGAGAAATGTATGACAGAATTTCAAAATAAAACTGGTAATGAAAAGTTGCTGGTTAGTATAGCACACAAACAATTCGTTAAAGTCAGCTTGAAGAAAAGGAAATTGTCTTTGCATTAAGGAAAAAGAAAAGGAGCTTTGTGATTAAAAAATATGAAGACAGTCTATATTCTTAGTGACAGCAATAAAAAAAAAAAAAAGGAAGAGAAAAAAGGTTTCAGCTTGTTAAAGAAACTGGAACTTTATATTTTATTTTTTGAGTTAACAAGATTTGATCAACTCAGTTGTCAGGACCCAGCCTTCTCTAACCAATTGAGTACAAGAATAAAAAGACTAAGTTGGTGGTATTTATGGAATGTAGAAAACAGAAAAACAATTCTCTTGCTTTTCAACTTTGTGAATTCAACCGGTTTTAGTTTAGAAAAGTGACAGCCTCTCTATTTACCCAATTTCAGCCTGAATCTAATATGCAATGCAGAAAAGACTAAACAGAATTCTCTTGAACTTTCAACGATTTTGTATTTCCAACATCTGCTCCAGTCCTGGAATGCAATGTACAAAGTTTCTTCAGGTTTCTCAAGTAAATTTCTTTCTCTTGTTGTATAAAGAAATTTTCTTTCCATGTAATCTTTTGGAATTTTCTAAAATAATTCAGTTAGAGGAAGAATGGAAACTTCCAGAATTCAATCTGAAGAGTAAAATTTCACAAGAAAACTTTTTTAATTATTTCAAACTAAATACATTTTCAGTAACATTTGCAAAGCTTGGATTGAATTTTAAAAAAAGAAGATTAAATGTTTTAATTGTTGTATTCTACAATTAAAAACAGTGATAAAGAAGAAAACTAAATCTTTCTTTATATTAACGCTTATAAACTTCGTGCTGACCATGAAATAAAATGCAGGTATAGAGGCCATACACAGATTACAGAATCAAGTTTGTATGAAGACTACAATGGACCATACACAACATATAATTTCAGGGCTCAACAGATTAAAATTAAATAGTATATATAGAAATGTACAAATATTTAAAATAAAGACTTTGGTTGGGACATATTGTGATGAAACTGTTTGAGGATGGTTTCAAATTTCATTGACTAGGAGACGTCATTTTCAGTTGACATCAAAACTATATCATTCCATTGGTTGAATGGAATCAATTTTTGACTAATGATAATTTGGAAAAGAAATATTTACCTTCACAAATTTTGACTGGGAATGTAAAAAATAATTGCAGAGTAACTGAAACATTTATCTCAACTCAAAAACTGAACCAATGGATTAAGATCCATTTTCAAATTTTGAGAAATTTGAAAACTCATTCTTTCAGTCTGTTGTCTATTTATTGATGCATATTCTTTAAACTGATTCTCTTTTAAAAACTTGAACAGAAAATCATTGGTGAGAAGCATACCAACAGTGAATTAAACTTGTTAGTAAATTTTTCAATGATGACAAAAAACTATATGCCTAATTGTTTTGCACTTTGGAGATCAACAGTCTGCTTCTAGAAAAGTTGGTTCACTGTGTTGTACTAAACATCTTTTTCTCACTGGAATCTATTTTGCTCCTTTATAAATCTACGATAAATTTACACATATAATATTGTTTCTACATCTGGCCTGATGCTTCTTCTATGTATCCAGAGATACTTGACAAAATCCAAAGCAGAATCTTCAATATTATTGGTCCTGACCTGGTATCTTGGCTTCAATCACCTCCTCACCACTGTATCATAGCTTACCCATGCCGTTTCTATAAATATTTTCATGGCAGTTGTTGAGCTTTCCTCTTTGGTACATCAAATTTATGAATTTAAATACAGTACTAGATTGGCAGCTAGGGTCTCATTGTTTTACTGTTGAAATTGTTAAATATAACCTTAAGTTCTAATAGTTTCTTCTTTTGAACTTCTTGCCTGTGGAATTCTCTTCCAACTTCTTGCTTTCTTGTCAACTACAATCTTCAAAAATTTAAATGCAATACTGTTATCTATCTTTTTGAACCCTGTTGTTTTATTGTCCTTTCTACTCAATGCTTTCTTAGCTTCTTTCACTCTGAGTAACCCTGTGTGTCTTAGTGGCTTTATTGCCTTGCTTGGGGTGAAATGATTAAAGACAAAAAAAAAAAAAAAGATGAATCATCAAGACATCTTCAGTTTCTCATTTTTATGTCTATTCTTATTAAATATCTTCCACAAGTTTCTTTACTTCACTCTTCGTCAAATTCATCTCAAGGCTCAGCAATAAAATCTTCAAGTGACGAGAATGATGATGTAGCAAGACTAAATAGTTACTGCTAGGAAAAGTGAACACATTTTCTGAAACCACTATAAGATTTTGTTCCAATGAACATGCAAACATGCATTTTTGAGACAAAACATTCTCTGTTAAGACTGTCAAACATCTTTTTCATTATCTGCCATTTTATTCAGCATTACATATATCTTACTAAGTTTGCCTTAGTTTAACCCAAAGACACACGAGATGAGACCCAGAGAGAAAGGAACTCGACACTCAATTGTAGCAGTAATTAACCAGGCTATTAACCATTACACCATAAGACACCTCATGGTGTAACTGGTGTGCAATGCTTTCAGATTCAAACTGATAATGCCAATATGTAAAAGATTGGATTTTTAAGGTTAGAATTTAATTTTTCAGTGCCATCTCTGTTAGTTAATGCCAGAATATTGTTGATCTGACTAAAGAAGTGGTAATTCCTGCAGCAGATAAAAGAAATTGCTAGCATTCAGGCAACACTTGACAATGACGACACTAACAACAAGACTTAAAGAAATGTGCAGTACATGAAATGTCATCTGTTAATGGATTTAATTTTACTTGAAAAACTTGCTTATTTATCTGCAATATTTGCTGTATTATCCTAACTTTGATTTTTGTAATCACCCAGAGAAAGTGTCAATTCTTTAAGAATTTTGAGTACTTTTTTCTGAAGATTTGTACCTGAATGACTAATGGCAAAAAAATTTCAAGAATCTCAACAGGATGTCCATATTTATTAATATATGGCACAATGAAAGTCAATTGATCTATGTAGCTGACACTACGTCAGGTAGTTAATCATATTGAAAATATTTACTTTGTTGTATATACAGTGTAACCCGGATATAAGAGAGTTGTCGGGACCGGAGAAGAAGTCTCTTATATCCGGGTTTGGTCTAATTTATATACATTAACACAGGCTCTAATTTGGGACCAGAGAAAATCTCTTATATCCGGGTCTCTTATATCTGGGTTACACTGTAGCATATATCTTCACCTATTTGTTTAATACAGTAATTGCATATTGTTAAAGAAAAATAACTTATTGTTCAACACTATTTGCTTTGATAGCAAAAAACAAATCAAACTTTGCTTTCAATTTTAAAATTTTCCTGAAATTCTTGCTAAAAAGGGAGATGAATGTTTGAGCATTTCAAAATGTTAATCCAAGTTGAGCCAAACAATATGACTTCAAGACCTGATGGACTTCTGTTTGTCAAGAATTTTTGTTCCCTAATTCAAATGTTTACAAAGCTTACCAGCAACATATCCTTTCTTCTTACACCATTTTAACCAGGAATGAATAGAAATTTAAACATGTTTAGGACTTTGGGATTTTTTTTATTTGAGATTTTTTCAATGGGGAGAGAGAAAAAAATGTCTGTCTGCAGAGTTTGTCGCTTGTGGCTAATCTTACATTGTTATTAGTTTGGTGAAAAATTAATGACGTAATAATGTCGTTTTTTGACGTTAAAAAATATGTCAAAAAACGATGTTATTACGTCATTATTTTTGCACCAACCTAATAATAATCTTTTTATTTTTATTCATGCACTAAATGTATGAATTTATTTGAGTTTTTACAACAAAGGAATAATAATAATAATGTTGCTTATTGTTCTTTGTAAAGTCCACAATGTCATGGGGTCCTATGCTATGTTGGGCAATCCAGCCTTTTATAGAGTAAGTGGTGAGAAAGAATGCACAAAAGTTGGAAGTCTTTTTTTTCTATTGAGAGTGAAAATTCATAAAAAATGGTCTTTGCTCTCTTCTTTGCTGATTATGACTGGCAATGAAACAAGATGCAAAATTAAGAATTCATATGCAAGAAGTGTTTCTCTTAAATAAAATTAAACTTGACTCCAGATATGGAATTGATTTTACTCCTCTCCAAAATTGTTGTCACATTCAGACAGTTTAATAATCATACCATAAAATATCAGCAAAATATGAAGACTTTGTTAATTTCAGGAACTTTTAGGTTATAACCAAAGAACATTTTATTTACACTAGTTAGCGGAATAATAATGTAAATTAACCTTCATTGACCTTCCTGATAAATAATTTAAGATAAGTACAATGATGGCTAATATTCACTGAGTCTTTCAGTAAAATAAAATTCAACCTCCTCGTAGTCATTATGATTAAGTTGCAATAAAATAATTGTTTCAGACAGTCCATGAGTATGTGCATCAAAATAAATTTGTCTTGGTTTATAGTGTCATGAAAAGCTAACAGAATTTATAGTTTCATGAAAAGCTAATATAAGGCATTTAGCTGACTAGAGATTATTTTAGAAAAATCAAGAAGATCTATTACATAAATTTAAATATTTTAATACTATCTAGAATGAATCACTTTAGATATACTATACTCCTAACCCAATCTGAACATATATTTTTTTTTTTTTTTTTAATATGATGTCACTTCAAAATATAGGCAATCAAGATTCTCCAGAGACTCCTTTTCTTTATTATTTGTAAATCCCGATGCATTCTTTGGAAGGGTTGATTTGTTTTTGCGGCATATGATCCATTTTTCTGGTTATTTAAAGTCAATATATATTTTTGATTGCAAGAATGATTGCTTCATGTGAATTAACAATGGTTTTTGGAGATAATACTTTTTCAGGCCCAAGAGCTACTATTTAACAATAATCTGATGAGGGGAGGGAAGAAATGGAGTCAGACTTTTCCCAAGAATATTTGCCCACATGTGAATGTAACAAACTTGACAGGAATATGAACTTGGCTCTCTTATTTCTCATTCTGTGGGAAAATAAAAGCAACATCAGTGACCGATATATGAACTTGGCTCATCAATACCACTTTCCATACCAATGACTGCTATGCTATACACACAACCACTTATTACACACATACACAGTTTTTAACAGTCAGCTTGCCAATCTATAAGAAAATCTCAAATAAAAAATCCCATAAAAGATGCCAGCAGATGGAAACAGAAAAAAATCCGATTTATGCATCTATTAATTTTGTAAATGTTTGCCTTGATTACAGACAAAGTAAATTATTAAGAGAAATATTTATTTTTTCCTAATTGTCAGATGCATTTTAACTAGACACAAAAATTCCTAAAAAGTTTCATTTGTAATCATTAAAACTTTTTGAAATAGTGATATCGGTATTTAAAATATTTCTTACATGTTTAAACTGAATCTTAAAATCAATGGCTAAAAAGGCAAATTAAATTTGCACGATTGCAAAATTTTAAAACAACAGTTCCCTAATTTTTATCATTTTTTGCAACTTTAATAAAATTATTGTATTTTCAAATGTGTCAGTTGCTTTCTTAAATAAGGTTTCATTTTTGTTTGAAAATATTACCAGAAAACAAGTCACAGTTTGCACAATGATTAATTGCATGGAAGCAGAACTGTGTGTTGCACAATTCCAAGTATCTTTCGATTAAATGTAACCAAATGCTGACCTACCAGAAGGTTACAATATTAAAGAAAAAAATGAGTATTAAAACTACTTTAACAAATTGTCTATTTACTAGATTATATCTTATTTAGAAATTCATTTTCCCATAAAATGAAGAAAATGATATTAATAGGGAATTAACGATTGTGAGGTGAGATGGCAAACAAAATTCGTCTAGATAGTTTTGTTGCTTAGAATTTATTTTCAAAAGTCTTACAAGAATTATATCAAAGTTACATTAAAATATACATCAGGTCTTCAGACTCTGGAATAGAACAAAAGTTTGACTGGCACCAAAACACGTTTACAACCCTCAACAAGATAGATTTTAGATTTAGGGTGAAAGAAAAATGAATAGAAACAAAAACCTATATGAAAATATTTATTGGAGATGTCTAGATGGGCGGATTGTTTTGGTTTGGTTTAGTTTTTAAATCAATTCACCCCAAGCAAGGTGATAATGCCACTAAGATGCAAGGAGCTACTGAGAGTGAAAGAGATTGAGAAAACTTTAGAAGGAACTGAAAATTCAATCTTAAACAAGAAACAAGGGATAAACCTGTACTGTTGTTCAAAGAACTGGGAAAGGGTATGAACTAGGTGATAGGTGAATCTATCTCTTCATAATAAACATTTTTCTAACTTTAAATAACATCCAAAAGATTGATAAGCTGTAAAAAAAAAAAAAAATCCAAAAAAACAAAGAAAGCACATACACATATTTTACACTGGACATTGGAGTAAAGATTTGTTGTCAAATGAATTGCTTATTATTAAATGATCAGTTAAGTGTCATACATGGTACACACTTGAGTGATCATGATTGACTAAGTAGAAAATCTTCCAGCAGTAGGTTGCCATCCAAAGCTATAGGACCGAATCTGCCCTGCTATTCAACCCGTAGCTTGGTGGAGAAGAGATGGATTCATACCTTTCCCAAGAAGTATTTGTGTATAAGTGAATGTAACAAACCCATTTGAAATTCAAACTAAAATCTCCAATATCTCATTCAGAACTGTTATCCATTACACCACACATCCAGAGAAATAAATCAGTAAGAATAGATAAAATTATTGTAAAATATATACAAGATCAGTTTTATTGTTGTTGCAGTTTAAACGATAACAGTGAAAATACCATTAGTCAAAAATAAAACAAAATAAATGTTATGACTTGAAACTTAAAAGAATTTGTTATGCATGAAAAAAAATGCCATTTCAGGTCAGTAAAGAGAATCAGGACTTAAATTATTTAATATAAAAGTGAAACAGAAAAACATGATCCAAAAAAACAACTCTTCCCACCCAAAAAAGGTAGTATTTTGTTTGTATGTTAGTGTGTATGCTTGGAGACTCGCTCCTGACTCATTTTGGATGGATTCATTCACAAAATTCATTGCTAATTTTTTTCTTCTTTTTTTTTTTTTTTTCCCAATCACAGTTTCAGAATTGTTTTATGAATAATTACATTTTCTAACATGAGCAGAGATAGTGTCTTGCAAGAAAAAATCATTGCTGGTCAACTTCTTTATTATAAAAAGGGCTTCTTTTTTTTTTTTTTTTTTATTAAAGACAACATTCAAACAAGACAAATGCTCACTGTAGTGTTGAAAAGTAATTGTCTGGCCAGGTTTCAGCAATTTGTAAAAAGAATTCCTTTTGAATTCTATCAATTTTATTCTTCACAGATTGTGTAGGTTGAGATGTTAAGTTTTTTTTCTCTAAATACAATTTTCTTTCTTTTTGAATTTTCATAATAAATCCATTATCCAGTGACTATTTTATCCTGTGTTCGTAATGTTGCCCCACCCCTACTATGAGAAGACAGAACAAAGATGCTTTGCCACCAGTAACTAGTTATAAGACACTTCAAAATGGCTGATTTTCATATCTAACCAGAAACAAACAGCCTTGTAGCATCTTTTGTGTTTTTTTCCCCCTCAGTGCAGAAAGTCTTGGCTGAACAATTTATCATTGTTGGCTTTCTGTACTTTTTCATTCACTATGAATTTTCTCTCAAAAATTTATAATTCAGACAACTACACTACAGGATATTTTTGCAACAACAGATACCTTTCAATTTAAAATTGATACCAACGTTTCAAGGATTTAATGCTAACTATTCTATGGCAGAATGGATGGAAAAATTCAAACTGCTATATATTTGATATATTATAAAGAAAAGAGAGGGAGTCATTTGTCTGTTGAAGCATTCATCATAAGGCAACATTTAAGAAAGTCAAAAATGATAAACACTGCAGTGAGGAAAGATGTACTATTCATGACATCTATGACTGATCTGTTTATAATCTATAAACAATTTATAGTGAAGCATTTGTAGCCAGGTGAATCTGCAGATATCTTCTTTTTTTTTATCAGATGTATGCAGATTGCCAGTGTTGTTTAGCAGACTGCAGCAGTCTGGGCTGTGCATTTGTAGCTGCATTAAATGGAAAATGAGAAACAATTCACTGCCACTTTATAAACAGATTCTGTGAATGTTAACCAAGCCAGGGTTTTATTGAAAGTTAGTGAGAATATTTGGTTTAACCACTTCAGCAACATGAACAGTAAAGGAAAAAAAAATGAAAAACCACACCAAGTAAAGAGCAAGAAACTGCTAAGCATCATAAATCTAATCATACACCAAGAATGATTGATTGATCAATTCATTTTCTATGGCTAATCAACCCTTTCTAGGTTATTTAAAGCCAGAATATATTTTTAGATTGTAAGAATTTTCTTTTTTTATATAATAATGGTTTAGTGATACAAATCTTATTAACTAACCCATAGTTGGGGGAAGAAGAGGTGGAGTCATACCTGTCCAAAGAGTATTTGCATGTAAGTGAATATAACAAACCTAACAGGAATTCAAACTTAACTTTTCAAATAACAATTCTGAGCCATTAGCCATTACAGCACCCACACATCCAAACTTACAGCACCTGATATTCCACAACAGTGACCCATCTAGGTACTGACCATGCTTGATGTTGCTTAACTTTAGTAATAATATGGGAACCAATGTTTCAACATAATATAGCCATAAGCCCATATACCAAGAGACTGTTTACGCTACTGAAGAGGGATGAACATGGCTGAAGATCAGGGAAAGAAGTACAATGTTATTAGTAGTGAGCATTAACTAAGGCCATATTCCATCAGATTGTTCAGAAAACAGAATGGTGAGGAAAGACATCAGTGATAGTCTTTAGGCAAAATGTAAATTCATTGCTACCTCGAATTGTAATCCAGATTAATGGAACATTCTGCATGGCTTTGGTCAATTGTAAATGTTCTTGCTGGATTGTGAGTTAGCTAGTTTGTCAGCTATAGAAAAGCAACATATGGGAATTCTGCTTATTCATGGGAAAAGCTAGAACTATCAATATTTGTATGTGCAATATGGTTAAAGTGTTAGTGGTAAATGGAGAAGGATTTGACCACTTTCTCAGAATGAATACATTTAGGGTGTTGGGTGGTATCAACATCAATCAAGTACAAGTATTTTTTACTAAGTAATAAGTAAAAAGTGTGTACAGCCATTTGAATGAATTAACTTGATTTCAGTGTAAAGTTTGACAAGCAAAAAATCTAGATAATAGTATGGAAATGGTCAGATAATTAGAACTCAGTAGAATTTCTGAGAATCTGATACATATAAAAATTAGGAAAGAATATGAATGTGAGATCAATAAGGGCTGGTTAGTACATTACTTGGTGAAATTTGGACCATCTAAGGGTTTTATTTTTCTGATGGTTGTTGCAAAGGAGTGCTCTATAATTGGCAATAAAGAGCTTAATGGATATGTTGGTGTGTTTACAGCCAATAGCTATGGAAATGGTGACAGCACAATAAAACATATCCATAATCAGCCACAGGAAAGCAAACTCTTCATTGTGGCCATTTTAGGTATTTTGTATTAGAAAATTAGAATTTGGTCTCAATGCAGCATTGATGATCTTCAGGTCTGTGCTGAGTACTAACTTGTGGCAAGATATTCAAGGGTAAATTCAGTATATATATTGATTTATTAATGAAAATATCCAATCTTCTAAACTGTCAAGAAGCATTTGTCAAATTCGGGAATAATTAGTAAGGCTCCAAAGCAATTGGAAAATACTAGGTTTGGAAGTCGAGGAGGAGGTAGAAGGACAAATGAAGCAAGAAATATGGTTGTGGAAATTGTTAATGTCATTACGAGAAGACATGTGTTTTTTCTATTTACTGGAAACTTGTCAGATACTTCTCAGTGTGTAGGTAGCTCTGAATGGTGACAGGGTTCATAAAATGTAGAGTTACGTCAATGACAAAGTGATGAGATGACAAAGTTGGTGATAAACTCTTTATAATTATGAAACTGAAAATTATCATTAGTGTGTGACAAAATGACCATGCTTGAAGAGAATAGTATTGAAATTGAAAAGAAAGGATTTCTTGGGTTGATACAAGTTCCTTGGTGACAAGAGACTTATTAGAAACAAGTGGGTCCATAACTGAAGAAGCATTCTAGCTGTATCCAATGAATGATGTACAGCATATTATCATGGCAGAACTTCATGATTTGCAGATAAAGTGATTGATTTGTATTTTATAGCTTATCAACCCAAGGTTTTACCCAGATACAAATCCTATTTACATCATTCAGACTGTTGTCCTCATCCTTATTACCATATTCATCATGCTTCAGCCTTCTTCAGGTGATATATGTTGAAAATTTGAACTAAACCCTTTATTTTGTCTATAAGAGTAGATTGTTCTAATTCCACATGCCATGCCTTTTTTGGGGATATCTCGGTTTCAGTTAATTCCCTTTAGTAACTCAACTCTCCAAGTTTTTGTCCGCCTCTGCTGTGGCCAGATATTGAACTCACAACTCTTTGGGTTAAGTCACTTTTTGGATTACTCAACCAACACTTTTATCCACTACGATAAAAGTAGATGTAAATAGTTGCAATACCTCATAGAAATATAAAAATATACAAATCCTACTATTTAACTCATAGCTTAAGATATTTCAGCATAAGTAAACGTAATGAATCCAACTAGAATTTGAACTCAGCTCTCAGATTTCTCATTTCAATCTGCTATTACCCCACCCACACATTCATGATGATATGCTAAAAGGAGTTAAATAGCAAGTAAGAGCACTGCATATGAACACTGATATCTTCTCATTATATTACTGGATACCCAACACCCTGATTAATAAAGTGTTGTTGATGACAAAAGCCACTTGTGAGATGTTCATTAGAAAACAGCTCAATGCCTTTAGCACACTAGAGTGTATTCTGTTGATATCTCAAACGATGAAGCCTGAACTAAATTTACCAGATAAAGTAATTAGGATATTATAGAGATGCTTCATAAAACTGAGCCTATAATGCCTGGGTGTGAGCTGCTGTTGTGGAATTGAGCTTCATTTATCAGCATAATGATCATTCCAGAGTGAAAAGATGCCCAGAAGTTGCCAAATGAGTTTTCCCTTTTATTTCAAGGGTAACTGTTCAGTCAGTGTTTAACAAATATAAGGCATGTCAATTAGCAGATCCATTGTTTTGGCAGAAAGGTGGGGAACAAAAAGACATTCAGAATATATCTTATTAGTAACCCTGTTAGAGACAAGCACCAGCCAATAATAATATAGTCTTTTTAGAAGGGAATATAAAGTTGGCCTTCCATAAAACAATTCTACTGCACCATTATCCTTTATTGAGTGTAAATAGAAATTGAGTATAAATGCAAATGACTTGTTAATCCAGACGTATGTGGTGAGTGAGGGAAATAAACTGTCCCACCAAATGCAGAGAAAGTTGAATTCATGCAAAAGTGATGTTCAAAGTGAAATTTAAATTTACTTCATTGAATTCAGTTTGGAAAATGCTAATCATTTGGGTAAATTATTTGAAATTAGGTCTCATTTCATTTATTGTATGCAAAAATAGACTATAAGTCTTTTTTTAAATTTTCCATTCATTTTGACACTCTCAATTTAATGAAAGCAAATAATTTACAATAACTTAGTGCATCAATGCAATAAAAACAATATTCATTTGCTTTAAAATGTTAAAATAAAATATATAGATGCTAAATAATTAGATGGCAGTAACTGAAAAATAAATAATTTAAGGATATTTCTAAATTAAAAAAAATTATAAAATGTTTTTCAAACAGAAAATTCAGAAACACTTGAAGAAATAAAAAAAAATGCTTTTTAAGTGTTTTGTTAAAAACCCCAAGTAAAACTAATTCTATCAAGATGAAAGATCACTTTTCATTTGGAAACCATTTACTTTATAGATTTGCGCTCAGAAATTAGCAAAACAAAAATTGGAAAACAAAATGTCAGGTGGGATGTAGTATCTACTATTGGACATATAAAAAATTATGGCTAGAGAGAGGAAAGAACTTGAACAGAAGTCTAGGCTTATTTTATTTGACATGAAATTTGTTTCATAAAGTGACTGTAATTTGTTTATGATAGTGTATGTGTTTAAAATAGCTTTTAGCCTCTTTTCCAATGGAGAAAAGTCATGCAATTCCCACTGGCACCAGTGAATTTCTAAAGCAAGATAAAAAGTAACATTTCAAAGGCAACAGGCTCTACCCACTCCCATTGCTTCTACTCAAGTTTTGTGCTGTATGGACCTAAGGTGAGCAAAAAGCAAAACAACCCATGTTTTGCTTCCTCCTACCATCTACTTTCTTTGGTCAGCAGCAAAGGAGGTTGTCAGGATTTCTGAATCATGTGACAACAAATTTTATATTATCCAAAATTGTATGAATTGTATAAAATTAAAATATATTTCATGCAATTTGGCCAACCATTGTAATAGATATCAGCTTTGTGACAAGAGAAAGTGTCAAAAATGCTAATGTCAGTTATTAGCTTTTGAGTAAAACCAACATGCTGATTCGCTAAGCTTCAAAATAGGCGTGGGTGAAGATTGAGGGATAATCTTTCCTCTCCTCCCAATTTTCGGAGAACAGAAAAACAGTAGTGAGAAAGCAGAAAGAAGCCAAACACGTGGATAGAACATGTCTGGAAGCAACACTTAGGTGAGTCAGTCACATGTCCCTGTGTCCAATTAAGTGGAAAAATGATCAAATATGTACTCATTATAAGACTAAAGCCACCAGGAAAAAAAAAAAAAAAAAAAAAAGATTATTATGCAAGTCATTTTTATAAATTGTAATCATTGACTAAGAAGAAAAATGATTTTCTATCCAGCACTTGCTTGATAAAATACTACATGACAAGATTTCCCTTTATCAGAAGATGGAGTTGACACCTGGAGATAAAAATATTTAAGAAAAACATTAAAATTTATAATGCAATATGATTTATTCTACTGATAAACATAACAAGTATGAACATAAACAGAATAAACAATAATCCACAATTTGTTGATGACATTTTGCTGATATTAGAATCACCAGAAAAATTACAAGAAATGCCAAATGACAAAGAGGAAAAGTCTGAATGTAGTTTTAAATATGAATTGAAATAAAGCAAAAATGATGTTCAATTGTAATGTTCCAAAAAGATCATAAAACAAAAAATGAAGAACTGGAAGAAATCTAGGAATACATATACTTAGAATAGATGATAACATTACAGAAAGATCATGGAAATAAAATAAAACTACATTATA
Organism: Acanthosepion lycidas; assembly: GCA_963932145.1. Classification (NCBI taxonomy): domain Eukaryota; kingdom Metazoa; phylum Mollusca; class Cephalopoda; order Sepiida; family Sepiidae; genus Acanthosepion; species Acanthosepion lycidas. The sequence continues at coordinate 5,640,976 of OZ010594.1, read as the reverse complement.
GGACAAAAACAGTTAATAAAAAAAGAGTGAAAAGCAATTTGGCAACATGCTTAAAATATCAACTGTATAATGAACATATGACTACTTTGATGCAGAGGTTGAAAACAGAGGAATTAACAAAAATCACTTGAAAACAATAAAAAATGCACAAAAGTCAATAGTAAGATTAATATTTAGGAAAATTCAATAAAGAGAGATCGACATGGATCAAAAATAAACCAAGAAAATTAAATAGCAAAAATGGCGGTGACTGAGACACAGCAAAGAAGAAAAGATAACAGATGGAGCAGAAGGTTGCTTGATTGGTGTCTAATAGGTAGTAACAAAAAAATCAGATAATAGATAAGATAGAAAGTTTTGCTGATAAAATATAGCAGAGAATAGGCCAGTTATAACAGAACTTAGGAAAAGCATATTTTGTTTGCCCAAAAGCGTATTCTACTTTTGTTCTAAAATCACTTTCGAAGCCTTCAGTTTTAACTAATTTTATTTAAAAAGATTACTTTGGATTGGATTATGTCAACTGTCATATTTTGCATTAAAAATGTCATTAAGAATTTTCATTGCTTGGTCTGATTTTATTTGGGATGGTAGAGAGAAAAGTTTGTATGTTCTATGTATGTATGTGAGACCAAAGATACAATGACTTAAGATGAGTAAAGCATTCTAGAGTTCAGGGTGTCAAAGAAGCAGCAATAAATAACAGAGAGAGAGAGAGAGAGAGAGAGACATTTGGACAGTGAGTAAATCTGCCTGCACTCCTGAACACACAATTGAAGCATTCCAAAAACAAAACAATATTATATATATATATATATATATATATAAAGCTTCAGGGTCTTTTATGTGTGTCAATATAAATAGGCACATAAGTGAATAGGGAAAAAATACAGAAAAATACAATAATGAAAAAAATAATAAAATGGCAAAAACAAAATGTTATTAAAAAAAATTAAATATGTAAAAAACAAAGTAATTGTGTGCCCATATAAGAAATGACCAAAATATTGTATATATGGGAGGTGTAAACAAAAGAAATTTATGGATAAGACTGAAGAGGTAAGAAAATCTGAGGTGTGAGAGGAAACCTTGGTATGTCTGGAATGTCAGCCAGTTGCTCAAATGACAAAATGTGTCATGCATGCTTTCCTTTGATGCTGTTTTTTTTTTTGTTTTGTTTTTTAACTCTTTCCACCACTGACCTTTTTTATTATCTTACTTTCTTCTTATCTAAACTCTTGACCTCTTCTTCCTAAATACTACCCCTGTCACATAATAGTTATTCCTTTTAATATAAAAAAAATATAACAACTATGATGGAACAGAGGTAGTAATTGGTAATTGATTCTTTCCTCTGGCTTTGCCAATTATTTTAATCTGCCTATATTCTTTTCCAGTCAATTCATTTATACACTTTGTCATTTCATTCTCTCTTTCCTCATTACAACTACATTAATACTTTCTATAGTTTTCTCTTCTATTAGGTTGGTGCAAAAATAATGACGGTTTTTGACGTTAAAAACAAGTCAAAAACCGTCATTATTTTTGCACCAACCTAAACCATTTTTTTTTTTTTTTTTTTTTAATTGTTGGCCAACAGTGTATTTCTCAGCCTCGCCTTCTTTTATTTCCCTCCTACCATCTGTACAGTTTTGTCCCTCTCTATCCTAGCCCCACCCTTGGCACTCTTCTCTCCTGCCACTTGGTACCAAAATACAAATAGGATGAGATTGGCCCCAAAGTATTTTTTCCCTAATGCCATTTCAACTTTTTTTTAAAACCTCCATTACTTTATAAATATAGAAACCTTGTCTTTAGTGGGTGGGGATAAAAACAAACTTGCAAGGAAATAATAATGGATCCTTAATCAAGAAAGTAGAGTTAATTCTGATGTTGGTCCACACTATTCTGATATTTTGAGGACATTATAATAAAAGATAATATAACTGACACACCTTAGCAGAAGTGATAAGCTGTATTTTTTAAAGACATTCTTTAATATTTCACATTATATTGACGTACACTAATAAGGCTATTTCAAGATTGCCTGATATTAGAAGAAATGTGAAACTGTAAAAGAACCTATAAAAACAAATTTAATAAAGTAATAATACTCTTTAATAATTGCTCTTTCCTCTGCTTGTTGTGTGATTGCTGTGTCAGACTTGCTCATCAGCCGTTCATTTCCATCTCTTTATACTGATTAGAACAGATAAGGTCATAAGTCATCTGGTAAGTAATGTCCAAAATCTTATAGTGATAGGCTGAATGATATTTTCCTAATCTAAAATGCCTAGATGATAAAAATACATGCTAGTACATGTCTCTATAGTTTTAAATGAGTAAACTATCATAGTATTGTTTAACTAAAGTAGACCTCCCTAAAGATGGATCTGTTTACAAAAAATTTAATTTACACTATTTATATTGTCCGGACTGTTGTCCTCATCTTTATTGTTACATTCACAACATTTCAGCCACTGTACACTCTGGCCTTCTTCAGGCAATATTTGTTTGAACCAAACCAAACCAAACCCATAGTCAGTCTGTAAAAGTTGGTGTTTTTTAAGAAATAGTTTGATGATGTTTGTGTAGACATTCTTCCCATGTTTATTTTGAAATTCAAACAAATATCATGGTGCATACAATGGTCAAAACATTGTGAATATGATAAGATGAGGACAACACTCAGAACAATATGAATAGTTACAATACCTCATATCAAAAATATAAACAGGAATTTAATTTAATGTTTTATGAGTTTGAAACTTTTGATTGTACCCAAATTGCACAAACTTTCAACAAGTGACAAGTCAATCTACAAGAGAGTGTGATGCATGTGTGGTCGATATAAGAATGTAATGTTGGTTTTTGATTATTGGTAATGAAGGTAGAGCCACTCAAAGGATATGAGAATTCATAAACATCATTTTCACAAAGTGGAAAACCCTGAAGGTCCTGAGGTACTGGAAATGGATGGGTCAGTTTTTAACTGAAATGTTCTAATCTGAAAAATTGATTCTTTAAATTAAATAGTAAAATATGGTTTTAAAATTTTAGAAAAGGTCAATCCTGCTTAAGAGATATGTCATGAAGAGGTAATCTTGTTCAGTTTAACAATAACCTTGTTTTTGTTTGAAATTGGTAGAAACATTTATGGTCAAAGAAAGAGTTCCAAAAGCAGACATTTAATTCTTCCCCCTCATCTGCAAGTTTGAAAATAAACTTGGAAAATGGGTTCTATGTGATTTGATAAAAGCCAATCAGAAAATAAGTGCATACATCCATATTCACAATGAATGAATGAATGCATGCATCTCACCATTTTCAGACACATTAGAGGGTTTGGGTAATTCATCTTTTTACAGCTTATCAACCCTTTATGGCTTATTTACAGCCAGAAAATATTTTTACACTGGAAATTTTTTTTTTTTTTGAGATTATAATGATTTAGTGATACAAGTCTTACTAATTAACTCATAGCTGGGGGGAGAAGAGGTGGTTCATACCTTTGCCAAAGGGTATATTTGCGTAAGTGAATATAACAAACCCGGCTATAATTGGAACTCAGCTCTCCGATTAACAATTCAGAGCCATTATCCATTAAACCACCTGTACATCCAAGCTTACAGCACCTGGTATACTCCAGAAGTCACCCATCTAGGTACTGACCAGGCTTTACATTGCTTAACTTCAGTGATCATACAGGAAAGAGGGTTTCAACATAATATAGCTGTAAGCCAAGCAGATTAGACATTGGTAGTATAATATATATATATATATATATATATATATATATATATATATACACACACACACACACACAAGAATATAAAACAATCCATGCAGGGGCTCTGAATGAAGCTGAAAAGGCTAAAAACAATACAATATTGACCTTTATCCAAAGGAAGGATTTGTGTTTTGGATTGTGTTGATGTGATCCACGTAGAGTTAATCACAAAGGTTTAGTAATCATGGAAAAATCACCAAAATTATCCCCCAACCCATGTAGAAATGGAAACTACTCCATACATTATTTTCCTCTAAAACAAATATTATTTGACAATATAAACTGTTTTGAAAATTGTCATTTAAGTCTTGTATGTTTCTTTTAATGAAGTAAATAAATTTAAATTTATTCACTTACATGTTTTCAATCACATATTTTTTTGTTTTTATAACTGAAAGGTAATAATGAAAGAACAATTTTAAAACATTTAAAATGATAAAACCATTACAGTCATAACTGGCTTTTAAAGAAAAAATGTTTGAAAATAAATCCATGTGAAGATTCTTGAAGAATAGATGTTATTTCAAAAAACTTGGGGTATAGATTTTACAATATCTAAGTTAACAAATTTATATATTTCTATTATTAAGGCTTTATCTCTTGATATTGAGCACTATAAATACAAAAACTGCTGACCTTAAATATGTTATCTTCCAGAATTACTGCAGTTGATTAATTTTTGGTGAAATCATATATCTATATATATATATATATATATATATATATAAGACAAGAGGAAAACTGTTCTTAGCCAATATGTTTTGTCCTCTGGGGGACTTTATCTTGTCTTTTTATTCATTTGGTTCTTTTACACATACACTATCTGAAAACAGTTTATGCACACATTAGATAGATAGATAGAAACACATACTGATATACTGTTAAATGTAACAGACAATGAATGTCTATGTTTGATCATAAGCCATTCCAAGTTTTGCATAGTCACTTTCGTTTTGGCAGAAATTAAATATGTAAGATATAAATATATAAGAGTAAGATACATAGATGACATTTTCATTTTAGCTAAAAATATTGATCAAATTACACAACTTAAAAACAAATTTGAAAGAGTAATCCACTGGTTGTGAAAAAGGTTGAAACATCAGAAAATCAACTTAGTATTTCCACAAATTAAGCCAACCTTTTTGTCTCTTGTGTTATGAAGGGGCAGTTGTTAAATAGCCCCATAAATAAAAAAGATAATTTCAGTTTTAATGTTTCATAAAAGTACACACAGAAAGATGTAAGTAATTATATATATATATATATATATATATATATATATATATATATAACGGTTACAGATTAGTAGCTTAAAAATATTTGTGTAAGAGGGAAGGGGAGAATTATTGTATTCCTTACTTTAATAAAATGTAAAAGTAGGTCTTTGTGCAAAGAGAATTTATGTAATAATGGGAGGAAGAACATTGTCACCTAGTTTAGCTGAAAGTATGTGACCTTTGGAAATGCCTGACTAATTCCTAGACATCATGCACGATAGAGAAAGTAAATGTAAAATAGAGACAGAAATAGACTAAAAATGAAAAGAGAGATAGGAAGCTAAAGGGAGCAAGAAATACTTTAGTCTAAAATACTTCAGAAATCAAGCAAGGCGATAATGCTACTAAGATGCAAAGGGCTACTAGAAGTGAAAGAAAATAAGATTTTTAAAAGGAATCAGAAACCCAATTCTAAACAGGAAACAAAAGAATAAACTTCTATTCCTGCTCAAAAGATGGGGAAGGAGTGTGAAATGGACAAGCTATAATTATTTCATCTCTGCTCTCTAAAAGTCCTCCTTTCACCAATGCATTAGATGGGGGGGCTATTAACTCTTTTGTTCTGGTTATGTTTTTTTTGGTTTTTGGTTTTTTTTTTATTCATTTGACTTGATTTCACAATTTGGATTTATTTCCTTCTTACTATTCGTTTTATTGCAGAATAAAGAATAAATAAATAGTTTTTTGAGAACGTTTTTATGCTAAGGACAGCAAAAGGATAGATGGCTTATTAGTTTATAGTCATATACTGATTATCAACATTACATATTAGCTATATTAGTATTTAGTAATTATTAGACTAAGATGACAAAGATATAAACTTCAAAACAGCTGAAAAATCAATAATTGTTCACTAAATTTGGCACAATTTGAGACAAATGAAAGAGAAAGGTATTTTTTGGTTGGCCATTGTAACAAGACTGTAGTGTAAATATTTTTCTGAGGTTCATGGAAAAAAAAAAAAAAAAAAAAAAAAAAAAAGAAAATTTCTAATTAAAAATATTTATATACATTTTTAAAATAATTTTATGTGCATTCATTTTTTTAAAATGATCATTAACAAAGATTATGTTTATAAAAAAAGGGAATGAATTACAGGGGGCTAAAAAATATATATCCTTACAGTAGAATCAATTTCATATATTCCAACAGATGTTTTTCATATATAAAAGATGGAATAGGATCTTAGGTGTGGAATAAATATGCATAATCCATTTCAGTAGTTTTTCATTCATATATGTATAAACAAGCCAATTTTTTTAGAATATGGATGTCCATATATGACATTATCAGAAAATAAGAGTGATAACTATATAGTAAATTTAAAACCAAAGTACCTAAAATTCAATAAAACATTAGATTACAGAGAATATTTTCCTAAATTTTTAAGATTACTGGGGAGTTAAAAATTATATAAAAAAGGTGCTCATGTTATATTCCTCAAGTAATTTTTACACTATAGAAAAACTTAGTTAAATTTCCAGGTGTCAATAGTGATGTCAACTCCTAATCAAAACACCTACCACTGTGTTAAAATGCATTTCTACACCATGTTAAGCTAAAAGCAATATTTGTTTCAAATCAGTTTAATTAAACTTTAAAACTTTATTCCTCAAATGTTTCAGAAAAGTATTTTGTTTTTGAAAGATTTTTTTTAATAAAGAGAATTACATTGCACTGACAGATGACTAAAATCTGTGATTTTTAGTGATTTCAAAAACTCCTTCCAGTCAATTTCAATTAGTTTTTTTGCTTATTGGAAATACTAAATTTAATCTATTAACTTGAAATTAAAAAACTTATAAAAAGATTTTTCATTTTTAAAAAATCATTTTAAACCTTAGATATTGCATTTTTTGGAGGCGCATATATATATATGTGTGTGCATGTGCATAGAAATAACTTTCTGATAATCTGCCTTCAACAAGAACAGACACGATGAAAATAATAAGCAAACTATTTAAAATGATAACAAAAATTACAATTGTATGCAAAATGTCAGTATTAGTTCAGATAATCTAATGGACATATTGATAATGCCTACACTATTCGACTTTCTTGTTGAAGTCAATTTTTTCACAATGCTGATAAAATTTCCAGGTAGATAAGTAGAATATACTTATATGACCCATACATCAGGTGAGTTTTAGTTTATCTGTTTTTATTATAAAAATATTGATAACTTGTTTCAGGAGTGCCAGGTTTTATTGCACAAAGAAATACAGAGGTTTATTTATAAATAAATTCAAAAGATATAGGTTAGAGAAACATGTTTGATTATCACAACAACCTATATATCTGAATAAATTATTTCATATGAGCCTCTTGACATTCTGTATCTATAATCTTCATCAAATATACATCGATTGATTTTTAAATTTTTCTACTATTTCCACTTTTTTGAAAGCAATAAAAACTGCAGCAATCAATTTTCCATTCTCATCTACGTTCCTTAATGATGAATTACAAGTTTTCTAAGGAATTAAAATTTAGAGACGCTTACAGATATTCCATTAATTTTGTGACTTTGAAACTTTTCATTTCATTTTATCTTATTTTTTGACAAAGTTGAAAATAATCTTTATAGAATTTGAAGAAACATCTTCTCACTTAAAGTTTCTTGGTTGTGACCTGTACCATTCAAAAACATTTTATTCAAGAACTTAAAATAATTCTCTGCATTTATTTTGACACTTTCATTGATTTTGAACGAACCTCCTATAATATTACTACCAATAATACTAACCCAAAACAAATCTCTCCACAGTAGGCATTGTCTTCTAAGTTATGTTGACTGATCCAGCCATCATGCCTCTTCGATGAAGCTATCCATTCATCACTAAAAATTACTATTTAAAAATCAGTTCTCATCTACTTCACTATACTTAGACATTTCTCTTTGTAACGTTTATTGAAAGGTAATTTGCTCGATTTCTTTCATTCTTTTAGCCAATATTCTTAATATTATTATTCTTTTTTGTTTTTGTTGACATTTGCAACACCAACTTGAAATATTTTCTTGTTGGTCAATTCCTTTTCCTTGCTTATTATGACTTCAATATTTCTCAAATCTTTTTCTGACAATTTTAAAAACAGTTTTTGTTTTCTCTTCTTCCTATCTTTACAATGTTTCATGTTTGCTTTGGTTTCATGCTCGTCTCTCTCTCTCAACATTTCATGCTTGTGTCTCTCTCTCTCTCAACATTTTCACAATTTCCAGTATCGTCTTCTTATCATTCAATAACTTTACAGTTACTATGTTTCTCTTTTGAGAGATCTTCTTACAACACATAGCAATCTTTATCTATCTGAAATTAAAAAATAAGTCTCAAGAACTGTACTATTATATATATATATATATATATATATATATTTACTTATTTACATTCATGTTTATTAGGATATAATAAAATCTTTCATTACTAAATAAATTATATTTCTAACAAAATAGTCTGAACATTTACTGACATCAGTTAATTTTATAGTGAAATCACTGACTTTCATAATAAAATCTGATAGTATGTGTAACAGTTTAACTGATAATTTAGTCAAAAGATTCATTTTTTTTCTTTTCATAAGATGATGTTAGGCACATTTAATTAACTCCATTTAAAACAATCATTTAATTGGATTATAAAAGCAACCATATTTTTGCACCAACTTAATTATGTTGGTCATTTTGATGTATGATGAAAATACCCAATTTTAGAAACAAATTGTGAGGGATGATGAAATTATAACAATGTGAAATACTAAACATTATACAGGCAAGAAAAATGAATCGGCACTAACCCTACCAAAAATGAGTCTTTATCAAGAGTATGCGATATGGTATTATGATGGGGCTAGAATAAAGCTGCTTCCAGAGAATCAAACAATAGTTTCAAACATGTACTACTCTCAGTTGAAGGCAACAATCAGTAAAAAGCATCCATAATTTTTCTTTTAATCATTTCACCCCAAGCAAAGCAATAAGGCCACTAAGATGCAAGGAATTACTAAGTTTTAGAAAATATAAGGAAAAGAAACACTATTAAGGAAAAAGAACAACTAAAAGAACAAGAATCAAGAAGACAGTAGATAATGATTGATATTGCATATAAATTTTTGAAGATCAAAATTGACTGGGAAGCAAGAAGCTGGAAGAGAGTTCCACAAGTGAGAAGTGCTATAGAAGAAATTGTTATCATAGAACTTATGGTTACATCTAACCATTTCAACTGTAAATTGATGAGACTTTGCAGTCAATCTAGTACTGCACATAAATTCATAAAGGCTAGATCCCACACATGAAAGTTCATCAGAACAATTACCATGAAAGTATTTATGGTGGGAAATTGACTGAAGGCAAGATATACGGTCTGAACCAATAGCATTGCAGATTCTTCTTTGAATTTATCAAGAATCTCTAAATATAGAGCAGGAACACCAGACCATACTGTATGTGGAATCAGTATTCAAAGCAATGTCAAATAGTAGACTTATAAATATGCAAGATATTTTCTGGCAAGAAAAATTGTCTTGTATGACACAGGGAACCAACTTTCCTAGCAGCAGACCTAGTAATTGATTCAATATAATCTTTCCACTTCATGTTAGTGCAAAACATTAATCTGAGAAGGTATAACAAATCACTCTCCTAGAAGTTAGCATTAGCCATGCTGATGGATGGTAAAAAGGATTCTCTCAGATGATTAAAATAGAGCTGTTTCATTCTGGAGGCATTAACAAGCCATTTCTGGGCCCAGTTAACAGAAAGTAATTCATTTTTAAGATCAGCTGTCAATTTTGACCTTATTGAACCCCTCAAAATTACTATTAAGTAATTTGTTGAAGATCAATATGCTAAACCCTGTCAAATGCCTTAGAGATATTCAAAGCAACAACCTGAGCGTTACAATTCTTATATAAAGCTTGATAGATTCTTTCAGCAATAACTGTTAACATATCAACAGCTGACCTAGAGAAAAGAAAGCCATATTGTTTATCTGAGCCTACAAGGTGAGATGCTTAACCAATTTAAAGTTGATTAAAGCCTCTTGAACTTTGCCAAATAGAAGTAGAAGGCTATTAGGCTGATAGAAGGATCAGATAATTTGCCTGAGTTTTTAAGGATAGGAACAACAGAAGAGGATTTCCAACAAGCAGGAATGTTTAGAGAAAACAGGAGTCAGTTTGGGAGCACATTTGTTAGACTATTACAGGGATACCAACAAGTCCACATGCTTTGATGGGATCTAGTTTAGAGATGATAGCAGAAACTATGGACAAAGTTAGGTGGATATCACTCAATAGAGATTCAGTTCTAAGTGGAAAGTCAAACAAAGATACTCCAGATGAATCAAGAGTAGAATTGATAGTCAAAGTCAGTGAAAAGAGAAGGGATAGAAGACTTACTCTTATTTAAAAAGGATAATATTTTAGCAAGAAAACAACAGACCCCCATTCCTTTGGTGACTAGATAAAAGCTATTATAGCTCAGTTGGGAATTTCAGACATTGCATGTCTGCATGGCCAGAATTTTCTCAAAAGAAAAAAAACTCCAATTGCCTCCAAAAGGCACCTAGAGAATTTCTTTGTTAATAAATGTTTTTAAAATGTTCTGGGAGGATGAAATTATGAAGTTGGCTGAAAGATGGCAGAAGATAGAACAAAATGGTAACAATGTTGTTTAATAAAGTAAATACAGAAAATAAATAATTGCATCTTATTTTTACTTAATAAACCAAAATTTTATTTTGCCAATTCATGTACCAACCAAACTCAAATGAGGTAGAGAAACTGGATGTAGTTGCATCACTTCATATAAATTTGGATAGATTAATGCGTTTCCTTTTTTTCTGATTTTTGCAAGCATGTTTGGTATTTTTCATAAGAGTGAGTAGAAAAGAAAAAACAGAATTTGCAAAAAGTTTCGTTACAAGAGAAAATGCTGTTGAAGTTTTGAAGAAAGAAGCTTTAAGTAAACACACAGGTCTATTAATGGCAATTTGTGTTTTAAATATGATGAAATACCACAAGAAGACTGAAAATGATTTAGTTGACTTTTAAAAAGCTGAAAATGATGGAAAACTTGAAAAGTTACCCACACAATGATGATCATCATTAAAGCATTGAGGAGATGTTTAAAGGAATGTCTTCATCTTGCAGTTCATACAAACAAATGTTAAAAGATTTAACAGCAAAATTTGTTTCATTTACTCACAGCAAATAGAAAATAACAAAAATCATTTCAATATGTGCTATGATTTGAAGAAACTAGTATAAAATGACTCACAGTTTCGTTTCCAAAGTTGTGACTCAGAATTAAATCAATCTTGGTGCTATGGTTATGTCCTGGAAATGAAACAAGTACAAACCAATGGAAAATGCCAAACTCCCAGGACACAAGGTGTGGTGTGCAATCCAGTGTCAAGACTATGTTGATTAATGTGACAAATCATATTCAAAGAATTTGTTCCTCCAGAATGGATGGTGAATCAGAAACTATAATTAGGAGGTGCTGAGAATATTTATCAAAATTGTGCAGAGAAAACTAAAAAAAATTGAAGCAGGTGGTCATTGGACTCTTCATTCACAAAGCCTTGAGCAGCCAATAATTTTCTGCCAAAATCAACAGTAGCTGTCCCATATTGACCCAATTAATTTGTCCTTGCTCCATGTGATTTCTATTTGTTTTCTCATATGAAACATGGCCTGAAAGGAAACATTTTGTGAATGTTGATGGTGGGAAATAAAAAGCATTGGAAGCCTTTGACAAAAACTAGTGAAGTGTTCACGTTTAGTGAAGTAATGTTTTCAGCTGTGCATAAAATGTTGGGACAAGTGTATTGAGTCAAGAGGATTTGGGAGAATAAGTTATAAAAATTAATCAAAAATTAAACTATTTTTCTTATTTAGATGTTACTACTCACCCCCCCTACACACACACTTTGTACATTGACAGAATTTTGTCATTTGTGATAAAAATAAATTGTCATCAAGGTTAGTGTATGTTAGAGACTATTATTTTATTTTCCTTCAACAAAAGACTTATTAATGTTATTAAAAAGATTATATATAGTGTGAGTGTGCGTGTGTGCTTTTGTGACACTACTACTGGCTCATAATTTCCAACAATATATTCTTCCTAATGTAAAAAAAAGTATTAATATTAATTTGAGGTTTTGATACCAGAAACAAGAAAGAAAATTTTTCATGACATAACAAGATGTAGATGGTCCACACTACTTCAAACTAAAGGTTAGGAAGGAACCCTCCATTAATACTGGAAAGACTGATAACAGCTACTGGACTTAAGAAAACTACTTTCCTAAAAAATTGTTTCAAGGGAAAGATTTTATAATATTTCAATTAACACTAGTACTGGCTGCTCGGGCAATGAATGCCAAATGTTTCCTGATAAGGAAACACTTAATATTACCATTATGTAAAAAATGCCTAAAACAAAAAAAAGTCTGAAGCATAATAAAATTCAGGAAATTTTAAATGAATCTTTAGGATGCCAAAATGAATCTGAAGTTTGCTAAGGGAAGGATTTTTATTTTAATTTTAGTGAGAATCACATAAATCTGATAAAAAGTAATTATATATTAAATAACAATATGAGAACTCTAAATTTATTTGACTAAATTTAAATGGGATTTTCTAAACGTTAATCAATTAAACATAATTTATGTTACAGTTCTGAGAAGCAACATCATTAGGACTTAATGTATGAATAGACTTACAGTTGGGTGGGTGGGTGTTTGTGCATTTTTTTTAGCCATTATTAGCCATACATATCATAAGTGAAAGAAAAGGTTTGATTTAGAAGTTCTTAGAAAGTTATTTGATGCAATACATCTCAGACAAACTGCAGAATGCATCAGTAAAAATGTGTTAAAAGTAATGCAAGATGAAACTACTGATCCCAAAAATCATTGAGTCATAAAATAAGTCTTTCGTTAAAAAGTCTAAACATTAATCAAAGTTCTTCATTACAAATAATGAGATAAAAATGTCTGAAACATTATAAAAACAATTTTTGAAAGTTTTGACAATATTTCAAATTAATGTGATTATTTAAATAAATTTAAAACTTTTAGATTATCAGTTTCTAGTTTAATAGCCTATATTTATAATAGGGATAAAATTCATTATGACACATTAAATATTAGGTTGGTGCAAAAATAATGACGTAATAATGTCATTTTTGACGTATTTTTTAACGTCAAAAAACGACATTATTATGTCATTATTTTTGCACCAACCTAATATTTAATCTCAAAATATTTTTTCAAGTAAAGAGAACAAAAATATCAGTGAAATGCAATCACACATAAGCAAATTTTCATACGCAGAGGGAAATTATACATTATCAGTTAAAAATAACAAAAGACAGTGTCTATGCATTATTTGAAATAGCTACTTGTAAGGTATTCTAAATATTCACCAGTTCTTTCATTCTAAATACTTGTGTTCAGTCACCAGTAACACATACATTCTTTTTAAACAGGAAAAAGAAGCTTCTATAGAGAAAAAGGTCAAAACAGCAAATAGGAGTGGCAACAAGAAATATTAGAAGGCTGTTGGCAGATAGAGATTAAAAGAAGGGATGTGGGCATGAAAGCTTGAGGGTAAAGAGAAGCCAAAGGTAATACTAGCCAGAGGATTTGTGTTTTAAGAATACCTTTTGGGGACAATGTGTAGCATGTGTGATGATATATAATAGCCTACCTGATTTGGACTAACTAACCGAGGGCCAGGCTGATAAATCTCATAGTCATAACCCTAGGAAAGATCATATAAAGTAAAACAAAAGATAAATTTATATTGGCAAAAAAAAAAAAAATAAATAAAAAATAAAAAATAAAAAAATAAGTGAAATGTCAAAATGGTACAAAAAAAAAAAAAAAAAAAAAAAAAAAAACCTTGCTTATATGATAATTTCAAGATAAAGGTACAAAGTAATTTTGAAAAAAATGTGCTATTATTTAACAAAAATATGCAGTTAATTTTGTCATTCAAATTGTAAAATGATGCAAGTTGAAATATTATACAAATCAACAATTTTGGTTTCTTGACCAAATAGTGATTGCCTACAAGAATACTTTACACATTTATTTTTTACCTTTATAGGGCACAATAAAATTTAAGAAAACTCTCCATCTTTTTTTCTTTCTTGTTTGATGAGGAGACTTTTTTTTATGTGATTTTACAATTCTTTCCAGCTATCCCGATGTGCTGCCAATATTCCCTTGATAGATATCTTAAATAATAAAAGCCGAATAATAGAAAATTATGATTGCCTTAATTCAAAGATCAAGTTTACTACCAAGCCACAACAAATTCAAGATTTTGTATAAGTGTGCATACTTTGATGTTCATTACCTGAATCAATTGCAAATCCTGAAAACCACTGACAGTGAGGTTTGTTTCTTACTAAGTGCTCTACAAGTATTGTAATTGCTTGCCAAAGAAGTGTCCTTAGAGAGTGTGTGTGTGTGTGTGTGTGTATATATATATATATATATATATATATACAAGACATTTTTATGTTTATACATTCTTTTTATAGATACAAATATTTAAGTAAATGCTCTGTTTATAATAAACAGTATTAAACATTTACCAGCCTGAATGTCCAAGAAATTTTCATAGAAAATATTCGTCCTCCAACAGGAATCGAACCTGTATCCTATACGGAACCGTCATTTAGCCTGACGTGCCTTAACTGTTTCAGCCACAGAGGAGTATTCGGTTAACAAGGTCAATTTTACTGTCTTTAAACTACAATCTTCCAACTAACCGAACGCTTGTCTGTGGCAGAAACGGTTAAGGCACATCAGGCTATATGACGGTTCCGTATAGGATACAGGTTCAGAGAACAAATATTTTCTATGAAAATTTCTTGGACATTCAGGCTGGTAAATGTTTAATACTGTTTATTATAAACAGAGCATTTACTTAAATATTTGTATCTATAAAAAGAATGTATAAACATAAAAATGTCTTAAAATAATTGTCAGACTTTGTCCATTTCATAATATATTTTGAACAATAAAAAATATTAAAAAATTAAAATCTTCAGACACACTGGGTTGTATATTAATATTCCTTCATTTTTATTATTATTTCATTTAGATTCCCCGAGTAGTTTTGGCCAACATGGCCATCATCAGGAGAAAAATAATTTCCTGTTTGCTGGTAGCAGTGAACTACAGAAATGAATGTCTTTATGGAGAAAATGAACTTTTGTCTGTAGTTTTCATTTGTTTTTATATTTTTTTAATTTTCTTTTTAACATGAATTGTGTTGGTCAGACAGTCTCTTAAGTTGTTATTTGAGATAAGAGCTGGATAAGAGATAAGATGGATTCATGCTGCTCTGAATTCCCTTGGTCATTTTGACAGTTTTATTGGTTCCTGGAAAGGGGATGTGCCTGTTAAGTGTGTGTGTGTTATTTGGTTCTTAGGGAGTGAGTGAGTATGATGTGTGTAAGCATGTATATTATTATGGGTGTGTGTTATCATTTGGCTCATCAGGGAGTGAATGAGTATGATGTATGTATATTCATGTGGGTGTGTGTATAAGTGTGAGGCCTGAAATACCTCCATAAGTATGTGTCTTGTGTGGGTAAGAAATGTGGGTAGGTTTTGATTTGTAGGGTTATATATTAATACTATCTATATTGTTAAATTTATGGTTAAGCCTGGCTGGATAGTATGTTTTTAAATGTTGTATCTAGTTATTTTCATGGAACTCTAAAATCTTTCTAATGTTATCTGCTCTGGACTTTTCTATTTTCTCAATTATAGTGAATTTTACATGGGTTTGAAATCGTGTTTTTCTAGGCGGAAATGTTGTTCTACAGGTAATAATTTTTCATGGGGAGTCGACTTAATTCAGTTGCGATAATTATTAATTCTGTAGTGAAAGGGCCATTCAGATTTTCCTACATATTGTTTCCAGCATAGTGTGCATTCTAGGAGGTAAATTATGTTATGACTTCTACAGTTAGAGTCGTGGTAGATTTTGAAAGTAGATTTAGTGATTGAGCTAGTGAATGAATTTGTGTGTTTAATGTGATTGCAACATAAGCTTCTTTTGTTGTTACATGGTTGGGAAAATCCTGTTGCTTTTGTTGTTGGTTTATTACAGATTACCTTGTCCCCTAAAATGTGGTTACTACCTATGATTTCTTTTAGGTTCTTAGGTCTATGATATGCGAGAAGGCTTGGTTCCTCAAACAATTTTTTAGGTCTGGTTTGAGATATCGTATTTACCAGCGACTTTTGATTATTTGGGATAGTGGAGGCAGAGTGGGATTGAAAGTGGTTACCAGAGGGATGTGGCTGGGTTTATTTTTAATTTTGCACATTAGGGTATCTTCTCTAGGTGTGGAAATTGCTTTATTTGTTTCCTGATTAGGTGTTGTTTATAGCCCCGTGTTGTGAATTGATGCTCCAGATTTTAAATGCGTTTATTTAGTTCTTCATTGTTGGAACATATCCTTCTGAGTCAAAGTGCTTGTGAATAGGGAAGGTTCTTTTTGAGGTGTTTAGGGTGGGAAGACTTAAAGTGTTGATAGTTGTGGGTGGTGGTGATTTTAGTGTGTAGTGTTGTTTGTAGTTTCCTGTTTTCATCTATGTAAATGCAGGTGTCTAAAAATGTTACCAATCTTGTGGATTTTCCATAGTCAAACTTAATTGAGTCGTGCATTGTGTTTAGGGTCATGAGGAATTGGATAAGTTTGTCATCACTGCCCGTGTATACAAAGAATATATCATCAATATATCTTGCATAGAATACACAGTTGCTACCAATGAGGGTATAGATATGGGTCTCCTCAAATTTTCCCATGAATATTGTAGCATATGATAGAGCGGAAATGGTGCCCATGGCACAGCTTCTTACTTGCAGGTACTGTGCTCCACTGAAGTTGAAAGTATTCAATGTAAAAATATGCTCCATGAGTTTTATGATAAACTTCTGGGGGGAGTCTTGTTTTCTTCTTTTAGGAAGTGCTTCCTGAAGGGCGGTTAGCCCTTCAATGTGTTTAATGTTTGAATAGAGTGATCTTACATCAATAGTCACTAGAATAGCGTTCTCTGGAACTGTTTGTATGTGATTAATTTTGTTTAGTAGATCTGTTGTGTCTCTGATGTAGGATTTTACTTCCTTAGCTAGGGGTTGTATGTAATGGTCTACGTATTTGGAAATTTTGGTCATGTGGCAGTTGAATGATGAAATGACCGGCCTTCCTGGATTGTTGCTTTTGTGTATTTTAGGAAGGAGATAGAAGCGAGCAAGTGTGATGTTTGTGGGTGTAAGTGTTGTGCATGTTTCCTTGTCGATTAGATTGTTGCGAAGCATTATGTTTTGTGAGCTAGTTAATTCTTTTTGGTATTCGGGAAGAGGGTCTGTAGGTAAGCTTTTATAGGTTTCTTTGTCAGCTAGCTGATTGTTGGCCTCTTTAATGTATTCTTTGATTCCCCAGATCACTGTCGCACCCACTTTGTCAGCCTGTGTTATGATTAGGTCATCTCTATGTGTCAGCGTGTCAAGTGCTATACGTACCCTTTAAGTAATATTGTTATGTGGCATATATATATATATATATATATATATATATATATATATATATATAGATAGATAGATATGTGCGTGTGTGCGTGTTTCAGGTTTATATTCAACAACTGCTTAATTTGGTTTGGGTTAGGTTGGTTAATTTTACATGTCAACCTTTTTTGGATTATTTAATGTTGGATTTTGTATGGGGGGCACCCAGTGAGGATAGAAATCATCGTTCAGTATTAATGGTCAACCAGATTAGCCTTGTTAACCATTACTCTACACTGAGGTGCCTATTCCATAATCTGCTCAATTTGATGCAGAACCAATCTTTTGTCAAATATTTTTATTTTTAATATAAAGACAAAAGAAGAAAAAATCACTAACTGGCTACAGAATGAAAAAGGAAATGACTGCAAAAAGTCAGTTTATTTTGTGTTTGGCTTGAACCAGTCTTTCATAAAAAAAATTAACCGTCACTATGTAAATTTTCATTTTCTTTCAGATTGGTCTGAATTCATGTATCTTTTCATAAAAATGTAAACAATTATGCTTTTAAATGTATAAATGCACATAAGTCACAAAATGCAATATTATTAATGAATACTAATCCCCTGATAAAAGCATAAAGAAATTAACACATCCCTTAGCAAAAATGAAGGAAATTTATCTGAAATTCAAATCTGAAACTATCCTAAGCTAAACAACTTTGGCTTGTGCAGGTTTAATAAGGGTAAACTACTGCACAAAAAAAAAAAAAAAAATCTTGAGGTAAAATTGAACCCATGCATGTAACTGCAATTTATTTATTGCAAAAAACTGGATCATTCATAGCTAAATGAATAAATTCAGTTTTCCAATTTTCATTGAATTACACCTCCATTATATTTTAGCATTTCTACTTTCAAGTCCCTAATACAAAAGAGTGAAAGTAATAATTGATCCTGGATTTCTAGGCAGTTCATTACTAAATGGAAAAAAAAAAAACTTGCTTTCTTCAAGTATTAAAACCAAACTCTTATTAGTAAGAGCAAAAAAAATTTAATTGTGATCTATTAGGAAACAGAACAGAATTATTCACGTAAAAATATTGATGCAAATATATCCAGCACTTGAATCAGGCCAACTAGCATAGAACAAGAGACAGAAAACAAAGAGAAAGAGTCTATTCTAAACCAATTACTGACATTTAGTACAAGTATACAGAAGCAGAAATTATTTCAAGAATTAGGAGGCATTTCCAGACAGTCATCCCATCTGATTTTTTATTTTTATCCTTAACCATTTTCCAATATATGATTTGCTCTTGAATACAAATTTGATGCTCTCTCTCTATAGAACCTATACTTACTTGTCCCTAACCAAGTAAAAAGTTTTCCCCATTAATGTTACAGCTCAAAATATTTTAACACCAAACTAGAAAAATTACATTTTTCTACCTATTTCTTCCATTCTTATGAATGGCTATTTTAAAAGAAAAAACTTTTTTTATTATTAGAAGTATTTAGTTTTAACTACATAACAAAAAAATATTATGACATCTGTGATATTAACACGACTTTATTTTAAATTGTCAAAATCAGCACATTCTAACATTTTGACAAGAGCAAAGTGGGATTAGCACTAAAAAAACATTTGTGCAATTTACAGAAAAGCTATTGTGGAAAACCAAATATGTCAAAAGTGGTTTTAAAAATTTTGCTCTGGACATTTCTAACTGAATAATGTTGATATAAAGAAGGAGAGAGGCAACATACTCAAAATATCTAAATCAAACATTGAATAACATTTACAGCAAGCACTTGCCTATGTTAGTCACTTTGATGTGTGGCTTTCATATAATAGTATATCCCGTTTTAAAAAAAAATGTTATAGATGATGAAAAGGGAATACTTTCCAATGAAATAGAATGCAAGACAAGCAAAGTGTCCTTCCCCAAATGCCAGTTTTCATCCAAAGAATATGATACTGTGTATTAGTGCAAGTTGATTTTTCATTAAAAAAAAAAAAAAAAAAAATCAACATTGCACTCATTGGGAAAGCTGGAATTTGACATAAGTACTGACAGTGAAAATTACATTCATAGTTTTTACCAATTTTTGAGCATTTAGTTATAAAGACCATCTGAAAAAAATGTAGAGAAATACCTAATTTTCACAGGTTTTTTGCTTACAAACTGACTTCAAAATGTTCTTATTTCAAGAATAAATCAAAAAAAAAAAAAAAAAAAAAAAAAAAAAAAGATATATTTTGTATTAGATACATTGAATGGAAAATATATTCAAACCAGACTTTTAATTAAGAATCAGCACAAGCAAAATATGCATTTTTTTTTAAATTTATTTGATAAGACTATGTAAAAAAACAGTGTAAAAGATTACAAAAAAGTCTACTGAATGAATATGATTTATTAAATCATTTGTTAGATAATAATTGATAAAAACAAAAACTAGATAAAAGTGTATATAACAGCATAATACTGTTGGGCACACATAAGACAAAATGTTTTAAATTTGCATTGTTTATTGAAAATCACACTAAAACTACTGCACTGTCTTATATATTACATCATAATATAGCTAAATTATTCAGTATAATTTTTCTTTGAAGTAAATGAAGGTCTTATTTGATGGCACAATGATTTAGTAATAATGTGTTTGTGCCATGCATCTTATCCATATAGAATTTGTAAAGCTTCAGTAAATTTATACATTTTATAAGGCTGTGTTATAAAGTTTTTACCGATCACTGGAATGAAATTCCAATGCTATGATTTTGAACCTAAAATTAATCTTTAAACTTGTCTCTTCAAAAAATGGTAAAGATTTGGAAAAGAATAGTTTGTGTCGTTATTTATCATGTCAAACCCCAACTTTCAAATTGAGTGCAATACTAGTTCCAAAATCATCCTGTCCTACAGAGTATATGAACAGTGTCTTCTACAATTAACTTCTTCCACAGAACCTAATGATTGAGTATCACTTAATGCAAAGAAGGTTTTCAAGTGAATAATTAAGAGTTATTTTCTTTTGGGAGTAAAAAGTAAAAAATTCCTTTTTGGGGGTGAATTGTAGGTTGTTTTGCAACCAATTTTATACAATGTAGGTAAGCAGGTAATGAAATTTATGGTGTTACTTGGATCAGCATTTTCAAACAGATTCTTTAAGTTATCAGATTTGTAGAATTTGTTTCTGGTTTGCTGAAAGTTATAGCAATTTAGTAGTATGTGTTTAACAGTATATGGTTCCTGACATGGGACACACACTGGTGATTCCTTATTTTTTAGTAGATGTTGTATTATATATGTATGTCCTATACAGAGTCTGGCTCATATCTCCCTATCTTTCTGTAACTTGGCTGTCTTTCACTAATGATTGGTTGGATGTTGTGTAATTTGTTGTTTTGACAGATGTTCCATAGTTGCTGCCATTTTTCTTTAATGGTCTTGTTTATGGTGGGTCAGAAATCTGTGTGTGGAAGCATTACATTTGAGAGGGCCATGTTCAGCAATTCCCTTGCCATTTTATCAGCTTTTCCATTTCCTTGTATGCTAATATGACTATCTAATAGACTATTACAGCATCTTTTTCGCTATAAATAGAATCAATTCTATTTAACAATTTATTTATTAAGGGGTTTCCCATGTTTTTATTCTTCAGAGCTGTAAGTACACAGTGAATCTGAGAAGATGATTAATCTATCTGGCCCACTGGCTTCTATAATATCTAAAGCCAAGTGTGTATGTCCGAGTCTTCTGCACTGAATATTGAGGCTTTGTCAGGCAATTGTTTCTGCATTGCTATATTGTTAAGGATAGCAGACCATCCAAGTCTGTGCAAGAATTTAAGATCCATCAGTGTATATATGTTTATAATTTGGGTGTGCTTGTAGAACATTATGGATTTCTTTCATGTAATCAGATAGTTTAGTATTAATTTTAGGGTATTTCATTAACCAGGATGGGTTTTTTGAGTTGTCGGTTTTAAGAATTAATGTTGGATTTATTTGAGTTTCACTAATGAGATTTTCCATGTACAAGGCCAAAAGGTTTGATAGCATTTTCTTTTTTATCAAACAAATTTGTATTTAAGGTTGAAGGTACAGTGATAGGTAGGGTTAGAAGGGTAGGATTTGAGTTTTAGATGATACTGTAGAGCCAGATTTTCTCATCTCAATTTTAACAGTGCCTCATATGATTCTGCCTATTAACTTTCTATGGGTGATGTTTTGAAAGCACCCAGAGCCAGTCTTAATTTTTGCATGATGGATGGGGTCAAGGGGTAGGATTTCTGGGTTAATCCATATATGAAACATGTGTAGTCCAATTTGGTTCTTATTAGAGTTCATATATAATTTCAGGAGTGATATTTGATCTGCTCTTCACTCAGTGTTAGCCATGACCCGTAGTAATTGTTAATGCTTTGAAGCATTTCTGTTTTATGTATTTTAAGTGAGGGATGAAAGTAAGATTTTTATCAAAAATGATTCCAAGAAATTTATGTTGGTCAGTCATTTCAATTTCTGTTCCATCAAGTCTAAGAGTTGGTTTATTGTGCATTTTTTTCAAATTGCAGAAATGGATACACTTTGTTTTGGTTGAGGAGAATTTGAAACCATTTTTTTTCCCCCATTGGTTTAATATTTTTAGGTACACTTGCAGTTGTCACCTGCATACCCCCACAATATCTACCCAAATATAGTATGGTGTAAGGATTCGTGGCCATGTCATAGCCATTCTCTTTCATCCCAACTAGCCCTTGCCACTATGAGACTAGCCAATTGGATTGGATTGGGCTATTCCATCCACCCATCTATCCTAGGTTGGGACTGAAGTGGCGTGTTATGGAAACTCTTGACCATTTTATACCAGGTCAGGAATCACTCAGGACTCCATCCCCAGGCATTACAGGTCACCATCCATAGCAAACAGGTGGCTCCATTGAGAAGGATTTGTAGTTTTTGAGAATCGGTTTTCATAAATGTGTGCTTTATATATTGTAATTTTATAGATATTTTTGTATGGACATGTAGTTTAGGTATAGCACTTTGCATAAACAGATAGTTTGTGGATTATGATTTTTGTTGGTAGTTTAAAGGTGTCTATTTTTTTTTTTAATAGATTGTTTGTATGGAAAAACTATATTATTTTAACTCAAAGTACCATCCTAGATATAAACAGATAGGTTGTACGCTTATCATATAAGCTGATGTCATGTAGGTGAAGGTTTCCTCATACAAATAATTAGTTTCTAATCCATCTTGCTTCCTATACTATGCCTGGTAGTAGTTTAATGTTCTACCCAGGACATAGGTGAACTTGTTTTGTAAACAGCAATTAAGAGGTGATTCCATGTTTCTCAAAACCTCCCAATCAGAGGCCTTGCTGCCAGATGTAGTTTATCATCACACCCAGGATGGATTAAGTCAAAATTAAGTTGTGCTCCCAATGAAACAGCAATTGATAAAATCCTCCAGGATAATGCTAAACTAGTTTTCTCTGATGACATCAAAAACTGTTATACATTTGCTGAGAGGTTTCCATTCATTTGTTATATTCAACACATAGTGCACCTTTCAATTACTATTTATTTTAGTCTTTACAGAATTTTAAGAATGGAAATTTTAATTCCTTGGAAGACTGCAAAAAGCATGTAGAGCAGATGCTTGCCAAGGAAGATAGAATAACAAAGTTGTCTGATCAATTTCAAGATAATGGAACAAAATGGTAAAAATATTTGTCAATAAAACAATGAAAGTTAAAATGCTATTTTTACTTAATAAACCATAGAAACATTTTGTCTACCAGATAAAGATTAAAGTAGAAAAAAGTAAACCAAGTCCAAAATTAGAACGTTATTAATAGTAGTAGTTGTAATAGTAGTGGTGGTAGGAATAAAAATAAACCTGAATGAATGTTAGAAAATAATAGCTGGAAATGTTTCCCAATATAAACACTGACTTCTCATCTAACAGATAAATGGACAAAGCAAATTATAACAAAGAAAAAAAAACTAATTAAGCAATCATTATTAATAAAAAGAAAAAAGTCAAGTTCATAGAATAGACATTATTAATATTTGCTGTATTCTTTATAACAATTTTGAAATCTTTTACACAAGAGCAATTTAGAAGATGATGTGAATGAAATATTAAAATAAACTACTCTTAAATGATGATTACACTATTTACATTGTTTGGACTGTTCTCATCCTTGTTGCCATATTCACACTGTTTTGGCCACTGTACAATCTGGCTTTCTTCAGATGATGATTGGAATTTAAAACCAAACCTTTTATTTCATCCACTGGGGTAGACTGTTCTAGTTCCATGTGCCATGACTCTTCTGGATGTCACAGTTATCTCCCTTTAACTCAACTCTCCAAGTTTTGGTTCACCACTGCAGTAGCCAGGTATTGAACTCACAACTCTTTGGGTCAAGTCACTGGATCCAACCAATGCTTTTATCCACTGGGCAAGATGTCCTTGTAAATGTGTAAATAATTACAATACCTCATCTCAGAAATATAGACAGATCTTAAATATGAATATAAAACTTAAAAATTTTTTTGTCACTTATATTTAGAGTTTGATGATACTGAGAGCAGAGTGGACTATTTTAGATACAAATAAATAGCCTTTATATATTGTTCAATCTGCACCATACAACTGCACCATGCATGTTGTGCTACTGATGAGGAACTAAATGTATACTTATGAGTATGAAGTTTAGCTCTCTTATTATACATCAAGCACTGTTTTATTACCACCAGTACTCAATGTGCAATATATATATATATATATATATATATTTTATAGGATACTACATTCATACACGTAAAACTGCTACATAAATGCATTCATGCTTCGATGCATATAATCTCATCAGGTGATAGTAAATGAAGGTTATTACAATTTTTAATATTTACTTACAATCTCTTTTCCCATGAAAAAGAAAAGCAAGAAAGGAATTTGTTCTCATTCATTTATATATATATATATATATATATATATATATATATATATATATATACGCATATACTGGACTCACTAGTTGTTTCCAACACATGAGTGTCAAGCAGCTTAGTTCTTAGAAGCAGCAGCCAGACAACCCGCACATATTATTTGATTATAGGGTGAAGACTTGTGAAGAACCAACCACATTTTTTGGAAGAGCCGAATACTAAGAGCTGGTGCACTACGTGCCACAAGGCCCTCAAATGAATTGAATTCAGAGTTATCCTTCTCCTAGGCTATTTGCCACCGAAGGTTATAGGATCTGGAGGGCAGGTGAAAAGAGAAATTCATATCTTTCCCAAAGGTATTAGCATGTATGTAAATGTAATGAAATCAATTGAATTCAAACTCTGGTCTCTGATTCCTCAATCCAAACTGCTATCCATTACTATAAGTTTTTTATACACAGTATTTTTACACAAAATATAGGGGATTGCACTATACATGAAGTTGAGTTATACACAAGCAGATACGGGTGCGTGCGTGTGTGTGTGTGTGTATATATATATATATATATATATATATATATATATATATATATATATATATATATATATTAAATTCGGATTACTAACACAAAAACAGAAAATGTCTCATATCAAGAATATTTAACATTGAAAAACATAAGGAAAAAATTAATTTTTTTTAATAATATGTGGAAATCTCTGCTTTTACCTGAAGACGGTCGCAAGACCAGAAACACGTGTAGTAAAATTATGGAAAATAAAACAATATTTTTTTCTAAATAAATCCACATTACAACCAAAAACGTTTGCGGCACCTCTCTTCTTTTTAATATACATACTTTTCTCTCGTTGGAACCACTACAACCTCTTTCTTATATATATATATATATATATATATATATATATATATCTACATATGGGAAGATGTATGACAAAGTGGGAAAAGTTTTCATGTGATACTTTTCTTTCTTTAGGACTTCATTGGATTAAGTTTGTTTATGTTGATGCACCTATATTCATGTGCACAAACAAGAGACACTCTGGTAATTTTAAATTCAAACTTGGTCCAATGCAGTCCTAAAGGATGAAACGCGTCACGTGAAAACTTTTCCTGAGTGATCTCTTGAGAGAAAGAGAAGGCCACTTTTAATTTCCTTCAGTAAAATAAGAACACGAGAGAAAAACAAAAATCGTAATGACTGGTTCATCAACTGTTATTGATAAGCAAACGAAGCAAATATTCACTTTCAAAAAGCAACTATTAAAAACAGACACAAAAGATAATACTTAGCATAATTGAATACTGATGGAATAGTGGACACAATTCAGGTTGAAATGAGCACAAAGCTTGCATTCACAATTTGTTTTCTTTTTAACAAAAACCTTGTGGGAAATTCTAACATGAAAGAATTGGGATATGCTGGACTGGGTTATTGCTCATTGGGTAGAAACAGTCTTTAATTAGGTTTGTACATGTTGGCTTGAATCAAAATTTGCTTGATTTATTAGTGGCAAATGCTGTCATTAATCTGCTATGACTTTAGAACTACCGATGCTAGAAAATCATCTACATACCAAGGAATATTTCCATTATCAACTGTGGAATTGGTGTAAAGATAAAGAGAATTTAGAAAGAGTATTATGCACTTATTCTAATTCACAAGGCCTTTTTTTTTTTAATTTGCCTTTTAGGATTTTCAAAATTTTTTTTTATTAGTCTTAAATTAACTTTTTTACATATTTTCAAACAAGAGACATACCTAGAAATATCCCCACAACACTGTTATTATTCCGAGGAAGGGTAGGGTTATTTATACATGCAGTCATTGCAGAGTTTACAAGTACACTGGTCACCTTGATTGATATTCTCAAGCCTGAAGAGAAAAATATTAGCTAAAACTGCATTGTTGACTTCTAAAAGGAAATGTTTATAACCATTAACGCAGACGCATTATCAATAACACCCCTCTGTATAACCCAAAATGATTCAAACCTTTTTTTTTTTTTTTACTAACAGAATTTCTGACAGGACTCCATTTTCTGCAGCTTATCAAACCTTTGACAGTTATTTAAGGCCAGAAAATACTTTTTTAGGGGGAGGAGGAGATGATTTTAGTGATACAACACATACTAATTAACCCATAGCTTGGGGAGAAGAGGTAGATGCATAACTTTTCCAAGGGTATTTGAATGTAAGTGAATATAATGAACCCAAAGAGAATTGAAACTCGACTCACCAATTAACAATTCAGAGCCATTATCCATTACACCACCTGCACATCTAAGTTTACAGCACCTGGTATTCCCAAGTGGTCACTGATTTATATAGTGGCCAGGCTCGACATTGCTTAACTTCAGTTATCATACAGGAACCAATGTTTCAAAATTGTGTGGCCATAAGCTCTCCATTTACTAATGTTTTGTTTAAAAAAAAAAAAAAAAAAAAAAAAAAGAGTGTTTTGTACATACCATTTTGTATTTTCTTAAGCCTGATTTGTGGCTTTGACTTAATATTATCAATCAAAAGTTATATAAAGATTCCACAAAACCAATTAACTTTTTTAGTTAATACATAGTTTCTATTATGCTTATAGTTCTATTATGATAGCAACAAGAACAAACTACATTTGCAAATGTATTTTACATGTATCTTCAAATACACACATGCACATAAGTGTCTATATTGTTTGCAGCATGGCTGATAAAAAAGTCATAGGAAAAGTCACAATTTTGGTTAGGAAAAGAAATTAACAATTAATTTATGGTGACCACTAATAAAGTCCTCTATTTCTGTTGAGTACTTCATGAGTTTATGGGTTTACTCTGTTTACTCAGAAATTCATAATAAATTGATCCAACTTTTAAAAAATGTTTTCTGAAAATGCTACAGTCACATATTCAATATATTTCGTAGTTAACATCTCATAAGACCTGATTTTATGTGAAGAAAGTCTCAATTTGACATTAAAATTTAAATTAAAAATTCCTTGAATTTTCAGTTTATTTATAAAACTGGGATTTTGCCCTCTTCTGGGATAAGAGGCTGGGATTTTGTCCACTTCTGGGATAAGAGGCTGGGATTTTGTCCGCTCTGTGCTAACTGTTTCCTGTTTCTTTTTTTCTGTTTCTTTTCTTTTTCTTATGATTTTTTTTACCTGTATTCATTCTCACATGTCAAACCATGAAAGGCTTGGAAAGAAAAAGTCTTATCAGCTTTACTTTAGTATATTACCTTATCTTCATAGTTTCTAATATTAATCACAGACCAATACTTGTATGTACCATTTTGTTGTATTACTTATTCTGCTAACAATATTTTCATGAAAGGAGCTCACTTGAAACTGACTAAGACACTTTGTTGATAAGGAAATCAGCTATTTATATTTTTTTTTGTAAGAGAATTGGAGTAGATGCAATAGGCAAAAATATGTAGTTTGTCAGGAGAGAATAGTGATGCAATTACATAAGTAGTCATACAGAGCAATAACTTCTCAAGTTGAGTGTTCAAAAATGGTGTTAACAATGCTTTATGAAGATCTACATGTGGTGACTAGCTGGATGGCCCAGACATTTTTTTTAATCAATTCACTTCAAGCAAGGCGATAATACCACTAAGATGCAAGGGACTACTGGGAGGGAAAGAGAAAAGACTTTAGAAGGAACCAGAAATCCAATCCCAAATAGGAAACAAAGGATAAACCTCTAGTCCTGTTGAAAAAAACCAGGACATGGACAATAACTGAGAAAAAGCATTCAATGACATTCGATGAGCAACAAGAAAATAACTGCCGATCTGAGAAAAGATGCAAGCCAAAGATACGATTTGAAAATTGAACAATTTCTTTTTTACAGCAACCCTTTGTGTGTTATCTAAAACCGAAACACATGTAAGCATGTTAGTAAGGAAGGTGATGTGTATGTAACTTTTGACAGTCAGGACCAAGTATCTCCACATGGAAGCTTAATTACTAGAGTCTTTTATAATAAAACAAGCTTTTATTTCAAGTGGATATCTCACTCCAAAAGGAGCAGAAATAATGTTCTTAATGGAATTTAACAATAGAATAGGTTTGCCTATCAGCCAGTTCACATTCCTTCACAGTCTTTTGAACAAAGTAGAGGTTTATCTCTCATTTTTCATACAAGATTGGATTTCCAGTTTCTTCTAAAGTCTTCTCATTCTCTCTAACTCACAATAACCCCTTGCATCTTAGTGACATTATCACTTTGCTTGAGGTGAAATGATTAAAAAAAAAAAATTTCAGATTGTTGGAGGTTGCTTACAGTACTCAGTGTTCATGAGAAGGACTCCATCTAAATTCACCTATTGTTCAGTTCACACTCCTCCACAGTCTCTTGAACAGGAGTAGAGGTTTATCCCCCATTTCGTGTTCATAAGCAGTATCCCATATGAGTAGTGACTGGCCTTAATACAGATTAACTTTGATGATAGAACCAGCATTATCCAACTATAATTGATTTGAAAATAGAAGTGACCACCTAAGAGAATTTAGGTATTATGTTGCTTGTCCAAGAATAAGCTGCACATTTTCTTAACAAATACAGGAGGGTCACATATCTAACTCACTAAAGACCATAAGCACCATAAATTTGAAAATGGGTCTAAAGTGAAAAAAAAATAATGTTTTCCAGACTAATTGATAGTAATTGATATTTAACTATATAGTAGAGTAATGGATTGAAGCTTACATTGAGGAATCGGAGAGTCAAGTTTGAATTCTAGTTGAGTTAATTACATTCACTTACATGCTTAGGAAAGGTATAAATCAATTTCTTTGCACTCCTCCACTCCAGCTATGGATAAGTAGGACAGACTTGGTTCTATAGCCTTGGATGGCAACTGGTCTAGGAGAAAGAAAAACTGTGAATTCAAAACTGTATGTAGCCCTGGCAAAGAGTATACTATGTAAAGAAAGGATCATTTGCATTGACTTGATGATCCCAA
This sequence comes from Acanthosepion lycidas, assembly GCA_963932145.1. Lineage (NCBI taxonomy): Eukaryota > Metazoa > Mollusca > Cephalopoda > Sepiida > Sepiidae > Acanthosepion > Acanthosepion lycidas. The sequence goes on along the minus strand of OZ010594.1, from coordinate 5,611,405 downwards.
CTACAGTTGTCACCTATAGCAGAAATTTCCGTCATTTACAGTTCAGCTAGAGAATTTAAAAAACAGAAATTCCCATCATCTGCAATTAATGGGCTAAAAGATAGAAAGTCAAAGATTAAAACTTGCATTGCATTACATTTTTGTTTTTCAAAGCCTGGCATCCTTCGTGTTTAATCATATAGGTCAGCTGTAGGTTTTCTCTAGATAATTATGACCCAAAACACACAGGTAGATGAATCAGTGCCTAGAAGATAATTACATAGAAAAGACTTCAAACTAACATTTGACAAAAATCTTACAAAAGCAAATGATCTTTACAACAATATAATTGGATATTGAAAAAAAATTTAATTGAAAGCAGTGAGGAATCTTTATTGATGCCTAATAAAGAGTGATACTGTATTTTAAAATATTGCTTATCCTATGGGGTATTACTGTTCTTTCATTTACTCCTTTTGTGTGTAAAATATTTAATAAAAATGGTAGATAATTCTGACACTAAGTGACTGTTGTTCAGGTTGAGGCAAAAATTGCACACCATAAGGGTAATTTCTTAAAAGTATAATTACACATGAAAATTTTTATTTACTAGTTATTTAATTGTTATATCTGCTGTTCAAAATGGCCTCCTCCTTTTTCATAACACATTTCAATTCTGTGTCTGTATGATTCATTAACATGGAGAGTTTCCTCTGTCATTTTACTGCATTCATATTTAATTCTTCCTCAATATTTCTTGGGAGCATCTGATAAAAAATGCTATTTCAAGTAGCCCCATAGAAAAAAAAAAAGGTGTGAGGTTTGAGAACCTCATGAACACTCAACAGGACCTCTAACCCTCCTATGGTGTGTGACTTTTGCCTAACCCTACATTTTTGAGAAATTAGCCTTATGTGCCAAATTAGATATAAATTAAAAGGAAAATATGCTTCAATCTGGGTATGCTTCAGAAAACATTGTGGCAAAATAGAAAAAAATGTCAGTTAGATTTTACATGCTAGTGACATGCTACGAATTGTAGTTAGACTAACAATAGCTAACTTACCAGCTTCTCTCTGAACTACTACTTTTATATCAGTCCAACAAGCACAGGTACTGACATGTGTTGATATACTTGATGACTGAAATTCATAATTTTCTTTTTTTCTTTATTCTTCAAAAGAGTAATAATGAAAGATTACAGCTGGAGAATATCTCCAAAAGAGAATGAGAGATGAAATATGGAGGCAGTGTGGGTATAATGGCATTTCCTATAACTACTTAGATATACAGGACAGAAGATTTTTTATGTGTATATATATATATATATATATATATATATATATATATATAATCAAAATGAATGTGTTAGATATTAGGATTTTTTATGGAGATAAGAAATTCAAGTGAGATTTTAAAAAGGAATGATGGCCACTTGGGGCTGGGTGTGTATAGGTGATGCACTAATAACTAGCATAAAGATAAAATACAAGATATTGCTGAAAAATCTGACCAAAAATCGTTTTTTAAGGACTTCTTAGTTGGCTGGGAACATTTCAGCACCTCCACATTAAGTAGGTATTTCATTAAAAAAAAAAAAAAAAATTAATCAAAATCTTGTGGCCATATTTCATTGATCAAGCTAAAAGTGGACTAGCAACAAAAACAGGTCTTTCCAATTTGGTAAGTAAAATAAAAATGCTAAATATTTCTTGGGGAGATAAATAATTCAGAAGAAATCTTAAAACATTGGGAGGGGAGGGATTAGGTAAAATTCCAAAATAATCAATGGCACAAAGATGAATATTGGGTAAAGTTCTGAATAGCTTTTTTTTTTTTACAATGACGTTCACCCTGTACAAGAGCCACACAAGGTAGAGGGTTACAGAGTAAGAGATACAGTTTATTGGGATATGTGAAGATAACTGTTTACCCAAGACTTGAACAGGCCAAGATTATAGTGACCTGGGAAGCAACCTCTTGAGAGTTCCACAAAGCAGCTTCTTCATGGGGAGAAGCTACTTAAGTGGAACTTACATCTCACTAATGGAATATGAAGAGAATGAGAGTGGTTTGCTACAATGTTCATAGCATGTTGGGTCTTAGCCATAAAGATTAGAACTGGTGGAAGTAAGGAATGTAATTTGTCTGAACACTTTCCATGGAAACAGCGATAGAGCAGCGAGAGGCTTGCAACATTTTGTACATGGGAAAGAGGTTGTACAGTGGAAAATAATTCATTACCCACAAGGATGCAGAGACATTTGGAATATCTTAAAGAAGAATAAGGATGAGAGGATGTTCATTTTCAGTCAGAGGTGATAACTTCATCCATGAATATGTAAGGGCATAAAAGCTAATACTAGTCTATTTATACCTAAGCTACATTATTATCAAATTGTAATAACTACATTGATTGATTTCTTTTTTACAGCTTATCAATCTCTTGCAGGTTATTTAAAGCCAGAAAATATTTTTGGATTGTAAGAATGTTTTGGAGATAATGATTTACTGATACAAATGTTACTAATTAACCCATATCTAGTGGGAGAAGAGGTAGAGTCACCTTACCCAAGAGTATTTACACGCAAGTGAATATAACAGACCCGGGTAAAATTGGAACTCTCCAATCTTGAGCCATTATCCAATACACCACCTGCACATCCAAGCTTACAGCACCTGGTATTCCCAAGCAGTCAAACATCAGGCTCTTGAATGATTGTATGAGAACTGATGTTTCAATATGATATAGCCATAAGTTTATATCTACAGATGGCAAGAATGACATACAAAATCATAATGTTCAAAAAATTAAAAAACAAGTCAGACTGTAGCAAATTGACAGTAGTTGTCTTTATTTTTATTCTTATATGCTTGATGAGCATAGATTCTGGAGAAGATTCAACAAGTGGAAATAAAACAATGAATGTTCTTTTCTACCTTCATACAGTATTATATCAGGCTACAATTTTAACACAAAGCATGTATTAATCTGCTAAATAAAATATATAAAAATTTATATATCGTCATCCCATATATATATATATATATATATATATATATATATATATATATACACACACACACACACACATGCACATACATGATGTAGTATAAATAATGCTACAAAAGAAAAAGCTGATAACCCCTGAAAAATGTATTATATCAGGCTACAATTTTAAAACAAAGCCTGTATTAATCTGCTAAATAAGAGCAGAAAATCTCATTTAATATGGTTCCTTTTAGCCTTCACCACACATTGAAGTCTTTTGGGAAGGTCATTGATTTCAGTTTCCATGGCTATTTTATCCCATACTCTCTTCAATTTTGTCTTCAGAGCTTCAATATTGTGGTGTGAGGTAGAACAGGCCTCACTCTTGAGAACTACCCACAAACAATAATCAACAGCATTGATATCTGGTGATGAGAGGTGGGGGGGAGCCATTTATCTTTGGTGATAAAGGCAGGACAATTGCATCTGCATTGCTGCTGTGTTGCACAAGCAGTATGGCTTGTCACTTCGTCTTGTTGAAAAGTCCAATATTCATCACTATTAGTGTGGCATTGCACTACGGCTTTAGTGTATCTTCCAAGATGACCTCTATGTACACTTGTTGATCTTTACCCCTTGAGGCATGAAAACAAAAGACTTTCTTCTGACTGAAATGGCTACCCGAACCATAACTGATGCCAGTTTGAGTTCTGAGGCATTTTTCTGAAACAGCAGAAACTAACTGAAAACTTGTTGAAAGAACACAATCATTTTGATGATTAAAAGTGTTCAAAAGGGAACAGTTTCTCATCAGTGAAGATGATGTTTTACAGCGTGCCATCACAAGTCCATTTGAGCAAATGCTTACTTCTTTGAAGCCTCTTTTTCAATGTGGCTGCTGTCTCTTGTTTATCTTGTAGGGTCACGTACTTAGATAATTTTGACACAGTCTCTGGATAGTTCTAGGCCTCCTTAGGCAATTTTCTCATTTATGCCCGATTTTTTTCACATACCTATTTAATGAGTTTTGGCATCTTGGATGTGCGAGGACATCTTAGTCTATCTTTGATGGAGGAAATCTCGTATCGACAAATTGTCCTTTTGATAAACATTCTATTGATTTCAAGTTATTTTCCAGCTTTAAAAATCTCAGGTAGAGTTAGTTTCTTTGCATGTTGCTCACTTATATACTATCTTTTAATTCATAGACATTGTTGCCAGGAAATGCTAAAACACTTTAAAAAATAAATAGTATAAGTTGTTGGGCGAATTGTAACAGCATTTATACCACACCCTTTATAAGCCATGGCTAGACTGATGCCTGATAATAAAAGTTACATCACATGAAGAGGGTGAACAGTTACCTTGCCAATACCTTTATAGACAACAGTAAGTGGGGAAAAGAGAAAAGAATGATTGCCAAGAAGAGGCCATCTTTTTTGTATCTGCTCTTGTTAACTTCAACAGAAAAATAAAAAAAAAATCTTTGTGTATTAAACAGAGCTGATTTTCCCATTTCTCAATAAAAAAAGCATAAATCTGAAGTAAATTTTGCTGATTTTCCTATTTCTCAATATAAAAAGGGAAGGACAGAAATAGTATTAAAAGAAAAAGTTAAAAGGAAGTAATCAGAATACTTAGAATGCTGAATGAGGACATCCAGAAATTCTCAGAGGTATTTGACACTTAACTTTTAACGCTATTTTAAATTCTACTTTGATTTTACCTTAAATTTTATATGGTATAGATTAGAATTTACTATAATTTTTATTTAATGTATAAATTGTTCGCCTTTCTCAGTTCAAAAGAAAGTTAAAGGGAGTAACCAGAATGTATGCTGTTCGTCAGACATTTTGAAAATAAGTTATCTAGGACGATAGTCCAAGACAATACTTGGAATGCCGAACAAGGACTTGTTCTGAGCCCCTCGGCATATTTGACACTTAACTTTTAATGCTATTTTAAATTCTATTTTGAATTGCTCTGGGAGGATTATTAGCAGTAACTAAACAATTTTCATTCGGCTTATTTTAGTAGACATGACAAACCTATCTTGGATACAAAAGAGATTTTAAATGACTGGATGAAGGTAGGAAGGCATATTAAGTAAACTTTTGTCTATTAGCAAAAAGCAAATCAGTTTGTAGTATGGCTTTGTCTCTCATAATTATTTCAGTAATTACAACTGAAAATGGAAAACATGTTTAATGCTTCTTCAGAATTTGTAAGCTTTTATTCTGAGTGCATTATTCATCATGCCACAGATGAATATTTAGGCTCCACTTGTTAAGATTATTCACAGTTCATAGAAGGGCAATTAGCTTAACTTTACATGTAATCTTTTGACAATGAATATAATTAATATTAATCACAGCTGAAAAACCATTTTCTATTGAAAGGGGTGCTGAAAAGTTCTCAGCCTGGTATTTGGTCAAATTTTGGCAAGAGGGTCAAGCTGAAATCTGTTCAGCACCCCCACATACATTCCCAAATGCTAAAAACAAAAGTGAAAAAGACCTATCAGTGATTAAAGTAGTTTATTATTTTGATTCCATTCTCAATGAATAGCTGCTTGACTAATCCAGCTAGATTTCAGGAAAAAAAAAAAAAAAAAAGTTGATACCGACATAGCCTGGCAATTTATTTACTATCAACTTCCAATGGAGTAGTGCTATTATGATTATTATATTCATGTATAAAGATGACTTCATATATAGTGTGTCCCCTGGATTTTTTTTACATGAATTTTAGCCCCATCCAGAAAAAAAATTTTTATCTGTCTGTAGTGCAACCAATCATCGAATATGCATCATTTTTAACCTTATCAAAAAAAAAAAAAAAAAAAAAAAAAAAAAAAAGAAAAGTGCAACCCCCTATTTTTTGCATGAAAACTGATCATAAAATTTCATGCTATACTCGAGTATATACAGTAGGAGCATCTTTTTATTTTTTACATAAAAGTAAGTGGATGATACACAAATCTATATATCAGACTAATAGTGGGTAAGTGAATGACAAAATTGAAAAACTATGTTATGTATTCAGTCCTTCAAAGTCTGAAGAAGTATTTTCAAAGGACAAAATATGTAACAGATTTTCCATTTTGTCATTCAACTCCCCACCAAATAGGTGCATGTATCCATAAAAAGCAATACAACATATTGTAAGATCAGTGCCCTTTCAATACATCTTTTTAGTGACTGACTAAATATAGAAACAAATAGTGAATATGATTTTCCCAATATCACGTTCACTACTCTTGGATTTTATCAGAATCATAACAGTGATGAGAGAAAATCCAAATATTCAAGAATAGAACCATTTTGATAAATATCTATACTTTTTGTATGAATTCAAAAATTTAAAATATTTATTTTTTGCCAGCATATGTAGATACATACAGAAACTTCTGGTGTCTGCATTTGGATCAAAAGAAATGCAGACATTGTGTGTGAGTGTGATAGTACTTAGCACAAATATATAAGAATATAGGTTTATAAAATTGCATGTAAATGCAATACATTTAAATGGTGGAAATAGCAAGCAAACATATAGACAGCATTGGCTTATGTTTGTCATACAGATTGAAATAACATTACAAAAAGTGTGGATGGCTGTGTGAAACACATGCATGCACCTAAACGACATCAATTTGTATTGAAATACACCAACATACATACACATTATAGTTAACTGTATTTGAATGGAATTTTTATTTTAATTTCTTTCTGTTGGATGTAGACACTGATTAAATCATAAATTCATTATATTTCTCTGAAATGTTTCACTTTTCACATAAGACACTGACCAATTACACACATTTTAGGGAAACAGCATTCATGTTGGGGACAACCTTTCTTGCCAAAGATTTCTGTTGACTTTAAGACCAAATGAAATGTTGATGGCTACTCAAAAACACAAGAGATATAATTAACACTGAAAAGTAGGGTTATCTATTTTTTATGTGCCATGACCCTTCAAGGATGTGAGTGATCATGGCTCTACACAACAAACATGAATGTGATAGATTTCTTCTTTTTTTATTTTGATGATTTTTCATTAAAAAAACAAAAAAAAAACTCCCTATTTGTTAAGCATGTAGTTACTTTCATAGTGTTTTAAAAATGTCTAATATTGTCGATATTAGATATTAGTGATATAATGGAGGACTTAAGTAGATCCATTTTCATAGCATTGCCAAAGAAGCTAGGTGCTAAAGAATGTGAACTCCATTAGACAATCAACTTAATCAGCCACATAACAAAACTTATCATCCAGGTGAATAGAGCATGCAGCAGAATTAAATCCAAAATAGGACAAGAACTCTTGGAGCAAGGAATGCACTATTTATGCTCAGAATGATAGCAGAAAGTGCAATACAGATGCAAAAGATGTATACCTATATTTTATAGGTTATACAAAAGCGTTTGATAAAGTACATCACAAAGAACTGCTGGAACTGCTAAGTAAGCTTGATATACTTGAGACGGGTGTTAGAATAATCCAGAACCTATACAGGTAGCAAACTGCCTGCATATGGATAGGATGTCAATTCAGTAAATCTACAAAAATGGAAAGGGGTATAAGACAAGGTTGTGTTTTCTCACTGAACTTATTCAAGCTTTACAATGAAGTAATACTGAGAGATTTAAAAGTCCTACCAGGATTCATTATTGGTGGTCACAATCTTAACATAAAATATGCAGATAACAGTGTTGATAGCATGACCTCCTATGTATGGTTGTCAGCAAAAGGAATAGCCCAGCACACAAATTACAAATTGGAGATACCAAAAAAGTATAAAAATTTAAATATCTGGGAAGTGTTTTAACAGAAGCTGGAAAATACGACACCAACATCCAAAAGATAAGAATAGTATTAAGAAACAGAAATTTTGTTATGAACAAAAAAAAAGAGTATTGAACTGTTATGCAGTCCTGCTATATGGCAATAAATGCTTGGCAATCTCATCTCAGAATAAGAGACTTGAAGCAACAGAAATGTGGTTCTACAGAAGAAAGCTGTGGATACCATGGACTGAACATGCAAGCAACAATGAAGCTTTAGAGAAAATGGAAACAAAAAGGATTTTTATACTTAGCATCAGAAATAAATAGTTTAAATTTCTAGATCATATAATGAGGAAAGAGTGACAGAGGAAAGCAATGTAAAACCTAGCTTGTGTAAATTGATGGAAGAACAGATTAGGAGAGACACAATTTACTAAGAGCTACAAAGGATAGAAAATAGTGGAGAGCCATGATCACCCACATCCTGAAGGGACACACATTTTCAAATCAAATGTGAAATAATATTTTGCAAAAAAAAAAAAAAAAAAAAAAAACTTGTGTAACAGTGGAAATCACAAGGGTACAACAATTTACAAAGACCTATGTATATATGAAGGCATGCTGAAAAGTCCTTGGCCTGACCAACAAGAGTCCCCACACACACAACATTCTGATGTTAGGTCAGATTTTTGGACGTGGGTCAGGTTGAGAACTGATTGATTTGTGTGTGTGTGTGTGTGTGTGTGTGTGAGTGAGTGAAATGTCCACTCATTTTAATCATTCATATACTGCTAAAATGCAACTGCAAAAAGCTTTCTGAGGTCATATTTTCACAGGTGAAACATTAGTAACATAAACCTCTCAAACAGCATCTCACAATCAGTCAGTTGGAGATTTGTTTTTTTAAGATCTTCAAATACGACTGTCACAAATAGACAAACACTTTAAACAATTTCAGAGCTTTACATTTATTTTTTTTTACAGTTTTTTTAGTTTATTCTAGAGAGTTTTTTCAAGGTTGTTTATAACAACTAATCATCCGCAACGCCCACCTTTAACATCAAATGTCACATTACCTGTCATTTCCATCACATTTGTACTTTAAATCTTCATAATTTTTCAACTCTCATTGTAAGGTCATTTATATGTTGTTTTTGACACACAAAATATTTGGCAATCAACTTATCAGATAACAATACTAGGACACTGGTTAATTAAAATATGACATTTGAAATGTCATTTAAAATCTCATGACTTGCTAATTTTCAATACCTTCAAACAATATTTATTTCAGAAAGAAAGATTAAAATTTCTCCTTGTTTAAATAAGTTTACTACTTTGATAGGAAAGTTGTGAATATTTTTGTTAATTTATTGAAACTTCCATATTTTCTAGCAATAAATGGGCTAAGCTTTTCATGAGAATCCAAATCCAGTGAAGAAGTTTTAAATAGCCTACCAATAGGAACATGCAAAATCTCAATGTGGTAAAGAAAAAATTTAAAAATAAAATGATCCACAGCATACAACAAAAAAAAAGATCAGTGAGTTGTGAAGTCCAAAGTAGTTAAGAAATCCTTATAGCCAAGTTATTTTTCAAACACAAATCCTACTGAACATATTTAAGCCATTTACGATTTTTTTTTCAAACTTTTTACAGCTTATCAACCCTTTGTGGACTATTTAAAGCCAACATATTTTGAATGGTAAAAATAATTATTTTTGTGCAAGTGAATATTGCATTAACAATTATTTGAGAATAACAATGATTTTGTCCATATACAAAAATCTTATGATTTAACCCATAGCTTGGGGAGGAGGTGAAGTCATACCTTTCCCCTAAGGTATTTGCATGTAAGTGAATGTAATGAACCTGACTGGAATTCAAACTGTTTTCCAATTTCTCATTTTGAGCCTCTATTCATTACATCCCATTTTAGAAAATTTGGGAAAGAAGAAAAAATGCAAAAAATTTTTAAAAAAGGTTAACTTTGTGTTTTCAATAATATATGGTTGGATATCCCACAAGTTTGGATAGCAGATCTGATAAATTTGATGCTTGACTGAGAAAAAACTTCAAAATCTGCTAATATCCAAATAACCAGTTTTTATTTCACATATGTACACATGCACACAAGAATATACAAGAACACATATGCACATTATTGCAATTTTTTGTTGATGGCACTTTGCTGAGGAAAAGAAACTAGTCATTAAGAGAAATCACATATATAAACATTGCATTATCAAAACAGTGACAATATTTTTCTAAACGTTAGACATTTAATACAAGGTTCGTATTTTCTGTTATAAATAAAATAACAAAAGCAATTTATATTGAGGAAAACGTAAAAAAAAAAATCCCTTCTCATTTAGTATATCAAATGTCAATATTGATAAAATTTAAACAAAAAAGCAAAACAAACATTTATTTGTATGCGTCCTTACTTTTTTTTTTTTTTTTTTTTTTTTTTAAATGTGTTGCGTTTTTTCATTTACAGTATATGCTCAGGTTGGACTTTTCTTCAACAAAACAAGGAGGCAAGTTCAACCTTTTTTGTCCCGCCTAGTTTTTAGACTCATTCATTTTACACCTATTGTATCGATTAGTGATCAACAATAGAAAAGAAATTTTTTTTTACCGATTTGTATAGAAATAAGAAGTCCTATTTTACATACACACAAAGTATATCAACACATTACCTCAAAAGGGAGCTGCTTTTCTGCTGTTTTTGCAATCTGAGATATTTGCTGAGTTTTAACACGTTCCTTACTGATAATTTTCACTCGGTGTGCATTTACTAAACCAACAGGTTGGTTTGCTTTGTAATCCACAGGTCGGTTACCTTCTTCTGATAGAGCCACAAGAAGATACCCTGAAGGATTCAAACGTTTACTGGCTGTTAGTTGTATAAGTAGGTCCATCATAGCCATACTGAAAATACAGGTAAAAAAGAGAAAAACATGTCACAAATATTGAAAAGAATTAAATAAATGTATATACCTACCTCTGGGACCGACTTAATTCCAGATTTCTTTTCCCAGAAAGATATTTAAAAAATAATCCGATTGAAAGTACATAAACAATGTCCAGAGTATTAGTCTTGAGGTCTGCAGTAGTTGTCTTTACTTTACGTGTCGTGCGTAAAGCTATTGGTTAAGGTAGCATTTCTTTAAAATTCCAGGTGAGTTTTTACGGGTTGGGGTGGGAGGCAGCCCAAATATGTGTGTACTTGCATTCCTGGGCATTTTATTATTGTCATATCCTGAAGAGTATTCTTATTCATTGAGAAAATTGTTTATGAATATGCAGGTAGGAAAAAAGAAATGTACACACGTACGTACGTAAATTACCATCGAGTGAAGGATTTACAAATACAAATCGTTTTCAAATATTTGTTTTATTAAAAATTAAATCCAAATTCTAGGTTCGCTGATTATTTGTGTATTTTTTTTATTATTTTTCGGACTTTCAGTCCCTGAAGTAAGTGTATGTAGAAAAAAGGTTTGATAGACTTAAAAAAAAAAAATGTTTCCATTTCTTTCTTTAAGTTTAGTACTTCCAAGTAGAGAGCAAGCAAAACAACAAAAACATATTTCGACTTCGTGATGTTAACTGACGGCTGATAAATAAAAATAGTACACATATGTGTGTACAGTGTACACGTGTGTTGATTGGTATATTGAACAATTTGAAAGTTACAAAACCAGTGTTTCTTTTTTTATATAATGATAATGTCAGGTAAAAGTACGCAAAAAAGTGTATTCCAAAATAGAGAAGTTGAACTGTCACGGCTGCAGGTGTTGATGCTTGAAAGATAAAGGACCGACTTGACACTCAAGTGAACTTTACCAAAGTATTATTCACACTTTTTAATTTATTCATTATACAACGAACGCACACAGATACTACTAACTAACATTAACGCATTGTCACAAAAATATCATGTCATTCATACATACGTACATACAGAAGACAAACAAAAATAAGAAACAGGTCACATGACATAAGAAAAGTAAAGTGACTACGGCAGAGAAGGAGAGGTGTGAAGAAGGACAAAGATAGTTCTCGAGTTATCCGACTCAGATAGGCAATAACAGTTGAGTCAAGGCACGAACAGGGCATAAAAAACAGTCTCCTCCTAAGGGCAATGGATAAAGATTTTGAATAAAACACATACCAGTTTTTTAAGATATCATATTAACCACTTGGTGTGAATATAAAAAGAAGTATGATGAATTCATTAATTGTAAAAAGATGGATGCAAGCACACAACAAAAAACAAAAAAGACAACATTTTTATTTTTTACTTTTATTAGTTTATAAACAGTGTATTACGTCCATCGGTCTGAGTATCTGAGAAATCTTAGACATTCCGACAGGAATGGAAGCTGGTTTCTTTTACAAATGGAGACGCAGGTTCGATTCCTGTCGGAGAGCACATTTTCTTTAGTTTAAATCTCTCGAATACGTAGGCCGATAGACGTAATACACAGTAAAAAAAAAAAAAAAAAAAAAAAAAAAAAGGTTTCTATTTCAAATACAGGTATCCACTAAACGTATAACTAATAAAAAGAAAATCAAACAATTTACAAAAAGGTAATCATCAACGTACTTATTGAACTATAAGAAAGTTAAACTTTTCACAGAAATGGAATTTAACACAATCAGAAAAAGTTCTGACACACTGCAATGCTAGACCATGGCCGTGATATTTTTGCAAGTTATTTAAAGCCAGAAAATAATTTTGGATGGTAAGAATACATTTTTTCGTTTTTTTTTGGGGGGGGGATAATTTTTTTCTGATACAAGTCATACTATTTAACCCATAGCTGTGGGGAGAAAAGGTGGATTTATATCTTTCCTTTGGGTAGTTGGCACATGAGTGAATATAACGAATCTGACTGGAATTCGAACTCGGCTCCCCGATTCCTTATTCAGAGCCATTATCCATTACATCAAACACATATTCAAGAAGCTTCTGCTAATCCTAAGTGGTCACTTATCTATGTACTGACCAGGCTAAATGTTGCCATTCAGTGACTGGACAGGATCAGTATTTCAGCATGATATGACCAGAAGCAGTGCAATGCTAGGAGGCTATGCACTAAGGAATGGCTTCTGCCAAATAATTAAAAACTCAAATCAATATGAAAGTAAAGATCAAATTCAAGGATCTTGGATAAGGATCCAGTAAATATCTATTTTTTGCTTTTTGTTTTCTGTCTTTATAAAGAAAAAGAGAGTGAAATATCTTCTTTTTTTTATTACACTAACTCATTTATTTTGTTTGACTTTATATAAACCCATCAAAACATGAAATAGTGTCAGGTTAAATATTTTAAATTTAATAAAGGTTGCCATACAGAAGAGATATAGGCAGTTTTCTTTTTTGGCTATAGTTCACCAAATACAAAGTCCAAGAGTCACTCAAGGCAGAGGTTTACTCGAGGAAGTGTGTGATATGACTGTAAGGAAGTAGTAAGAAGTGAAGATTATGAGAACACGAAAGATAACTAACTCTTTATTTGAACAGATTAAGATTGTATTATTCAGAGAAGTATCCATCTGGGAGTCAGTTCCACAAAGTAGCAGTTCTTGGGAAAAAAGCATTAGGTAATTAAGTGCTTTAGACAAAGAATGTTTAATAACAGCAATCTTCATTTCAGATTACTTTACAAAAGGCATTAAACAAAAGGAGGACTGGGTCAATATAGTAATATTGAAAATTTAATTAAAATATTTAGCAGATAAAGATTTCATAACCTCAAACACTACACAAAAGAAGAACAACATCAAAAGAATAAGTTCCAGGAAAAAAGTGCCGAAAATAACATTTAAAATAAGATTAAAATTTTGAAAACGGAGTAGAAAATGAAAGTTTAAAGAGAATTTTTAAGCGTTGGTTTCACTAAATTCCAATACGTTTGAGTTTTACCACCAGAAAAGAGACAAGATTTTGCAATAGGTTTTATGGTCAAGTCAAAAATACTAGTTCATCTTCTATGGCAAGAGACTCTCTTTCCCTAAAATGAGAAGTGAAAGCAGCTAGAGATCAAAAAGACTCAACAAGTGAAACTACACCACAACTTCAACATACTTGTAATTCCTTTCATTCTGCAAACTTTTCTGTTTCAAATAATAAAAATTATTATAAAAAATACATCTACAGAAAAGCAACTTACACATTCTTGCATACAAAATTTTGTTGTAAAAAAAAAAAAAAAAAAGTAAATAAATTTAGTTTACAATTTTACCAGTCATTAGAAGTTTATTTACTATATTTTTTTTTCAAATAATTTATATGTGGCCTCCTCATAAATGTGGCAATCAAGTGCAATTAGAGTGTAAGCAGATCATACTTCAGAAAACAAAAATCCCTAGCATAAAAGTAAATAATTTTGAAAATCACAAGACAGACTATATTAGCATAAATTCAAGTATTTTTCGATGTATTTTTTGTGTGTCAGAGTTCATACAAGAATGTCAAAAGTAAGGATTTTTATAGGTTATATTTTATAAAATATCTGAAACTTTCAAACTAACTGACCCTTTTGAATCCTGACTTTCAGAGGCATATTGAATATTTAAAAAAATCTAAGCTCATTATCAATGAAACATGTTTGGGAGAAAAACTCCTGTTAGAAGATCCACCAACGTCTGTCACACGATTAATTAGTTTTGAACAATAAACAATCTGAGTTCTTGAAATGAAGAATCTTCAGTTCTCATCTGGGTTTATTCTTTTTTTTATCTTCCTTCTTCAGGTGTTCACATCCTCTCTATATTTCTCCTCATTTGGGTTTATTCTTTTTTATGTTCACAACGTTTCAGCTTCTCTATCTTCCTTCTTCAGGTGTTTATCACATTTTGCACGTAATGCCATTTCTGCCCATTTCTACCTGATTAAATATGAAGAGAACAATGAGCACATCATATAAAATAAATAAAGACCCCTCAGCAGGATTTGCAAAACATTGTTTCTTTTAGTAGAGCTTCCAAAATGATGTCCATAAACAATTCCACTTCCATATTAATATCTAGTAATAATTAATAATACTTCCATCATTGCGTGTTTTGTTTTTTTTTAATTTACTATTGTGAATATTTAATCAGGTGAAATGATCAAAAGTTACATTACAAAAACCGAATGCAACACACCTGAAGAAGGCTGGTGGGGACAAAGAATGAAATGTTGTGAATATAAAAACAGCCAAAATGAGGACAACAGTCCGAATGAGTTCGCAAATTTAGACTAGCTATAAAAACTGCAACTAACAGTTGAGCAAGTATTAACAGACACACATGAATTTTTAGTTAAAAACAAAACAAAACAAAAACAATATTTTCCATTTATTTATATTACTTCTCAATGTTTATTGCATTTCTTTTACAGTACTTCTGTAGTAAAATGATAGCACTTAAATAAATCACAAAATCTAAGTGAACCTCAAGTGATTATTTTAATACAAATCAACAGGAAGTCTGCATGCAAGAGAAAATAATGTTAAAGTGATTATTTAAGGTGAAGTCCGAGTGAGTTTTATGATAAATGAACCAGGCGCAATTGTATATAGAAAAAACTTGTTTAAAAAAAACCTAGATGTCATCTGATGGATTAATTCAAACAACAATCTTATTCTTATTCATAGCAATAAGAAATAAATGGGTGGCTTTTTAGCAGTTATACAAATCTCATACCTATGTATGTAATAGATATAATCTCTGGAAAAAAGAAAAAAAGAAAAAGAAAATTGGTCATTTGGTCAGATTGTGGGAAGTGGGTCAGGCTGATAACTTTTCACCATCCATCGTATATACACAAGGAAAACAGCATGAATATCACAGAGATGAAATGTTGAAATTATTCAATAAATGTTATTCTAAGCAGGTTGACAACTGGTTTTCACATTTTAAAATTGTAAATCATTAACTAATTTAGTTCAACTCTGTCAAATCAAAATTTATTTATTAATTTTAAATTTCTATCAACATGTGTTCTTCTGTATAAAACATGAAAATGATCCATACTGGCTAGTGGTGTGATTTAAGAATAAAAGAAAAACAGCAATTAAAACTCTAAAAGAATTTCATAAAAAAAAAAAAATGACGCAGTGTATTTTTTATGAGAGGAAAACGTCAATTAAATTTCACTTAAGTTGTTTTTACTAGATAAGAAGAGTGTGTTTGTAAGGAAGCAGTTAAAAGTGTAATAAAAACAAATTAGGTTATTTCTTTTCAAATCAGGTATGCTATTCAGTAAATGTACTCTTTATACATTTTTTAATTAATGCTCATGAATTGGAGAAACCTGAGACTTTTACAATCAGCTGCTGAATATTCCTTTAAAAATATTTGCATTTTATTTTTATGCCTTAAATAGATTATTGTTTTGTTAGTAACAACAACCAATGGCAAATAAGAGATGGGCAAACTTTTAATAAAAAAAGTTATTCTTTAAGAATCAATTCAGAATAGACATGTTTAATTTACAAGCATTATTAACATGCATAATACAACGTTTGTTTGCTTTTAAAGAAAATATATAAAGGTGTCTTCTAAAAGATTCTTGATTATTTTGATGGAATGCTACAAAACAAAAATGTTATTACTGTAATAACATTTCTGTCTTGTAGCATTCCATCAAAATAAAGAATCTTTTAGAAGTCACCTTTATTTATTTAAAACAAAAGAATGGTGTAATATTATTACAGTAATAATATTTACACCATTCTTTTGTTTTACACACACATCCAGAAATTATATATTTCTGATCTGATTTCTTTTTAGTCTTGCCTATTTTTGTTGTTGTTTCTTTTTTACCAAGCTAGAGACTGGCAGACCAAGTAAGCAACTAAAATTAAAATGGAAAAATACAAGTTAAAAAACAAAACAAAAAAAAAACTCATGATCAGTACATTTTTTTTTTTTATCATTGACAATTTTGTTACTTTTTCTACAACCAATTAATTGTAAAATAATTTTACTAAAATTTAATTAAATTAAACTGGAAAGGAGAATTCTTTTTTCTTTTATAAAAATATAGTTTAATGTGAACATGAAAATTCTAAAGTTCAAATAAATTTTATAATAAAAACTACTTACAGAATCACTGGACAAATATTTAATTTTTGATTCCTGCACCCAAGAATATTGTACCCAAGAAACTAAAGAATCTCATGGTTATTCAGGGTTTTTTTTTTTTTTTTAGTGATCATTCAGTTATTTACCAGAAGGCATAAAAAAAACATTGTACAGAAAAATGTTATAGCAGTATTCAATTCTAATATTTTTAAATTGTGCTCTCTAGTTTTTTAATTCCATTTTTTATCCTTAAAGTTAAAAAATGATATGAAAAAAAAAAAAAACGTGCTTGCCAAATTGGTTAAAAACGAAAAAAATTCATTTTCTTAAAGAATACTTTTTATGATGCATATTTTCAATAATTATACCAAAAAAAACCAAAAAAAAACAGGTAATTTAATTCTTTTGATAAAATAAAAAAGCGGAATAAAATATAAATATTTTTATTAGATTTCTTGTGCATTCTTTGTACCAAGTTGTCACTATACTTTGCCTCTTTTCTCTTTGAAAAGTATGCATAAAAATATAGCAATTTTAAGATCTTATTCTTCTATATAAGTAGGCACAATATGAGACTGTTTAAAAATTTAGCTATTTCCATAGGTGATTGCCAAGGGAATGGAGTGAGTATCTACCAATCTCTAATTCTACTAGCACTTAATACACAGTAAAAAAAAAAAAAAAAAAAAAAAAAAAAGAAAGAAAAAGTAAACAGTTTTTTATTAAGCGTAAAGACCAGATGCGATATGCATTGAAAGAAGTCAGGTTGTGTGACTTTTTTCAATGATGAAAATTGAAAACAAG
Source organism: Acanthosepion lycidas (assembly GCA_963932145.1). Lineage (NCBI taxonomy): Eukaryota > Metazoa > Mollusca > Cephalopoda > Sepiida > Sepiidae > Acanthosepion > Acanthosepion lycidas. Next base: position 5,593,756 of record OZ010594.1, on the reverse strand, counting down.
GTAAAAAAGAAAAATATTCGGAAAATAATATTGTTAGAATTCATTCATCTGTAATATAAATCTGTCAGAAAGAATCAACTGAATTAAACACATTCCTGCTCTTGTGGAATGAACATAGTTGGGAAATAATTAAAAAAAATATATTTAATAAATATTTTAATCACAAAATTGGAACATGTCAATGAAAATATTACAAGGGATTTAATTTTAATCCGGAGTGGTTTCCCTTGTTTTAGTGATCGCACGATGTTTATATTGACATTTCATTTTTGTCACGTTACGTACGACATACAGGGCCGGTTCATAGGTCTCATGCGTTTCCCCTCCGCTAAATTTATGACCCCACCACAATCTATTATACGGACCCTACTCTATTACATCTGCATTTTCATAAGGTAGTATTCATATAAAATACAAATTTTATTGTAACCTACACAGTACAATAATACAGTGGAGTATTGAACAATTCAACTAGAAACATTTTTTAATTCAAAAATCAAAATGTCTCCAAATTCAAGACACAACATAGATCATTCTATCTTTTTAAATCGATCAACAATGTTTTGCGGCAATTCTTAACATCAACTTGAGATTTTTCTTGTTAAGACGTTGATTAATTTTAACACAGTTAATGGATAAAAAAAAAAAGTGAATATCGTGTTTTTCGAGACTTATGAGTAAAATAAATTCACGAACTTGGACAAATAAAGCAAAAACAGAACATCAAAATCCGCGCCAATTTTTCATCCTTTAATAATCAGTTTTCAATTTGCAATGTATATTAATGCAGGTAGAAAAAACAAATGTTGACAAGATAGTGAGGGTCACTAAGCACTGCCCGAAACCCTCAATCAGGCTTGCCCCATCTGTGCTTTGTGCCACATTCGCTATTTCTGGGTTATGATCAACACAATACTCGAAAGAGCGACTTGAAAAACTGTTTTCGATACACAACAAAAGAAAAGATAACCTTAGTTTTTTTTTAAATTTACCAAAGATCAGAGAATGATAAAATTTCCTTGAAATTTTTAGCATTTATTTATTAACTAGTTTAAAAGCCGCACTCCGTGCAAACTTTTAGTTTTAAGCTAGCACCTGCCCTGAATTCTGCGTGTTGTTTTCCATCCTGGAAAGGTAGCATCATTGGCTCCAAATGCGGTCATTGCAAAACAGTTATTTATAGATTCTGGTGTACTGGATGAAGTATTTTGATTTAGCTGAGATCCCATCCAAAAGTGATAGCAATGGCTTTGGAGAAACTGGTGGATCTTCCAGTTGTATTTTTTCTTTGTTACAGCAAATCCTATCTGGTTCAATCTTGAATCTGAGAGTATTACAATGCTTTTACACTGAATGATCATTGATCCAATAGATATCTTTGGATGATTTGAATAGTCGCTGTGACAGTTGTATTGAAAAGCCAGCGTGGACAGGCTCAAAAAAGAAGCTGCACTCCTTTTAGCAGGATTGGGATTATCACACACCTGCCTGAAATGTCTTTCATCAGGTGTTTTCATTGGTTTTCAGCATCTGTTTTTCTCATTGATAAAGTCTGACTCATCATCTGCAGCTATTGACCTTCTCTTCCTTGCAGCATCTGCTTCTCTCCTGGCTTGTACCCCTTTCTGATGTTTCATATGCACTTGATCTTCTTTGGTTTGCAGCATCTGCTTGTCTCCTAGCTTGTGTCTCCCTTGGGTTTCTTTTGCTCCTCTCTCTTCGCCTTAAAGCTCTGGTCTTTGGATTTTCCATGGCATTTTGAATAAATAACTGAATTCTTCAATTCAAGCCATGGAACTTCAAAACCTTACTTTGATTCGAGCCATAAGTCCAAAAGACCAAATGGGGTGAAATTCCAATTCAGGCTGAAAATGGAGTTCTTCAAATCACAAACTCTGCGGAACTTCAAAACCTCACATCTCGAAACCTCACACTTTAACTCTGATACCCTGGTATTTTGAAGAAATAAAATTGATTTCGTCAATTCACAAAGTTTTGGAAATATTTTAAACTGAATTTAAATTTTTTTTAAATTAAAAGTGTTTTTATTACTTTAAACTCAATATAAATTTAAAACTTATAAAAATCACTATTTTTTTTTTTAGTTATTTTAAAATTTAAGTTTATAAATGTTCCCTCCTCTTCAGGATACAAATCCCAATGCTGGATTTTCAAGCACCAGATGAAGGGCAGATTTTCAATTCCGGGATCATCCTGATTCCAAAAAGGTATAATATGTTTATGTAGAGCAAGTGTGGCCCAAGTTAGAGGATGTTTCAGACACACGGACGAATAGAGAGAATTTTTGCCGTTATTTAGAAGATAGATGAATTAACTTTTTATTGAACTCTTTTAGCTTTGAAGTATTTTATTTTCCAGATTATTTACTTAACCCGTACTAACGATTTTGGCATGTTCCTAAGTTTTACATCTTTCCCAAAGGTGTTGCATAAAAATAAAATAAAAATATTGACCGGAACACATCGATATATGGCCCAAAATCTTAAGAAAAGAATTCAAGCAAAATATTCTTTGCTTACATAGGGAAAAAATCTCTGATGTGTAATTTTTTTGTAAAATATTGACATGTATTTTTTTTTTCATCTTTCAGATCTTGGTGGCGGCTGAAAAAGTTTATATAAAATAAAAATGTGTTTGAAGAATCGAAAAATATAAAATTTAATGCTATTTTCGAGTGTGAACATTTTAAAAAATAATTTTATTTATTTTACAACTGTTTGATTTTATTTTATTCTACGAAGATCAAAATTGAAAATTAAAAATACAATGTTAAATTTTTTTAAATTATATGCCTTTACAATGCTGTTTTCCCCACTTTATTGTTCCCTTGTAAAGGGAACAATAAAGTGGGGAAAACAGCCCCTTTCAGGGCAACCAAAAGTTAATGAAAATTTTTACTAAGTATTTTTTCCGGTTTAGTGTTTGGTGTCATTATAATTAATGTTAATTACAGTAAAAAAAAACAAGAAATCACATAGATAGGATGGAATGAGTGTTTGTAGCGGACCTGGAAAATATTTCCAAAGTTTTCTAATAGAATAACCTTTTTAATAAAAAAAAAATAATTCATTAATACGTAATCGTAAGCGCTGAAGCCTGAATTGTCATTAAAATCGGAGAATTCCCTGATTTTTCTATTTTCTTTGAAATCTGAAGTTAAGGTTTTCATGTAAATTAATTAACGATCAATTCAATGACTTCTTTATCAGTTTTTTGCTTTTTTCTAGTTAATTTCTTTTAAATTTCTGCATGAAAATTAATTAAAGACATCGTCGGGTACTATGAAATATTTTGACATCAATAGTTAAGAAGACTGCCAAAAAATAAATACCACTTATTTGAATCCTTTATTTTTCTTTTTTAAATTCTTTAGTGTAAGAAATTCAAAACTGTTCATTCAAAGTTTCATAACGTTTAAATATTCGTAAGTTTTGGGGTTTAATTTTGCTTCTTCAAAACAAGTTTCTTGATTCTAAAGTTTGGTCTTCCGTATTTAATTTGACTTGTGGCGCGAAGTAGGGTTATCAGAGTTGGCCTTTGAACGTGTTTACAAATGAGGATGTACCCTACTCGGGAAATGTATTTTTCGTTATATTTTAAGCAAAACGTAATACTTTTACAAAATCTACTTAATACTTAAACTTTATTATTTGTCTTTGAAACAAATATTGAATTTTCAAAAGATCTTAAGTTTTAGTTTCTCTTTTGTCAACATCCATCAAATTAGCTAATTGAACTGGATGGAAGTGACTTTATTTTTACCGTTTCTTTGTTGTTTTCATTTTTAATGTCTAAAATATTTAGGTACCTCCAAAATCATGCGCATCTTCGACATTTAAGAAAAAAAAAATATCCACCGTTTTTAAAAATTTACCAAAAATCAAGGTATCAAGAATTCAGTAAATCTTCCAGAATTCGTAACTTTATGTAATCTTTTCTTTTATTAGGAAGTTTTTGTGGAAGTATTTTTATACCCGCTCTTATTTTCTTAACTTGTGACTAGTGTACTAGTGAATTCTAGATATTCCTAATTTTAATATTTTTTTCTAACGTTAAATATCCGAAAATAAATAAATACTTATATCGTCATCATCGACATCATCAACATCATCAAGTATGAAGACATGGAAAATATGGTCTGAAATCTAAAGAAAAGAATTTAAAGAATTTCAAAAATTATTTTTGTGGGGAGTTGCTGATAACAAATTTTAATGAAATATGCTAAATTTTTGGTTTCCACGGGGAAAATATCTGATGGATATTTGTTTGTGAAATATTGATATGTATTTTCACAAACAATACGATTTTAAAATTCTTTCAGATTTCTTAGTCGTTGCCGATAAATTTGATATAAAATAAATAAGTAAGTGTTACTGTTCGAAGAATCGAAAGATGTAAAGTTTTAAATGTCATTTTCGAGTCTGTACATTTTAAAATAATTTTAATTTTGCACAGTAATTTCGACAAGTAAAAGCAGTGAAAGAAGTAATTAGGCCAAAAAAGTTATGATTGCGCTACGAAAGAGATCGCAGTGAATCTAATTACACAAAACCGGTAATGGTGGGTGAATGACCGCGATTAAATCCGATTTTTTTTTTTTCCTGGTCGATAACTCCAAAACGGTAGATTTTATCATAATTTTAATTGTTAATTCGAGTTCAGCATGTACATTTATACGGAAATATGACGATTTCGAAAAATATTAATAAATATTTAGCTTGGAAATTGAAAAGCAAATTTACCTGATTTGCATAAGAGTATACTTCAATTATTTCTGAATAGCTGTGCTGATTGCACAACGGTATATGGGTACACCTCAAGAAAAAAGAAAAAAAAAAAAAAAAGAAAAAGAACGCGAGATGACCAGAATTTGACAGCTGATCTCTCCTCTGCCCTAACTCTAACAACTCAGTGGGGTGGAAAACTCGGCATTCAATGCCTCGAAAACCAATCTAGTGATAGTCCATTATCAATTATCTCCTGTTAAATTAGGGGTGAATTAACAGGAAATAAATGATAACGGTCATCTATTAGACATGGCACGTGGAACAGTCTACCCCAGCGAGCGAAATAAAAGGTTCAGTTCGACATTCCAACCACCTGAAGAAGGCCGGAGCGTACAACGGCCGAAACGTTGTGATAAATATGGCAACAAAGATGAGGACAATAGTCTGAATAATGTAAACAGCGTAAAAAAAAATACTCTGGTCTTTCCTCTTAATAATAACAAGCATTTTGACGATAAAACTTCTTTTTTTATTAAGTTTGGGACATTTTTTCATCACGCTATGTTTTTTTTTTTTGCGAATTAGTGGAGATACCTACATAGGTACCTCCACGGACTTACTAAAAACGTATTTTAAATAATACAAATGTATAAATTAATTTGTAGCGGCTAAGTGATATTGTTATTAAAACTTTATAATCGTAAATGGAGACTCTTGTTACAATTCATTGACCCACCAGTATTTTAAAAAGAATTTTGAATTTTATGTGGGTAAGATAAAGTTTTTATAAATTCTAACTGACAGTAATGTTAACTGTTCGGCAAATAAATGCCTAATGTTTATTATATGGAAACGGCTCATCACATCATTACTATTTTTGACTAGCCATTTGGAGTAATAACTGTAATGGCCTTAAGTAATTTTTTTTATTCTAAGATTAAATATTTTCCTTAACAGACTATCATTTGGGCCGTTGTCCTCATCTTTATTGCCATATTCACGGCATTTTTGACCTTCAGGTGATATACGATGGAATTTTAAATTGAAACCTTTATTTGACCCACAGCATAAATCGTTCATGCCTTTTTTGGATATCTCAGTTTCGGTTAAATTTTTGTTCCCTCTGTTGTGGCCAGGTACTGAACTCATAACTCGTTGGGTCAATTCACCGATTAATTTCCCCAAGGACACATGGCCCAGTGCATAAAAGCGTTGGTTGAGTAATCCAAAAAGTAACTTAACCCAATTAGTAAGTTCAATACTTGGCTACAGTAGAGGAAACAAAAACTTGGAGAGATGTGTTAGTAAAGAGAATTGACTGAAACTAAGATAGCCTCAGTTGATGACAAAGCACCGTGCAGGTGGGTCCGAATAAAAAGGTCAATAAAAAGGCCATTGACCAGTGATTACGAAATTGCACTGCACAGTGACAATTTGCACCAATTTATGGACTCCATCTACCCTAACAATAACGGGTTATACCAGCAAGGTAATGCAATATAACATTAGGGCAGACCGATTTTGGAACCGTGGTATTGCACTCAAGTTGGGGTTTGACATGATAAATAACGACACAAACTATTCTTTTCCAAAGCTTTACAGTTTTTTGAAGAGACAAGTTTAAAGATTAATTTTAGGTTCAAAATCATAGCATTGGAATTTCATTCCAGTGATCGGTAAAAACTTTATAACACAGCCTTATAAAATGTATAAATTTACTGAAGCTTTACAAATTCTATATGGATAAGATGCATGGCACAAACACATTATTACTAAATCATTGTGCCATCAAATAAGACCTTCATTTACTTCAAAGAAAAATTATACTGAATAATTTAGCTATATTATGATGTAATATATAAGACAGTGCAGTAGTTTTAGGCTGATTTTCAATAAACAATGCAAATTTAAAACATTTTGTCTTATGTGTGCCCAACAGTATTATGCTATTATATACACTTTTATCTAGTTTTTGTTTTTATCAATTATTATCTAACAAATGATTTAATAAATCATATTCATTCAGTAGACTTTTTTGTAATCTTTTACACTGTTTTTATGGAAACAGTAAAAGAATTACATATTTTGCTTGGTGATTTATAATTAGAATTCCGATTTGAATATGTTTGCCATTCAATGTATCTAATACAAAATATATATCAATTTTAAGTTTGTAAGTCGGTTTAAATCAGTTTGTAAGCAAAAACCTGCGGAAATTAGGTATTTCGGCACATTTTTTCAAACGATCTTTAAAACTAAATACTCAAAAATTGGTAAAAGCTATGAATTTAATATTTGGTGACTAATCATATCAAACCCATGCTTTTTACACCGAGTGCAATGTAGATTTTCTAAAAAAAGTGAAAAATCAACCTGCCTTAATGTATCATCAGTTGCCCAGAATTAGTTTGAGGAACATTCTGGAGATTTCTCTGAAGATTAATGTGGCCGCCACTTTCTACTGACAGGAGCTCAATAACATTTATGGGGCGTAGTGAAGAGGTCTATTCGCATACAAGATCTTGCACTTACACATATTAGGGAGCTGTAGACAACTATCGAGACGATATGACTCAACATCCCTCCAGAGGTCTTCTGATTACTTGTGGAAGCGACACCACATCGAATTACTGCTAGGTTAGAAGGAAGCACCCTAGACGATTAGAAGATCACCGAGGATTGCGTGTGCGTGAAACTAAGTCACGGCGAAGCCCCGTGTCTCTTCAATCTTGTACTGTGTTCCTACATTTCTGGGTTGTTTTTTTCTGTTATGGATTTTCTAGTCTGGACTACCGAGCACTGTTTGTTTTCAGAGTTTAGGTAGTTTTTCTTTTCTTTTTGGCAGATTATGTCCGGTTTATTATAGGTATTAAATGACTGAAGGACCATGAGAGTATAAGTTTAACAGTAATGCCATTGTTCAATCTATGAGATTATGTAAGTAAGACTATCGAAATATTGGTTTGGTTTATTTAACGCCATATCAACTCATTATGGGTCATTTAATGACGAAATTTATTTTCTTGGGAACTTTTGGTAATTTTCATTTTTATTCATTTCAAACAATTATTGCTGGTATTTTTTATATTTTCATAATTCGGGGGTTAACTATTTGCCCATATCTGGGATGCTAACACACCGGGTCAGGGTGGATCTGGAAACAACAGCAATTAAGAGGTGGTTCCATGTTCCTAAAAGTCTCTATCAGAGGTCTTACTGTAGTTTAACGTCATAACCTGGAAGCCTATCGAAATATATAAATGGGAATTGAAGGATCAAATTAAGAGGGACCCGGATGATCAGGTGAGATATAATTGAAACGGGCACATGCTTGTTGTGCAGCGTTGAGAAAGTGTAGCCACAACACACAGAAATTGTGCATCCTGGAGTTTGTTCAACAAAACTGAAAGACCGAGTTACTATTGAAATGTAGACATGGGAAATAAGTGCCTTTTATGTTATTTGCCTTCAGATTGATTGTTGGCTGATTGAGGAGAGTTATTTACACAACAGTGTTTTTTTATATATCAGCTGTGATGTGTGTGATTGCGCAATTAGTGGTTTAACGTCTGATGATTGCATATTTGCGTTAAACATTTAGTAGTGGTTTTATTGCGTATTTAATCTGTTTTGGTGTATTTTATTAAATGGTAGATCTGCTGGTTGAACATGGACACTTTCTCTATATCAACACTGCGGCTTATAGGTCATTTACCAGAGCTTATTTACGGCAGCAATCCTGATACTTACATTACTGTGTCAAAAGTATAGTCATTCTTATTTTCGTTTTGTGAATTTCTACTCAAATAAGTGGTTGAGTCTAACAACGTAAAAGATATATTTTTCTTTATTTTCATTGGCCTTAAGATTGTGGCCAGCAGTATGTATATATATATACATAGCAGTCAGTTGGATGTGTCTTCCACAAAGTTGTCTCCGTGCGAGATCTGTGGCTATACTTTTGACGTTAAGGTGTCCAATGCTGATCTCGCTGTAAGAGTTCTGGGATTACTAAGGAAATATTTATCGTAGATTACTTCCACAACGAATAGAACAAATCACTGTAAGTTCAGACTCGAATATCAGGGGCAGAAAGTTTATGTCGAAATCTCGATTCGCAGGTATTATATCACAAATCACAATGCATGTAACCAGTCAGAAAAATAACTCACTAACCGACGAACGCGGTAGCCAAAATACACGAATTTTGTCTTTTTCATACCCGATTCGAGAACATCAAATGCTTTTATCGACAGAGCATTTTTTCATTCGTGGACAACCGTGAGAAGACGCTCAATATTAGCATATCATAATACTTTTATGGTGACTCCTTTAATTGTCTTTTTCCTAAATTGAATATTCCGTCTTCAGCATATCATGCAGAATACGTGCCCATTTTTCAGCAACTAACTTTCTTTTTCGCCACATTTTCCGTCGTAGGATACACGCGACACGCTGTCGCTTGGTTTGACAAGGTAATTCGACGTTTTCTTCGCTATACTCGCAAAATGCAACATTGGTGAAATTGAGACTTTCCTGGCACAGTCTTAACTTCGCTGGGCAGGTTATAATGCAAAGATGACCGACAACAGAATACCTAAGGTCCTCATGTATAACCAACTTGAGAGTGGACAAAGGATTGTTGGACGACTGTGGCTCAGGTATAAAGACAAGCTAAACAGTAACCTCTCAGCTGTCAATGTGTCTCATACTGACTTTGAGCGAATTAGCTTGGATAGAAATGACTGGAGATATTTATGGCAGAATTGTATCAGAAATTTCAAAATCTGTTGTATTGACCGGCTAAGAGACCAAAGCCAACGGAGAAAAGCGTCAGCAAATATTCCTGTTGCTATGTTCCGAGATCCTCTCTGTTGCACAATATGTGGACTTGTATGCAAGTCATTAGCGGAACTGTAGTGTCACATACGGCACAAAGATAGAACTGAACGCGGTTGTCAGATCTTCATATGTTGAAATCGACAGGAGAGTCCATAATATATCAGCAAATATTCCTGTTGCTATGTCCCGAGATCTTCTTTGTTGCACAATATGTAGACTTGTATGCAGGTCACTAGCGGGACTGTAGTGTCACATATGGCACAAAGATAATGCTGAACGCGGTTGTTAGATATTCATATGTTGAAATCGACAGGAGAGTCTATAATATATCAGCAAATATTCCTGTTGCTATGTTCCGAGATCTTCTTTGTTGCACAATATGTAGACTTGTATGCAGGTCACTAGCGGGACTGTAGTGTCACATACGGCACAAAGATAATGCTGAACGCGGTTGTTAGATATTCATATGTTGAAATCGACAGGAGAGTCCATAATATATCAGCAAATATTCCTGTTGCTATGTTCCGAGATCCTCTCTGTTGCACAATATGTGGACTTGTATGCAGGTCATTAGCCGGAGTGTAGTGTCACATACGGCACAAAGATAGAACTGAACGCGGTTGTCAGATCTTCATATGTTGAAATCGGCAGGAGAGTGCATAATACATAAAAATGCATAAACACAAATAACGTGACTATAATGATTTGTGGGGTTCAAGAAATGTGCAGTGCTAAACTAGGAAAATTTACAAAATCATTTAGACGATAACACACTCAATCAAAGTTGTAATTGTAACAAAGCTAAGTGTTGGCTAATAAACAATTGTAATACGTTTGCAAAATAGAGAAGGCTGGAAAATGACTCCCACATTAAATGTCAGAGTATTGGACACTATTTCACCACTTGCATTTCATTTTGTCTGGCAAGGTTTTTTGGGTTTTTTTTTTTTTTAATGTTGTAACTGAAGATAAAAAGTGGGCCCACTACAATAATCCCAAAATCGAAAATCATAGGTGGATCCAGTAAAAGTTTGCAGGATCAACAACAAATCTGACCTTTTTGAAAAATTATTACATTGTAATTTGTTGGGATATGAAAGGTGTATTTATGAACTGCTGAACCCTAGCAAAACTCTTACTGCAAAATGTTATAGTTGTCACCTTCAAAATTTTAGTGGCTGCAATTGAATTAAAAAAAAACAAAAACAAAAAAAAAAACGTAATTACAGGACAGAAAAGCTGCTAACTACTGCATGACAATGCTCACTCTTTGTTGTTGACAAACATGGATTTGGGATGAAAAATCTTTACACTGCATAGTCATCAGACTTGAAGTGATTATCATTTGTTTCAATCAATGCAGCGCCCCTTATCTCGGTAAAATATAAATGTTTTCAATGTTCAATTTTTTATTGGAACATTAGTGTAATATCACAAAATCAAAGGAAATATTGCGATCACTAATAAATATTAACTCGTCAGTTAATGTTTTATAGTATGTAGAGATATGTGGAAAGAATAACAGCTGTGGTCTTGAAACATCTGTGCTTGTTAGAGTCATTAGGTATACAAGTTCATAAAGACTTCTTTGCATTTCCCTGACCACCAAACTCTTCAGATCTCAATCCCATTGAGCACTTATGGCATGAATCAACAAATTCTGTCTTCAGAACTTCCACTATGTAATTTTTATGTACTTAAAAGGACTTGATCTTAGCATCATGACAGCAGATCCCTTCTACTAAAAAAAAAAAAAAAAAAAAAAAAAAAGTATTTTTATACTTTCATAGTATTTTGACCTCAGTCTGGGAGTTAACTATTTGCCCACAGCTGGGACCCTAACAAGTGCTACCACCCCGGGGTCAGAGTAGACTTGGAAACAACAGCATTTAAAAAGTGGTTCCATGCTCCTCAAAACCTCCCCATTTGAGGCTTTGTTGCTGGATATAGTTTATCATCATACCTACGACAGTGATTGGATAAGAGCTGTTTTGGTGGGACATGGAGGACCAACACCTTTTCCTGATTGGTTATAATATTTTAGCTCATTAATGTATGTACTATGAACAATGCTGAAAGGTTTTTAGTCAAACCAATTTTCTTCCCAACATCTAGCAAAATGATTAAACATTAGAATTTTGTTTGGAAAACTGACTTGGCCAACTTGAGAACTTTTCAGCAACCCATCAGAATTATTAATTGACTAATAAAAAACACGGTAAATATGTACATTATATAACATTTGCCTCGACTATAAAAGTATTTGTACAAATGTGATTACCCCTGTTAATTCTTTTTCCATGAATTTACTTAAAATAAGGTGTTGTGCCATTATAGACAATTATTCCATCAAGAAAAAGTTAAGCACAGCAAAAATATAATAAAAGATTATTTCAAGTTGTGACAAGGTGGGTGATAAGAGTCATGCACTGCAAGTAGATCTCCAAAGGAGATTGATAGTGGATGACAAACAGTTAAATGTAGAAAAGCCTGGCATTATTGTATAGAATGAAGAAAAAATGTGAGAGAAGGCTTGATTATATTTAATTATTACTGGAATTAAATGTGGAAACAAATCAATTAAGAAAGTTAATTAGTTTCAAGAAAGTGGGTTGAGGTGGATCTTAAAGAATCAAACTGGAATATTAACTTGGAGATAAATTAGTATCTTCGTATAACAGGGTATGGCCCTGCACCCACCCGTTACACTTGCCAAGTTAAACCAAAATGATGACAAGTAATTACTTTCACAGATGAAATAAAACATCTAAAAATCATTGAGATTAAGTTGCTTACATAAAGACCTCTTCATCAGATTCAAGTAGATTAAAAATAATTTCCAAGAAAAAGGATTTTTTGAAAGAAAAACTCAGCCAAAGTCAATGGGCAGTGTGATTTGTTTACTTAAACACGTTTTCAGGTGGTCTTATAGGAAGAATAGTTTTTGAGAAAGTCGGTTATCAGAAAGAAATGTATGCGTGGTTGTAAAATGAAGAAGACCTTGATACAGTGAAAATGAATAGTCAGATCATGTGAAAACATCCCTTGTGACAGCTCACTGCATTTGGTTTCACATATAAATGAAACTGTTTGAGAATAACCATGTGAAGATCATGAACGGATCTGCCAGAAAGAAGAGAGGTACACTAGATGCAAGATGTGTAAATGGAAACCAATTCAGATTGTAGCCTTATTTTTCACCTTTATTAATAAATATGTTGTTTGCATTTTGCTCATCTGTATGGTGAATGAGAGCAAAGGTATTAAGTCTGACTGCTGAATTTTATATACAAGCTGAGGACAACACAGAAAGATTACTTTGTACTTCATTGGTTAAAGCAGATGCCAAAATCATTAACATTTATTGACTAATATTATTGTGCTAGACATTGACAGAGCAGTTAATTAAACACAATTTCTTTTACAAAAAGCAGATGAAACATTTTTTAGTCTACTATCTTAACACTAAAGCCTAGCTTTTTAAAAAGTTAAAATTGATAATGCTCTAAGTTTTGCCATCTTATGAACATTTTAAAGTCCAAGTTATTCTTATTTTTCTTTGAACATTTTATCATTAGAAGTCAAAGATAAAAATTTGTCCATGCCTCCATTATACTGAAAATATATTACCTTTGTCTCATAGTAGTTGTGAGTGTTAGTGTAGAAAATATGTATGCAAATATAACAAATATTATGGGACAGAGGTAATCATACTTTATTACTGATAGTAATTTCCTTCAGCAGTTTTTCTAAAACGAGCAGGAATTTTATTGTATTATATATTGTTCAGACTATTATCCTCAACTTAATTGTTTTAATATGACATTTTAACTATAATATTCTTTTCCAGATATTAAATATTAATATATTTGTCTTTTCTACTTTTTTTCATCTCCACAAATTAAATATACCCAAGGGCAACACAAAGTCATGTCTTAATAGTGAGAATGAAACAACAGAAGAGACTGACTTACAGCTGGCCACATTTTGTAGCTAAAAAATATTAAATGAATTCTAATCTGAATACCAGATATATTTGTGGAAGGCTAAATAAGGTATTGGCTGAAACATGCTGAAAATAATAAAGAAAACAATAATCCAGATAAAGTAACAAAATAATGAAAACACTTATCAAAACTAAAGACATTTGATGTAAATATTGCTATTCAATTAAACTTTTTGAACTCTGTCCAACTTTTTTTGTTGTCTTTTGTATTTTTAACAATGTTTTACAGAGTCAAAGATAGAAGGTTCAAGACATTTGAAAAAGCCAATTCTGCCCAACTAAACACAAAGATAAAAAGAATGACAATCATTCTGTTCATATATAAAGGAACTACTATGTTAATAATGGACAAAGAAAACAGAATGGCATGCCCGATTGAAGATATATCTTCCAGCAATGACAAACTTCAGTAACAAAAAGAAAACTGTCCTAAATCCAGGTTAAGAACTTTGTCAGCAAGCAGCTGAATTGGTGTCATGTGATAAGACCACACATTGGAGAGTCACAAAGACAACATTCTGCTATAACCTGTTATTGCTTGTTATCAATAGCTGAGACTCACTGAGGTGTTTCCTGGAAAGTATAACTTAACCCCACTATCAGGAAAAAGCTACATTTAAGGAACTTAGGCAATTTCAAAGAACTAATGAAAGCAAATAGCTGCAAGTCTCTATAAAGAAAAAAGAACCCAAAACTTATATTGTATACTTGAAATCGATAAAATTGTGAAGAAATTGCATAGAATATCAATAGATAACTGTAAAAATGGTAATGTTTTGTGTATATATTTCCAATATACCAATAGAAAGAAGGCATAGATAAGCAATCACCTTTCACCAATGATGGCAAACATTTTTATAGAATACATTGTAAAGAGCAGAGCAACTAAAGTCAAACATCTCTTACATGTTGATAACATTTATATACAAGAAAGATGTATAACTAGAACACCCTTCTGTATGTTTGTGAGGCCTGCACTTTGAATTGTCAGGACATCAAACGTCTGGAGCAGTTCCAGCAAATGAAGCTCCAAAGAATCCTTTGCATCAGTTGGGAGGACATTACCAAAAACGAGGTCCAGTCTTGGACATCACTCCCTAGCATTGAGACTACCACCCTTCAACATCACCTCTGCTGGGCCAGTCACATATCTAGAATGTGTTCCACGTGATGCCCACGTATCATCAAGTTTGGAGAACTCACCAGCAGCAAGAGGCTATGCGTAGACCCAAAATGATGCTTCAAGGATCAATTGAAGACTCCGATACAAACCAACATCGACCAACAAGAGGAACAGAGACTTTCAAATACAACCATCAACATGCAGATCTGTGATAAGCTGTCAGGAGAGCCCAAGTTGCCCCGCTGCGTCCACCACTCACACTCCTCTGTGACTACTGCTCCGGAGTAGGCTGGGCCTTCACAGCCATCTCTGCCACCACCACCACCACCAGTGGGGAGTAAGGGAACAAATATGAAGAATGATGATTTGGATGAGAATGGGTGCCAACTAATAACTAGTACAAACTCAAACAGGCTACCTATAGAATTCTTCATGTAGAATGAAGAAAATAATATATCTACTTTCCTGGATTTTCTGTTTTTGGAATAATTTATATATACCAAGAAACAATTCATATATTAAATGGGTAGGTAAAAAAACATTCATACACAACACTGAGCAACATGATTTGGAACTTTTGGCATTCATCTTGTGTAAAGGAAGAGACACACGACTTTATACAGTGCCAGGCAAAATTTATGTGCATTAACTAGATATATACAAGTAGGAAATATTTCATTTTTAGGACACAGTAGATAGAAACAATTACTTGTTCTGTATAAAACCACAATCTGTCAACAAACAAACAAACCCAGAAAAAGCAACAAGAGAGCATAGTATAAAATAAAATAGATTGTAGTTGGTAACAGTAGAATACAAAATAGAAATTAGTATAATTTATACAACCACCAAAAAGACAAGCACCATCTGAAGAAATAAATGTATAATATGCATAGAACAAATGGAAAAGTAGCTATGTACCAGAAAAGATTTGAGACATATTAGATAAAAACTACATGATGAGGCATAGTAGACTATACTGAATTTAAAATGGACATCTTCATTTTCTTTGAAATGATTAATTTAAAAATATCTGTCCACACAGAGAGAGAGAGAGAGAGAGACATTTATTGTATTTGCAATCTTACTAGTCATTTCAGTGACAGATGAATCTGTTAGAGTCCTTTAACCTTAAAATAAGTGCAAAAAAATCTGTTGTGACAAGTGTAAATTAATTTTTCACTCAATTTTTAGTTGATGAGAGTTATTGCAACTTATACTAAGTTAAAACTTAATAGTTAACAGATTCCTAAGCTCCATACCAAAACAGATATATTTGAAGTTAATCCCACACTTGGGACTAAACCACCATCTCATTGCTCTTACTTTATTTTTCCTTCTATTTTTCATCCCTATTTTTCTTCACCTAAACTCCAATCCTTTTCCAGCTGATGTATTGTCATTATTGTTTTGTTTTTTTTACTTTATGATAATTAAATAATTTTTTTTTTTAATTCAGATAATTAAATAATACTATTACATATGTATGGAATTGCATTATTTAATTATCTGAATTATTATTATTTAAGGACAGTTTTAACAGAAGAGAAATGAGGATGTTTTATATTTCTTTTCTTTATCTTGTTTGAATTTCTTCATTTTTTTTTGTTGGTCCCCTGTTTTAATAGTACATATATATATATATATATATATATATATATATTTGGGACCATCTTTTGTGAGCATAAAAAATACTGACCAAAAAATGGGATTGAATGGTGAATTATTTATACTTATATTTTCCCAAATAACTTGTATATTTTTCATCAAAAATTGTTCAAATTCTGATCATTGAGCATAAGACTGTTATAACTAAGCAGCCATGTATGGAGAGGGAGAGAGAGAAGAGATATTTAGAATTTGTGGTAAAAAGAAAATATGGCTGTTAATATTTTGCTTGATTTTACCTTGATAGAAGATATCACAACTTATTTAAAACTTAAAATATAATCTACTGCTTATCCCTTATTGCACCCCAGCCAAAAGACACACACCCAAGCCAAACTTACATGTAGGATCCCATTACTTTCTTTCTGATTTTATTTAACTAAATTTTTATTACATACTGGAGATTTGGGGTTGGGTGAAGAGGGGGGGGGTGAAAAGAAGGGGAAAAAAAAAAAAAAAAAAAGAAATAAATGGAATGTGGTTAATTGTCATTTTAAGCTACTATCTAACTGGTCTTTTTGAGGACTTTAGAGTATGAAGTCTATTCATATTTTGGGTTACTACATAAAGGAAGATGATAGGATAACAAGCCAAAACCCCACCCCCACCAAAAGAAATGAAAAAAAAAAAAAAAAAAAAAAGTTAGAAACTTGTTCTGTAACCAGTCTGTACTTCTGATCTGTGACAATATCCACTAAAAGTCTGCTTTGGACATGTCCAGGAAGAAGACTAGCTCTGAATTCGGCCATCTAAATGTTATGTATCTGATTCTTTATTCAACTAATTATCTGAAAGTAGCTTGGTGGGACCCTGTTTTTTACCTAAGAATAATCCCCATGTAATATGGATAATGTCAATTACCCACTAACTTTTATTCCAATACAAAATATTTGTACTCATAATAGTAAAATATTAATATATAATATCATACTGTCAGTTTCCTAACTAACTCAACACTAACACATGTACACAAAGCTAATTCTACATATAATGTCACTGCTCTTACTCTGATCTTTAATTTACTTTCCTGAGATGAAAGAAAATATAAATTGAAATAGGAGTGATTGTCTTGGTATGTGCTGCAATCAAACTGGAGAAAATTTTCACCATTGATTGCTCTCAACTAACAATAAAAAATAAAATTATCCCATAATACTGTATGTACAAATTTAATGGAGGCATAAAGTTTATTTCATTTTATTTATTTTTGACTAATGGTTTTCCCCCTATTATTTATCATTCAAAGATTTTTAGCAACAACAATAATAAAAATGGTCTTATATATATATTTGGGAATAATCTTATACTATTTATTTATATATATATATATATATATATATATATATATAATATACACACATGTGTGTATTTGAACAGCAATCCCTCTTTTATAATATATATAAAGTTTCATTAAAAATGACTGACAACATACTGTGCTTAAGTTTTTTTTTTATGTAATTTTTATTGTATTCTCAAAATTTTCTTTTCTGGACATAAATTATGTGTTCATAGTTGATGTTATTGAGTGTTGCCCAACAACTCCTGGGATAACCTTCAGAGAGGTTTTTAATAATTTAATAATTCTCCCTTGGCCTGGAAGAGTGTCTAGAATCTTGTTTGGCAACCTTCTATGGTGTCTCAATAAAAGCCTCCTGTGCTGTGAACAGGTTAACAGGAGTAGATAGGTTCATCTATTACTCGGCCAGCGCTCTTTCCATGTTTACTGAACAGAACTACAGAGTTAACCCTAATAGCCTGTTTTGGATATGGTTTACCAGTTCTTTCTTCCATGGCCATAAAGATTTAACAGTCTTAACTTTTAGGTGATCCAGTTGATCAGTGGCTGCAACTGTAACCCTGTACAAGGTTGGCAATTTTCTGATTGTTGTATCCAACTTGTAGTAAGGTTCCTGAACTCTTTGGTAACACTTAGAGAGGCTGCTCTGATCAACAGTTGCATAATATCAGGGTATCTGTAGTGCCAATGCCACACATGTGCATGTGTCTGCATGTATTTCTGGTGGGCAACCTTGAGGTCACATTTTGCTTTAGTCTTAGCCATCTTGTATTGCCATAGATGTCGGATAGTGATAATTATTTCTGCCTTTTTCTTCTTAAAATAAACAAAAAAAAACTTTCCTCTATGGTACCAAGACTATGTATTTAAGCACAGTACCAGGTCGGCAGCAAGATTTCATCATTTTACAGTTGAAATGGCTAAATTTAACCCTATGTTTATTGCTCACAATTTCTTCTATTACACCCCATGATTGTGGAAATCTCTTCCGGCCTCTGGCATTCCAGTCAAGTTTCATCTTCAAAAATTCAAATGCAATGTCAATCATTATCTTCTGTGTTTTTTATTCTCATTCTTTTATTGTCCTCTCTACTTAATAAGAGTATTTTTCATATTCTCTAACACTCAGTAACCCCTTGCAGCCTAGTGGCTTTGTTGCCTTTGAGCTTCAAAAATTTAAATGCAATGTCAATCATTATCTGTCTATATTTCTGAGATGAGATATTATGTACATTATTCAGTCTATTGTCCTCATCTTTGTTGCCATATTTATCACAGCATTTTGCCCATTGTACACTCCAGCCTTCTTCAGGTGGTTGGAATGTCGAACTGAACCCTTTATTACACTCACTGGGGTAGACTGTTCTAGTTTCACATGCCATGTTTAATGGATGTCAGTTACAGTTATCTCCTGTTAATTCCTCTCTCCAAGTTCTCCACCGCCTTAACCACACTCCTTGGGTCCTGTCACTGGATCTAACTAATGCCTTTATCCACTGTGCACAGTGGAGATAACTGATAACTGACATCTATTAGACATAGCATGTGGAACTAGAACAGTCTACCCCAGCAAGCAAAATAAAGGGTTCAGTTCAACATTGTAACCACCTGAAGAAGGCTGGAGCATACAACAGCCAAAACGTCATGATAAATATGGCGACAAAGATGAGGACAATAGTCTGAATAATGTGAATTTCAATCATTATCTTCTGTCTTCTTAATTCCTCTTCTTTTATGGTTCTTACTCCTTAATAATGTTTTTCTTTTTCTTATAGTCTTTCACACTCGGTAACCCACAGAATCTTAGATTGTTTCCTTGCTTGAGGTAAAATAATTAAAAAAAAAAAAAGAAAAAAAGAAATGAAGTAACTGACAACTTAATTGAAAAACACAGAAAGTGAAAGAGTTGGTACGTATGCTACAATCATATATTCTCATATATGCCAAACATGACAATTTATGCCATGAGGAAGACAGTAGTTAAGAAAACTTTTGCAAAACTCAGTACAAAAAAAAAAATAAATAAAAAAATAAGGATACTTGGACAATGTTCCAAAACTAGACAGCCCATCAATCATACCTTATATTACAATACAGCTTCCAAACCAATAAAAGTTCAGATTAGTGTAACGACTTTCTGTGTCATCTGGTATTCTATAGAATTAATCCACACACACAGACTATTTTTTCTCTTTCCATGAAAGGATATATCAGAATGTATTTGGTACAGTAATTGAATGTCTCTTGTACACTGCAATGAAGGAGAGAAATCCCAAGAGTCACTTTGTCGAGCAAAACAAGAACATCTTTAAGACCTATTCTTGAAAGTTATAATTGGTTCATATGCACACGTTTAAACTTGTTTCTTAAAATCTCAAAACTACTAAATCTTTAAGAACATGTGGAATTTTTGAGACAAGTGCAATCTGAAATTGACATTTCTCACTCTAATAAAAATAAATTGGTCTGACATTAATTTTAAAAAACATTCAGAGCAGAGTTTATTATTTTAAGTATTTTATTTTTCTTTACAAAAATCATAAATCACATGATTCTGTTTCAATGTCTGGCTACCAAGTCAGACATGTACTTTAAAGCCAATAAAATACAAATATTTTCTGTAACTGTTATGTTTTATCAGAAAGTTGAACAAATTCCAGACATTAAAATAAGCAGTATGAAATAGATGTAACTTTTGAGGAGACCAAGCCAAACACCTTATTTAAAAATCATAACCAATTCAAACACAAAGCCTAATAATTAGCCTTATTTCTTTTCATTTTTGCAATCCTTCAAGTCATTATTGTTAGTTTATATCTTCATAGCAGCAGTAGTTTTATTTGGAATTTTGAGATGAAGTACTTTTATTATTAAATAGTGTACTTGTGCCATCAAAAATGATGGCAATTGTTAGAAAGTTTTAATAGTGACATGCAATGAGATAAATATCTTGAAACAATGTATTGAGTTTCAATAAAGTGGAGATAAAGAATTCAAACTACAATAGAGGCCAATGAACCATTTAATTAATCGGTTCCCTTTATATTTTTTAGATGTTCAATGGTATCTGGTTCATTGATTAAACCTGGTTTTATAGAAATCACTTTTTGCTCAATATCTTTTCATGTTAAAAATTATGTGTTTAATATAGCAGTGAAATGGAAATATCTCTCAGAAGAAAAAGATTAGCAATAGAACGACAAAGACAGCAATGACAAAGTTGAGGGAAGATGATCACTTAATAGACAAAAGGTATCTGAGTGCTTCATCTGAAAGGCTTGAACAAATAAGACTACAATCTAAGAAATGTAGGATTAAAGGGAATGATTAATTAACCGGTTCATTTTGTCCAGGAACTGATTTTGTCTAAATGCAGATAAGTATTTTATTTGTATAGATTATGGAAATGACTAAAGGAAAAAAAATCACTAATAAATTTACTAACTTAACTTACCTCCCTTTTCACTACAGATGGGGCAGGAAATATGTAAATAAATACACATTGAAATTTATTATAGGGTTTGATTGATGATTTTTCAGTAACCTATTCATCATATTGTGGCATATAAATACATGCATCCAGTTATTTACACGCTATGCATATTAGTGACCGA
Organism: Acanthosepion lycidas; assembly: GCA_963932145.1. Lineage (NCBI taxonomy): Eukaryota > Metazoa > Mollusca > Cephalopoda > Sepiida > Sepiidae > Acanthosepion > Acanthosepion lycidas. Next base: position 5,572,458 of record OZ010594.1, on the reverse strand, counting down.
GATGGCATATTTTCTAACACTGGATGGTATCTGAACCTAGATTTAAAAAATAGCCAAGATCTTGAAATTTTTTAAAAGGATGGAATGGCTCTCTTCATTTGGAAGATTGGTGCAACAAAACCTTTTTCTGTAACACAACTAATGGTACAAGGCCTGTGACAAATGTTAACATTCTCATTTAAGACATTAACGCATCTTCCAATCTGACGGAGAAATAAAAAGGCATGCAGTGCTCATTTCATGGCATATTTGTGCATCATTTCTTAAAATGAAGGGAGGTAGTATTTGCTGTGACAGCTGACATAGCAATACTTGGTTTTCATCTGAATATTGGTTGTATAGTAGGTTAAGGGAAGAGTTGTTTGTCTTACAACAATGTCCATTCACACTATATATTTGTATAATTGATTTGGGTGTATATTTGCCTTGTGTAATAACTAAAAGAAAATGCATAGGGTATTGACAAATACAAAATAAACTTGTATATAACAATATAATAATACTTCTGCATTATATTGTATTATATGCAAATTTACTGATAAGGTGAAAGTTGAAGTTTCAATAGTTCAAGTGTAAAAATCCTGGCACATATGAGAGAGAGATTAAGAGAAAGAGTGCAAGACAATGTGTGTGTGTGTGTGTGTATATATATATATATATATATATATATATGTGTGTGTGTGTATGCATGTATGTACCTATACAAATGTAGTAGCTGAGTGAATCTTAAACACCATGCCACGGCACACTAGTGTGTTATGCAATCCTATTAAGTGTGCTACAAAATATTGTCACAGCAAATATATATCTGTGGGGAAGTAGTAATCTGAAAGTGCACAACAAAAATGTTGAATATTATTTTCCATTATTGAGCACAGAAAAGTATGATTGGATTCAAAATCCCTTCATAAATGTTCCTTCTAATACTGGATTTAGTTATGTAAAGAAGAATTGGCCACCATTTCTAGTGATCAAGGGCTCAAAATAAAACATTCGATGATGCCCATTGATACATTTTGGATATCAACGCAAAAGGAATATCCCACATTAAAAAGGGATTTATCAGTTTTATTGAAATTTTCTACTTATGTGAATTAGGATTCTCAACTCTAAATAACATTAAAAATAAGAAACGAGAAAGACTACACTCAACTGAAGAAAAAATGAGGGTCTGCTTATCACATATTCAACCAAACATTGAAGAAATCAGGAAAAAACACCAGGCTCAGGTTTCACACCAAATAAGCTGCACAAATAGTTGAATAGAAACACTGAAATAAAGTAAGTTTATATTTATGTGTGTATTTTTTTAATCTATGGTTTTATTTCATAACATTTAAATGTATACCATTTTAAAATTTTACTAAGTGTACTGTGATATTTTCATTTGCTGTTACTTAAAAATTTTGAGAAATACTGTAGTATCTGCTGCTTGCCAATGTGTTGAAGGAAGGCATGTAGCAAGGATTGGTTAGTTATCTAAAGTTGTCAATTAGTCATGCAAATGTCATATTATGTCTCTGGCTATGATGGTTCATACCAGCATGCTCAGCCACTATAGCACATAGGAACTACTATTTTCGGCTATACCTGTGTGACAGCTCTTGTCACAACAGGTGTCTATTTGTTACTGCTTGTGATAAATGTGAGTCCATCCTCAAAGGAGCTAAATAAGGAATGAGTCACTGCATAGCCTCTAACAACTTTGGCTCTTGTGATTACTGGCAGCTCTGTATTAAATGTGCAAGGTTTCTATTCCCCGACTCTACAATCAATTTGACATGTTATCTTCTGCTGATAAAACTGAATGTTTTGCCCATAAATTCTCCTTAAACTCTACTCTTGACTCATCTGGAGTATCCCTGCCTTCCACTTAGAATTGAATCTCTATTGAGTGATATGTGTATAATCCCATACATGTTTTCTGCTATCATCTCTAACCTAGATCCACACAAAGCATGTGGAGCAATGGTATCTCTGTAATAGTCATTAAGAAGTGTCCTCCCAAATTGGTTCTTGTTCTCTCTAAACTGTATAATAAATGCCTTGCTGTCTCCTGATTTCCTACCTGCTGAAAGTCATCACCTGTTGTTACAGTTTTCAAGAACTCTGGTGAACTGTCTGACCCTTCCAACTATCAGCCTTTTAGCCTTCTACTTTTTGGGAAGCTCCCAGAGGCCCTAATCAATGCTGTAATGCATTGGTTCATCTCTCATCGTAAGGCTTTTCTCAGACAAGCAATACGGCTTTCATTTCTCCACATCAAACTGCTGATGTACTGACGATAATTACAGAAAGAGTATCATGCCCTAGATAAAAACTGTGAAGCCTTTGACAGGGTCTAGCATACAGGTCTTCTCCACAAGCTGAAAATTTACAGTGTTTCCAGATATATTTTTCAGCTGACCCAGTCTTTCCTATCAGATCATTAAATGAAAGTTATCCTGAATGGCCACTTGTCTAGATCTTTTCATACTAACGTGGGTGTCCACCAGGGCTTCATCCTTGGTCCTACACCATTTTAAATTTTCATTAATGACCTTCCCAACAACATCAGCTCTCAGCTTGGCATCTACATTGATTTACTCTTGCCTTGATAGTTAGGCTGACAAGGTCAAAATGGTAGCTGATGTCCAAAATGACCTCAAGTTCATTATTAACTGGGGCAAAAAATGGCTTGTTAATTTTAACACCTCCAAAACTAAACTTCTCTCAGTTAATCATCTGAGAGACCTCTCTCTGCCTTCCTCATAAAAAAAAAAAAAAAAAAAAAAAAAAAAAAATCAACAATCACCAAATATTGATTACTGTATTAAACATAAGAATTCCATATACAGCTCATAAAAGGTATATTCATAATTGATACATCTATGATTTATTTCTATTCTGAAACTAATGTACAATAAGGAAACAAACATACAAAAAAAATCAAATATGGATTTTCACAAAATTATTGTAGTAGATAATAGAATTAAACCCAAAATATTATAAAACCAAATTGACCTCTGTACTTTGTTTATAAATTCTTGCAAATCTAATGTGTGGTCTTCACTGATCATTAATTGGTACTCCATTAATCTGACTTATCAATTAATTTGGCTTAAATCAAGAAATGAGTGTGTGTGTGTGTGTGTTATAAATGAATATGCTTCATTGAATATGAAATAATAGGAAAATTTAATTAATTTTTTTTACTTAGTTTTTTCCAGGATTCTTACATTTTTCTGCTTGGTGGGAATAAGGGAGTGCAAAAATTGTCCATTGTCCCAAGCACTTTTGGCTACTTTTTAGCCATTTTCATGGAGGGGTTGTTTTGGGGTGTTGTTAATTTCTCTTCATCTTCGACTGTGTATAAGTGTATTTTTTGTGTTGTTTTGAACACTAGTAGGAATATTTATTCCGCACTTCGCATATTGAACATGGTTGGAATTCAAGTGAGCATCTTTCTATTGTTTTCAAAAAAAAAAAAAAAAAAAAAAAAAAAACTTTCAAAACCCAATTATCACTGCTGAATAAGGTTGGGTTGATAGTTGGAGCAAGGTGTTTTATATACAGGGTCTTTCTCACAACTAAAGAAAACTGCAAACATTGTCATTAATCAAAATAACCCCATCAAATCTAAACTAGTGATGGGCAATATAGTGTATCAATTTCACTGCCCAGTACAAGATTGTGTTTCTTGTCATAAATCAATTACCTATATCAGACATACCACCATCTCCTTGAGTAGACACTTCACATGTCACTTATCAGATCAAAGTGTCATAAAAAACATCTAGCAACCCACAATTTACAAGATCCCTTAATTCTGGTCAAAAACTAAAAAATTCTATATAAATTAAATTACCAGAGATAATCTGATCAATATTAATCAATAATAAATAATGAGTAAAAAGTTAACACTATAAAATAGCTAACCCTGCCTAAGAACTGCATTCAAATCCACAATTATTTCTACTCAATAACCTCTAGAATAAGTTGAAACATAACCATTACTGCCCACCCAATAACTGTTAGGATAAAACAATAAACCTTACTGCACATAATAACACCATTGACAAGTATATATAGACGAGCCAAAATGCAATATACATGACCTAAAGATTGCATTTAAGCATGAAACAGACTGTCACAGCTTGATGTTGACCTCAGTATCCACTTTAATATTAGGTGTGTGTGTGTGTGTGTGTGTGTGTGTGTGTGTGTGTGTGTGTGTGTGTGTGTGTGTATATATACAAACAATCAAATGGTTAGAACATCTACTTTCTGACTATGAGACCTGAGTTTGAATCTCACCATACTCAATTTGCCAGGTAAGTGACTTTTTCATGCTATCAGGCTGGGAAAGTGATTCCAGTGTGCAGTATCTTTGGAAACTGCTCAGAAGTAGTTGATTTATGTGCTAGCATAATAAAGGTCACAAGTGATTTTAACCAAGGGTTTAAGCATACTGACATTATTCAAAATGCTGATCATGACAGATTATGCACTCTCTCCCAAAAACTAACTTTGGTCTGCTCAACATAAATGTAGTATAAGCATAAACCACAGGTGGGCTCTGTCGGTGTTGAACAAATACAAATGTGCCTCAGTAGGTGTCTGCAAAAGGGGATTGACTTGCTACACTAGCAGGTTGTTGTGCTCTTAAAGCGAGAGTAGCTGGTCATTATGGATATATATAACAAGCACAAAAAGAATTCAACCCAACACTAATAGTGCATAAAATATTTTTCAACTTATAACTTATATTAACGTATATAGTATGTTACAAAAAGGTTTGTCTATCAAACCCTGGAGCTGGGGTGTGGAATTTTATATTTGTATTAATCATATATATGGAAAATCTATGACAAAGTGGATATTTTTTTGTGTGCAACATGTTTCATCCTTTAGAACTTTGTCAGACTAAAGTGATTTTTATGTTGATGTGATTACAAATATATCTGTGTGTGTGTGTGTGTGTGTGTGTGTGTGTGTGTGTGTGTGTGTGTACAAATTTCCCCAAAATAAAATGCTTGTAATTCATACTCTATTTGAATGATTTGACACAGCTTCCTAAAACTTGAATGACACCTCAACTGTCAATATATTTAATAACTTATAGCTATGTACAGAATGAATATTGTTTTCAGCACATCCCATAAATACACTATCATGAGTTACTGCCTATAGATCCATTAATGATTATGAATAAACACTCACACATACATGAAAAAAAAAAAAAAAAAAAAAAAAAAAGATTACACTGTTCAGCAACAATAAAACTCAAGGCCAAACTTTTATATATTAGAAAATATTAGAACAAACTTGCTACATATGGCATTTCTTTTCCCCCCCCTCCCCACAGCCATGGTAAAAAATTAAATTAGATAAAGAAGAACAAAGAAAAGCAATATCTTAACACATTTTCTTCTTAAAATTAAAGGCATAGTTTCATCAAGGTCATATATACATTAGGCTTATTCAGTGAGTAAGAAACTTTAAAATGCTTGCTTATTTCCAATAGAGGGAGAAAAGCAAAAAATTGAGATTTTGAATGATAATTTTCAAAATTGGCCTTCCTCTTTGCAAGAAGAGTGCAACACAATCTTCCCATCTAAATAGCCCCACCATTTGGCTTTGTGTAAGTCTGTACTTAGTAAATTCTATAAACAAATTTAAAAGTGGAAATATGATTTTCTTTCTTCTCAGCTGATCATTAAATTTGATTTTCTATTCCTGATTTACAAAAATACACCATAAATTTTCCAAGCTTCCTAGAAAAATGGGTTAATGAAATTTGCTAGCGGATGCAAATAAAACTTATGATCAGAACTGAAAACGAACAATTTTAATTAAATTAACTTACAAATAAAGAAGGTAGCAACACAAAATATTATAAATTTAAACATGGTTCAATTGAATTCTTCTTTGCTTACAAGTATAATAATCAGTAACTTTGCTGTAAAATTCTAACTTTCACTGAATCAACAGCAGCTGCTACTGACTACTGGATGCTATGCATACTGTCTGTCTTTAGTCTTTGCACAAATTTACTTTATATTTCATCTGGAAGTTTCATATTTTATTATGTAAAAAGAAATTGCTACCAGTTGAATTTTGTGTATCAGAGGTACAGATGTTCAAGGCTATTGTATAATACATTAAACGTAAAGATATTTTTACATTTTTATGGATTAATTTCTATAAGTTAAGCAATGTGTACCTCCTTCTTCAAAATGACACTCATTAATAGTGAAATAAATTCAATGCCAAACTGGTAAAACTTGGTTTATGATTTCAACACAAAAAACAAAAATGCTTTCAATTTGCAAATGGTCATAAATTGTCCAGAAAAAAGTGTGGACGTTGTTCATTTGAACTGACAGCAAAATAAAGAACTATTTTCTAAACGATGACAGCAGAACTGACAAGTTTGTTGTTAGAACCAAAATACTAGCTCAGCTTCATATATCAAGAAAAAGATCAAAAATACAAAACTGTTTGTGTATAAAATGATGACATTTTTTTAAAATAATTTAAAATCTTTTATATCTTTTCTTCCTATCTCTCAAAGATAAAACATCCACTTTCCTTGACTCACTCTGCTAGCAAATCTTCTTCATTCATTTTGCATTAGAAATTTTTGATGAGGAGATCTAATGTGAACCTGGTTGAAACATCCTGAGGAATAAAGAGAGTAACTTTCAAGACAGACAACTAACTTTTGCCTGAAAAAGAATATCATTTGTTTATTTGTTGAGGGTTAGTATTATCCATTTAAACCTTCCTGATTATGTGGTATTGTGGTCTACCAAACTACAGCCATTTGGTAAGTAACTAGGTGTAAATATAATTCACAATATATTGCAAAAACAACATGGTCCAAACAGGTGACTGGTAGTTCAATTCAATCAAGGAACTTTGGTTTTAATCCTGCAGACAAAGTTGGTCTCCAACTCTTTCAATATGCAGAATCTTGCAAAGTGGTGGTGGATTGGTTTTAGTTGTTTTTGTTTAGTGACATAAACACCTCTATGGGTTATTTAATGCCAAAATCTACATATTTTGTATGCAATTTTATGGCTTCAACTATATATTTGAATATAATTTTATATTTTCAGGGCAAGTGTGTTTTTTATATATATAGTTTGTAGATGATAAAATGTACTGTTGGTAATTTTTTTTTATAAAAATGTATTTTTATGCTTTAGTGTTATATTGCTGGTTATTTTGCTATAAAAATGTATTGTTATATATATTTTGGGAGGTATTTTTTTCTGGTATTTTTTTTTTTACCATAAAAATGTATTTTTTTATACTTTCCTAGTGTTTTGATGGTTCATTATTTTCCCACAGCTGGGACCCTAACAGGTGCTACCACACTGACTCAGGGTGGACCTGGGAACAACAGTAATTCAGAGGTGGTTCCATGCTAAAGAAGTGATGATACCAACTTGCAACATCTTCCCTGGCAACCAGACTGCAACTCCCTAAAGGCAAAAATGAGTCTGCTTATATTGAGGTATTCCATCATGCTTGACCTGGGGTCAATTATATTACCAAAACCCCTAATTTACAATTTTCCAAGCTTTCCAAAATCTGGTTTGTTGAAAATCCTTCCAGATCTTCATATGTCTCTTGTTTGGGTGGGGATTCACACTGGCTACATTACTAATGAGATTGCAACCAATTAACATTATCTGGTCAAATTAAGCTTTTTTTTTAGTGTCCATTTTCCATCCACTCACACAATTTTGAGACTTAGCAGACTTCTGTATTTTCATGAATTACCTGCTCATTCCGCAGAGGAAAAAAGATGAAAACATTGATCCATTATTTTTTTTTTTGACAAGGAATCTGTGTACACTTTTATCTATCTAGTCCCATCTGGTTCCTGTCTCATGGTCATTTTGTTTCACAAATTCTCAGAGTACATGAGCACTTTTAAGATAAATAAAACATCAGTTTTAAGAAACAGTCAAACAACTTTCTTGGCAACATCATATGTTCACATTTCACTTCCTCTAGAGTTTATTTCTTTCAGTTTCAAATAGTCAATTTTACTTTTAAATAGAAAAATACAGATCTTACAGTACTTTTGGTGTACTAGTAAACCCCAAATTATCTAACTTGGCTTTCTAGGCTTCTCATATAATATCAAGTTAACCACATTCCAACTGGGCACCACATGTAAATGCATTTACTTGTAAAATCTACACTAGTAACATTTAAAAGGATATTATGTTCAAAAATATTTTTGCTCTACTAGAAGTAACATGGTTTATGTAATGAATGTTACTATTCTATAAAAAATCCAAATCTGGAAAATTATATACTATATGAGGTACATTCAAAAAGTATCTGACTTTATTTATGATGCAGCATGGGGAAAATCCTTTGGGTGAGAGGCGACCCCACCCTTCCTGTGGAATCATGAAAATTTTTGCACTGGTAGATCAAATCAATTCCCAGCTGTTACACCTACAGTACATGTGTAGTGCACAATTGTCAGACTTTCATTTCCATGCAAGATGGTTGAATGCATTAAGCAGAGATATTACATCAAGCTTTGCCAAAAGCTTGGAGATACTCAAGCTCAAACCATCCAGAAGATTCAGCAAGCAATGATGTTGTGGGCAAAACTCAGATCAAGGAATGGTACAACCACTTCAAAAATGGCTGCACCTCAGTGGAGAGTAAGGCATGCTCAGGCAGGCCAACCAACAAGCAAAACTAGGAGCTGATTGAGGAGGTTCAGTGAATATTCATGGAAGATCGTCAAGCAACAATGCAGGGAATTGCTCATGAAGTAAGAATACGCACAGGATCAGTGCATTCCATTTGTGCATGTGGAGAGTGTTCAATCTGCCCACATAATCGAAGCTTTCCTGGCTATGAACAATACACTACTTGTTCGACAAGCTCCCTAATCTCTTGATTTGGCACTACATGACTTCTGGTTCTTCCCCAATCTGAAAACCACAATGAAAGGGAAGCTATGTGGAAATCACAAGGAAAGTGACAGCAGAACTCCATAGCATTCCAGAGGTGTTGCCAGTAGTAGCACAACTTAAGTGAACTCTGAAGGGGAGTATTTTGAAGGTGATTAAATCAAATTTGTGAAATGTACAAAATTGATGTTTTTTATGCCCAAAGGTTGGATCCTTTTTGAATGTACCTCATATATAAATAGAAAAAAATTTATAACTCAGAATAAAGTCCCTAAAAATGAAAAATTAAATTACTAATAAAAATGTTAAAAATGACAAAATAATAAAAATTGACAAGAATGAAAAAAAAAATATACTCACTTGGGATCAACAAACTGTTTAACCATTTTTCCATCTGGGAATGTAACAAATATTTCCTTTTTAGGGCTTTTTGGCAACCTTTCTTTGTATGGAATCTGTGGTCCTGATTTTGAAGGTAAAGGCTGGACAATATTTGTGTAGTCTTCTACTGGAGAATTCTTTAGTGCCTTAGCAGCAATTGAGGGTGAAGGAGCCTCTTTTGATCTAAATGGGATAGACATAGGTGTTTTTGGTGACCTTGGTGGTTTTTTAACAAGCATTGATTTTGAGACGTGCTTCAAAGGGGTAGATACCTGATAGCTTTTATCAACATTTTCAGGATTGTAGTGTCCTTTTGGTGTTTTAGGTGATGACTCATAGCTGTTTCGTTTTTGTTTGGGAAAGGATTCCTGGTAACCATTACTGTACCCTTGTGTAAAAGGACTACAGTGGTTTGGTGATTGGTGACCTTCATTAAATTGTGAATAAGAATTATAATCATCTCTGGGATATTGTGAAGCATTACCATATTCTTGTGGTGATGGCTGGCCACTATGACCTAGAGGAGATGATGGTCCACTATGGTTAATTAAAGGGGATAGTCTACTGGGGTCATGTGGAGAGGATTGTCCACTATGGCAATAGGAAGTGGGGCCACTATGACCAAGAGGAGAAGAGGAACCACTGTGGTCATAAGATGGTCGGCCATTTCCATGGGAGGAAGCTGGAGAACCAGTTACATGAGCAGGAGAGCCATCAAAGTATGGAGAAGATTGGTGTGACCCATGTGAAGGGGAGGCATAATCTTTAGTGTAAGTATCATATCCAAATGGTTGGTGATCAGTATCTACTGGTGGAGTATAAGAGTCAGGAACTTTTGATGCATATTTTTTATAGTCAGATTGTCCAAGAGAATGACTGTGATCATATTTTGAAGAGCTTTGTCCATATGTCTGACTGGAATCCTGAGAAATGCTGTAAGGAGGTAAATCAACACCTTGAGCATGAGGATGGTAAGAGTGTGTAGAGTCAGGCAAATAAGACTGCTCATCAGAATAGTTGTAGTCATTAGTATAATACATATTTTGGTCTTGAGACTGACCACTGCTTTCAGGATAAGTTTGAGCAGCAGGCCCTTTACCCATTGAAGGAGAAATAGGTGGTGCTGCTTTCCTGCTTGTAGGATAGCTGGATCTTTTTTCCATTGAAGGAAGACTGGATGGTGGTGCTCCACTACTTATTGCAGAGTTAGGTCTGTTAACCATAGGTGGGTAGGGTGGTACTTGGACTCCATTGTCTGGTAGGCCGGAAGAGGGATAAGTAGGTGATTCATTTCCTCTTCTTCCTGTTGATTGTGGAGCAGAACTGGTTTTGGAAGATGGGTTCCCAAGAGTCCCATTTTCAGCTTTTGGTGGCTTCTTTTTGGTCTTTCCCTTCATCACAACTCCACCTTTCTTAGAAGACAAATTCTTTCTGGAAAAGATTAAAAAACAAATTTAAAAACATGTATGCCTTGCATCATTTTTTTATACACAAAATTATATACTTTTCACATTCGCTTAGAGAAAACTTAAATATGATTTGTTTCAAGATTATTTGAAAAACAATCAAATGCAATATGTGAGTTAAACTTTCATGTTGATTGAAACTTGTGAAGGTCAACAATAGTGATTATGGCATTTTATTGCTACTACCTGAAAACATGTAAAGTGGTTATGAGAATGTTTTTGCCAAAGTAATCCTTCTTTATGAAACATTGTGTCAGTGATGAAACATTTTATCAAGACCTGGTACATCATGCAGTGGGACAAGGGGAACTCTTGCCTTTCTCAAATATCATTGGTGTAAAATGAGGATAAACTGCCTCAGCTAGAATTCAAGTATGTTTCCCAATTCAATTATCTGTTTAGATAGAATAGCATCCTTTACTTCAGGTCAAGACATAATGCAACTGATGTCCAGAACTGGAGGCCTATCTCAAATCTCATCGTTCTACTAAGAGCAAAGATTTTTTTTACTTTTCATTTGTGTTAGTTTGTTGCTGTAGTCAGCTTAAGAAATTCATAAAAGTTAATCCTCTTTATTCTGATAGATTTTTTTTCTTTATCATAGTGTTATTACAATTAATATATAATTTGGCAGGGCTCTGAATCCATCACTGCCCACCTTGTTAATAAGGGTGTATGAAATCTAACATGCATTTTAATCTGAATTAATTATCCATGTTAAAACAGTTTTAATGAAACAAAAACCACATTGGAATGATAAATTCTGGAACAAAAATATAACATGAAATAAAATAAACAGGAATGTATTTTATTGTTTAGAAATAAAGTAACTATTGTAATGCTAACTTATTTTGTCATAAATATACATTTTTTTATTATAGATGTAAAATAGTAAAAGTAGAAAGAAAGTGAATCTTAAAAATGCATGTGTTAGCAGCAGGGTTATCATTATGGTTTTATAGACGGTTTACAATATCTAAAATTATCAGATTGATATTGAATCTAATTATGACATTAACTTTGTATAACATTTTAATATATGATTTTTCATTAATTTTGTTATATAAAAAAAAAAAAAAAAAAAAAAAAAGATATTTGCTCCTATTTTTGTAATGGTAAACTAACATTCAACATTATTTAAAAAAAATACCTTTTAAAAAGAAAAACACAAATTACTCATAAAAAATTAAATATTATCAATATATTTGTTATTATGAATAACAATATCATACAAAAATATTAAATTATATTTATTTAACAAATAATAGCATTTCTAAATCAATTTAACAGCGTAAAAACAGAATCAAATAAAGTCTTCAGGAGAAAAGTTTCTTAAAAATTAAGCATAACAAAACTTTATTTTAATAAACCTTGTTGGCAGAAACTTTGTAACCTTTGTAAAAAGACTACAAAAAATAATTTATTTCTTTAAATCAAGTAAAATTAAAATGTTAACTTCAACATACTTTTTTTTCATTTGTTAGAAATAGAAATACAGATTGCACAAAAATAAAGTTAATTAGTGTATTTTTATGAATAAAAAAAAATTCAAAGTGAAGGCTATTAAATTAACTTTAAGTGAAAAATGTTGAATTAATTTATATGTAACAAACCCAAGTTTCCTAAATTGCATTTATTTAGTGAATTTTATGAAAAAAAAAAAAAAAAAATTTGCTTTTACAATGAAAACATAAAATAATATAGCAAGTCCTAAGGAAATAAGTAAATCTTATAATTATTCTAATTAAATAAACTCAAGTTATTCCAAATGTAAAAAGCAAAAATTTCTTAAGCCAACTATAGCAGCAAACTGTTGCAAACCCGAAATGAAAAATCTTTGCTCCCAGTGAAATGACGAGATTTAAGATGGTCATTAGGTCTGGACATGAGCTGCCCTATGACTTGGTCTAAAGTAAAGAACACCAGGTAGATAACCACCACATCAGCAAAAAATCATCAATCAACACTGATTTTATAGAACCAATCATAGTTTTTATCAAGCAGACTCATTTTAGTTTTTATCAAGCAGACCCATTTTAGTTTTTATCAAGCAGACCCATTTTAGTTTTTATCAAGCAGACCCATTTTAGTTTTTATCAAGCAGACCCATTTTAGTTTTTATCAAGCATATCCATTTTGCAAGGGTCCATTTATTATTACCCATCTGAAATTATATGTTAGCTTCCATTCTTGATAAACTTCCTGGATTTATGAATCTGAGGGCATTTCAAAAAATTTCCACAGAATATGAAAAAGAATACATTCCATATAGGAAGAACACTTTACGCTCTTAAACAAAAATAAATAAATAAAATGAAAAATAGTGGAACTTATTGTCTTCTACTTACAAAGACACTAAATTTAATTCTAAGGAAAGACATCAGTTTAACATAACATTAAAATAACACATGAAAATGAAAAAATGATTTCTGTTTTAAAAACACATGCTTAATAAAGACAAGAGATAAATGGTTGGAATAAAAACAGTAACAATGATGATATTGCACAGAGTACACATGTTAATCACAAATAATCTCTATTTGAAAAGCTATAATTTCGTTGTTACTTTTTTTTTTTTTTTTTTTTTTAGACAAGTTTCAAGTAATGATAGCCATCCCTTATTTCCTGGCCTGGTAAACTGTCATATGCATGACAAATCTAAAGATAGCCACTTGTTTGTAGCATCTCCAGTCTTCATGGCTCATAACTACCCATATTCTTCAAATTATAAGAGATTACAAAGATGAATCATTTTTTTTATGGTTCCTTCAAAAGCTTTTTAGATTTGCATTCAAATTTAAACCAAGATTTTGTTAACTGCTTTTTGATAAACCATTTCAAAATGGTTATTTAATAACTTATCCAAATTCTAATGAATACAGCACGCAGCAGAATTAGACCCAAAATTGAACAAGAACAGTGCAATTTCATTAAAGACACTGGAACAAGAAATGTGATATTTATGTTTTAGAATGATATCAGAAAGAATACAAATGCAAAAGGATGTATACCTATGTTTTATAAATTATGCAAAAGTATTTGATAAAGTACAACACAAAGAACTGTTTGAACTGCTAAGTAAGCTTGATTTATTAGAATAATCCAGAACTTATACTGGCAGCAAACTACCTGCATATGGATAGAAAATGGAGTAAATAGACAAAAAGAAAAAGGGGTGAAATAGACAAAAATAGAAAGGGATATAAGACAAGGATGCATCTTCTCACCAGACTTATTCAACCTTTACACTGAAGCAATCTGAGAAAATTAGAAGTCCTACCAGGATTCATTAATGGCAGCCACAATCTGAACAAAACATTAGCTATTCAGATACTCGGGACTTCCTATAGAAGGTAGTAAAGGAAAGCGAGAAGGACTAAACATTAATTGTAAGAAAATAGAATGTATGGTTGTCAGCAAAAGGAATGGCCCAACATACTTAGCATCAGAAAGAGATAGTTGAAATTTCTAGGGCATGTAATGAGGAAAGAGGAATTAGAAAATTTGACAGTATATAATTGAAGGCGAGAGAGGGCACCTAAACAAGGGATAATGGTTAGCAAGCTTGTCTTGCAAGAACAATTATGACAGAGTAGTGAGTTCGATCCTCACTGGGCATCTAATATTTTCAACTTTGTTCCACATTTAGAAAATCACCATATTAAAGACAAAAGAGGCAGAGGAAGAAGCACTACAAAGGACAGGGAATTGTGGAGATCAATGAACGCTTTGAAGGGACATGGTATATAGAAGAAAACTTGGATATTTCACTACTAATTTTATTGTGATGGGGGAGGGGGGGGAAGAGAAAGACACACTTTCTTATTTAACCACAATAAAAAGAAATGTAGAAATTTTAAAGCTCCACTAACTTATGGTGTACAAAGTTTCTTTTAAAGATCTTTGTGATGAGTTAATTGTTATTGCCACAATTTTGATAAAAAAATAGTTCAAGTACTTCTAAATTCCAAATTATTCAAAGTATAAAAGTATAAATCTTTAAATAATGCAGTGAAATTTATTGCATATCAAATAAATTTACAAGCCATTTTTCATATTTCTAATTGTCTGGTTTATTTGTAAATTTACATTTTCTTTCATAGAAGCTTTTTATGACTTTATATTCAATCTATTACTTATTTTCCTAAAATTGCTTTTAAAGAGAATATACTGAAAAACAGTATGCCAAATAATCCAAGCGTTATAAATACTTATTTTAAATTTTTATCCAGTTGGGTGCATGTGCTCCAATTGGTAACTAACACTCTACTGGCACTATTTTGGTGGTGGGAAAGTTAATAGCAGAAGCATGAAGGAACAAAGTTCATATCTTCCCAAAAATAACACAAATTACTTTTGCCAAATATGCATGAATAATAATAATTTACAAGTAAACAGTTCAAAAGAATTTGAAATCAAGGCTGGTTATGAACAAGTTGGTTTGGTTTGGTTTACCAGCATATCAACCCACATAGGTCAATGGATAAGTTGAGATGAATTACAAAGTGAAGGAGAAGAAACTGAATTTGATCTGAAGACCAGAAGAGAAATCATTAGCTTTTAGTTATCAAGTGAATGGCAGCAGTAGATGAGGGTGAACATTTCATTTGGGATAAAAGCTTCTTGATAGCTATGAGTTACACTTGTGGTTCATAATAACAATGACATTAGTGTCATTACAAGGAAAGTCCTCACCCATCAACACATATCCTACCCAATGTTTTATCTATTTCATTGTAAAAGAATTTATTGTTCACACATTTCTCTGCTAATAGTTTCACCCACATACAATTCTATAACACTGTTAATGGGATTATAATCTGAAGCAATGAAAAGAAAACATTCCTATAAATTTAATAGACTAAAAGGAGTAATATTTCCTTCACACCCCTAAAATACATTGTCAGGAGTTAATTTACTACTAATGTAAATAGGTTTCTTGTGGCCAATCAATGATAATAATGCTTAATCAATGAGATTTTAATATTTTGGCATTACTACCATTTATTTTGACAGAATGTATGATTGTCAACAAAAGAGACAGTTCAAAGTGTATGTATTGGTCTGTTTTTTTTACAGCTTATCAACCCTTTGCATTTTATTTAAAGCCAGAAAATATTTTTAGATTGTAAGAATTTTTTTTTTGAGATAATAATGGTCTAGTGACACAAATCTTACTAATTAACCTATAGCTGGGGGAGAAGAAGTGAATTCATACCTGATTAGAATTTGATAAACAAATGTGGATATAAAGTAGGGGATCAATTCTATATTACAATAAATATATAAACATAACCCTTACTTTGTGGCACCAGTAGTTTCTGTGCATTTATATTCTAGAGGACATAAATCAACTTAAAAGACATACCTGTGTAGCTAATCAGTATTTCATTGATTGTCTTCTACAGCTTAACCCTTTGCAGGTTATTTAAAGTCACTAAATTTTTTTAGATTGTAAGAATTTTTTTGCGGGGGTGGGGAGGTAATAATGGTTTAGTTATACAAGTTTTACTAATTAATACATATATAGAGGGAGAAGAGTTGGTTGCATAACTTTCTCAAGGGTATTTGTGCATAAATGAATATAACAAACCCAACAGAAATTGGAAATCAGATCTCTGATTAACAATTCTGAGCCATTATCCATTACACCAACCACCTATCAAGGTACAGATCAGGCTTGATGTTGCTTAACTTTGGTGATCATATGGGAATTAGTATTTCAACATGATGTGGTCATAAGCCACTATGTGTTGGGAATATCAAATTCAAGCAGGTAGAGAAATTTCATCGGTCATGAAGTAACAGATGATGGAAAATGTAACACAGAAATCTGAAGATACATTATAACAAAAAAAAAAAGATGTTTTCCAGAAATTAAGGAAAGTATGAAGATGTAATGTTAGAAACAAAGAAAAGTGTGCTGGACAATCTCCTCACAGATGAAGAGAAAATGTAAAGCAACGGAGATTTAGTTCTACTGACAAACACTTAGAATACTAAGAACAGAATATGCGAGCAACAAGTTTTCAGGAAAATTAAGAACAAGGAAACTGATACTAACAATCAGAAAGAGACAGCTAAAGTTTCTGGGACACATAAGAAAAGAGGTCTTGGAGGATTTAATATTCACAGGACATATAGTAAGAAATGTGGGGAAAAACTGCAAGTAGCCAACTTAAGTTGGTGCAAACAGATGACAGGGCAGGAACTAAGAGTCATGGTAAAGGGTCAAAAGTTATTTTGAGTAGCAAAACACAGGAAATTGCAAGAGCAATGATTGCTGACATTTTGATAAAACTTGCCAAAAAAAAAAAAAAAAAAATAATAATAATAATAATATATATATATATATATATATATATATATATATATATATATATATATATATATATATATTCGCAGAATTTTATGTTCCCTTTAAAAAAAAAAAAAAATCAATGCATTGTAAAATGTAAGCCTTTAAGACAGACAAAAATTCTGCACAAAATTTAAGAAAATTTATACTATTTTTACATCACATGTAAATAAATTTTTAAATGAATTTCTTATTGTAAATAATTTTCTTCTGTCATGAGTTATTAAATTTCAAAGATTTTAAAAATCATTTTTAATAAAAATGTTATTAAAATTGTAGGAGAAAAAATTAAAAGGTTAGAATTCTGTAAAAATATAGAAATTATTTTACTGAAAAAGATAATATTGAATTGTATGAAAAACTAATTAAGAAAATTAGAATGTGAACATGGTTTCTTCGAAAGTCAAAATTAAGCCAGACATTTTATAAAAAAAAAAAAAAAAAAATTAATAAAATTGATGTGTAAAGTTTTTAAAAGAAAAAAAAAAAAAAAAAAAAAAATGGATCAAAATTGATGTTATAAAAATCCACCAAATTGAAGTCATATGGTTAATAAAAGAACAGACAAAATGAAGCCAGACGGTTTAAACAGTCTGTAGAAAAAGATTTACAACAGGAGGCTCAGATGTGATGTCAAAAACTAGCTAAATTTGAATTGCAAATGGGTGCAGTTTGATTGGATAGTGATCTTGAAGTTTTTAACCAATGGGGATAAAAGTATATGCCTCCTAAGGACTTTGGTTTTTATGGTTTTGATCCAGTTGGAGTCACTTGTTTGCTTTACAAGAGGGAAAATTTTGACTCCAAAAGGAAGAGGACACACTCTGGTGAGAAAGCTGTAATCTAGGACCAGAATGGATTTGACCAGCCAGGCAAGAAAATCTGATCAGAGAAGATGGCATGTAAAGTCTACTGCTGAATAGATTGACTGTCTCTAGCATGTGAATGTAATCATCTGAGAATGGATTCAAACACGGACAAGAAAAATGGTGACGTGGGATGATAAAAAAACTGCTACTACTACTGTTACAGCTGAAGAAGAATAACCCTTAAAAACCTATAAGAATTCTCTTAACTAAGAAAGTCTTTATTGCATGGGTTTATCTCGTATTTAAGAACAACTGTTCTGAAACCCTGAATATTTAGTCTGAAACCACAGAGAACCAGCTTTGACTTAAATAGGGTAACATTTTCTCATCCCCTTCAACTTTCAAACCTTGAACCATCAACATTTTGAATTTGTGAACTTTTCAAAGTAAGTAAATTTCTTATTGTAGTGATACTAGCAAATTAGTATGCATAATTTGCATAAGCAGAACTGAACATTCAATATAAGTGGTCTCTGAGACTAACCAAGTAGAAGTATGACTTAGCAGCTGATTAGTGCTAATATCAACTTCACAACAATGGTGTCGCCGATAGGATTTCAATTGTCTCTGGAAGATCCAGAATTTGTCGATACTTGGATTCGTTGCTTCTCTGCCACTGCGAGAACAAAAAAGTTGAAAGACAACAAGGAAAAGGGAGGTGAAAATGAAATCACAGATTTATTTTTGGCTACAGCTGGATGCGAGGCGGTAATGAAAGTCTCCACCATGGCATATCCCTTAAATTTGGAAGACCTGACTTTCGAAAAAAAAAGTCAGATTATAAAAAAGAATATGAGACCCAAGAAAAGGCTGGTAGTGGCAGAAAGAACGAAATTCATGTCAACGAAACAGGAAATTGACAAACCAATTATAAAATATTTACACCGTCTACGAAATGCAAGTAGATATTGTGAATTTGAAAAACTTGGACAAGACGAACAGACTATTGAAGAGGACTTGATTCAATTAAGACTAATTGAAGGTATGTCCAATGCATCACACCGATATAAAATATTGGAACAGTTACAAATAGGAAATATGTCTTTAAATGCTTGTATTGAATTTATGCAGCAACAAGAGCTAATACAGACATACCACTATTATAAAAGTCAACCCACTGAACAAAGATTCGCTGATACATACGCGGTAAACAAGATAAAAAAAGTGTTCATATTGTGGACGTGAACACGAAATGAAAAAGGAAAAGTGTCCGGCATTTGGGAAAACTTGTAATAATTGCTTAAAAAAGAACAACTTTCAAGCAGTGTGTAAATTAAAAAAGAAAAATGTTGAAAGAGTTGAAGAAAACGACACCGACAGGGAAGTTTTTACTGTGAAGAATACGACTTTTGAACAGAAGAAAAAAGACATTATAGTAAAGGTTAAAATTAATAACTGCAATTTAGATATGCAAATGGATACTGGAAGTTAAGTAACACTGATACCAAAAAATTTTGGGGGAATACATAGGTAAGCCACCTTTACGAAAAAGCAATTTACAACTTTGCCAGTTTGATGGATCCGTTATAAAAATATTAGGATACTTCGAAGGTTCATTGGAGTTAAAAGAAAAATTTGAAGTAATTCCTGTAATTGTTACAAGTTGCAAGAAAAACCATGGCCTTATTGGAAATGATGTGTTTAACATGAATTCTACTAAATTAATTAATGAAATAAAAATGGAAAAAACTGGAAAATTAAAGAACTATGAAGTAAGTTTAAAAGTAAAAGAAAATGTTTCCCCCTCTTATTATGAGGCACGAAAATTACCAGTACATCTATTGCCGTTAGTAGTGACAAAACTACGTAAATTAGTAGAACAAGACCTTCTAGAACATGTTCCGCCTTGAGGTAGCAAGTGGGCATCACCGATTGTGGTTTTGAGGAAAACAGATGGTGATTTACGTATTTGTGGAGATTATAAAATAGGAGTAAATCACAAGATATGCTCGGATTCATATCCAATACCCAATGTTGAACTTGCATTACATGCGTTGGCAGGGATGTCCGTTTTTTCAAAAATAGATTTAAAAACGGCATACCACCAAATACCAATAGATGAAAACTTCAAAGAAGTAACCACGATAAATACGCCAATAGGGTTACTAAGATGGAAGAGAATGCCATATGGAGTAAAAACAGCAAGCGCCATATTTCAAAGGGCCATTGAACAAGTTGTAGGGAATATACAAAATATGATTTGTTACCAAGACGACATATGCATAGGAGCTACTAATGAAAAGGAATTAAAAGAGAAAACTGAACTAGTCTTGAATAGATTAAGAACTGCCGGAATGACGATAAATGAAAAAAAATGCGTAAGCAACTCCAAGAAAATTTCTTTTCTAGGTTATTCCATTTCGAAAGAAGGTATATCACCAGACCAAGCCTTGATAGAAAAATTCTAAAAGTAGCTACACCTACAAATAAAAAAGAATTGGAGTCTTTTTTGGGATTGGTAAATTTTTACAGGCGATACTTACCAAAATACACAGACTTGACGGAACCATTTGCAAATTTAAGAAAAGAATGTAGAATTTATCTGGTCAAGCGAACAGCAGAAAGCTTTTGAAAAATTAAAAGAAATAATGTCAAAAAACCCTGTAGCGAAAATATTTGATCCAAAAAAGGACATAACACTCACTACAGATGCAAGTGAACATTCAATATCGGGAATATTATCACAAGAAGGACATCTGATAATGTATTTGTCGAGAAGGTTAACGAACACTGAATCTAATTACTCGAACATAGAGAAAGAAGCATTGGTTATCGTGTGGACAACTACCAGAGCCCGACAATTTTTAATTGGAAAAAAATTTCTACTAAGAAGTGATCATAGACCATTCGAGTTTATATTTAACCCAAGGAAAGAATTACCCAAAGTCACGACATCAAGGATTTTACGATGGGCGATAAGATTGATGGCATTTGACTTTGATATAGTGTATGTCAAAGGAAATTCAATTCCACATGTGGATGCACTATCAAGATTGAGATTTTACAAGGAGTCAAAAGACAAAACGGAGGAAGAATTTGAAGATACGTTCCTACACTTGATAGAGACTGATGTTTTGTCTTTAGACAGAATGGCTGCGGAAACGAGACATGATCCAGTGCTAAGTAGGATACTATCAAGAATAAGGAAAAATTCGTGGGGAAATTGTTCTAGGGCGGAAAGACCTTATAAAGAAATGAGGCACAAAGAAAGCCGTTAATAGAAAGTGTACATAATGATATACACTGGAGTAGCAGCCACACAAAAAAGGTTAAAACTAGAAGCTTGGTGGCCGGGTTATTCACAAGATGTTGAGGATTATGTAAAGAGGTGTAAGAAATGTAAAGAGTTAAGAAACTTTACACAAGCCAAGTTACATTCATGGCCCAAAGAAGCAGAGCCATGGAGTAGGGTCCATATGGATCATGCCTACGTAAATGGAGTGGGACTCTTATTGATATTAGTGGACTCTTTTTCAGGTTGGCCTGAAATAATAAGGGTTGCAAACAGGAAAAGTTCCACTATAAAGCAAATTCTAAGAGTCGTATTCTCTAGAAATGGTGTACCAAAAACCTTGGTATTGGATAATGCACCAGAGTTTTGCGACAAAGAGCTGAACATATGGTTAGAGAAAATAGGGTGTAAACCATATAAAACTCCTCCATATCACCTTCAATCAAATGGCATAGCAGAAAGGATGGTTCAAACTGTAAAAAAGGGGCTGAAAGCATGCTCTCAGCAAAAAGAAAAAGTAGAAGTTTTTCTACCGAGGATGCTTTTAAGTTATAGGACCATACCACACACGGGAAGACTCAAAAGCCCATCAGCTCTAATGGGGAGACAGATTAGAGCTCCGCTAACTATGTCATACTCTACATGTGAAAAGATGTGGTATAAAAAGAGCAAGGATGCAGATACGGAAGGAGCAGAGTTCATAATGCAAAAAGACCATAATACAGCCATAATAAATAGAGAAAATGGTGATAGTGTGTTGGCCCATGCTGACCAAATAAGGACACAGGGTGAAGAGGAAGAACGAAATGACAAAGAGTTGTCAGTTTCATCTGATATTGAGTTGATAGGACAACCATTACACAAGGAAACGTCAGAGGAAACAATGCAGGAGGAAGAAGGACAGAAGGACTCTGAAAGTTCAGATGAAGACCGGAGTATGCAAGAGGACACATGTGACTACAGCTTAGACCGGGACAGATCGAGGTCTCCCAGGGAAAGAAATACAGGAGGGAGAGAAAGAGAGCAGAATGACGAAAAATATCAGGAGTACAAGAGCTATGAGAGGGATAAAGCCCTTAAGGTTTAGGGAGATGTAGTGATACTAGCAAATTAGTATGCATAATTTGCATAAGCAGAACTGAACCTTCAATATAAGTGGTCTCTGAGACTAACCAAGTAGAAGTACGACTTAACAGCTGATTAGTGCTAACATCAACTTCACAACACTTATGTTGTTAAGAAATTGAGTTATATGAACTGTAGTTCTTAAAAGGAAGCTGTTAGAATTCCTTTGTTGTTAAGAAAAACATTGTTTCACATGAACTGTTGTTTTTTCTAAGAGAAAATTTGTTTTGAAAGAACTGTTAACTTGATAGTCTGAAATGCACAAGGGAAATTTTGTGCATGCCTTATGTTGTAATTTTTACAATTTGTATATTGTAAAAATAATTTTTTGCCATTTTAATAAATGTTTATTTCTTTACAAATTTCACTTTGAGTAAGAGTTTTATATTTTTCCTTAGCATCTTTAAAAGTACTTGCAAATTGAACAATAAGAAATGAATTTCTCCTAATTGGAAATCCTTCATTTTGAAACATCCTCCCAGAATTTTTTTCTTTTAAGATGTTTCATGGAATTTCTACACATCTTGATGTTTAAACAACAAAACCAGCTACCTTAACTCATAAACGTGAACCAATATACTCTTGCAATATTATTCGACAATATGAATTACTTTATTTGTGTTTTTACTTCCTTTTAAATGTACACTTTATTTTATAACAGGATGTGTGCCTGCTTTTTGATAGCACCCAATAAATGTTAAGACATTTCTTGTGAAAATGTCATTTCTCCTGGGACTCGTTGAGTGAAATGTAAGCCTTGCAGCCATCTATATACATGTGTATCCCAGGGTTCCTAGCTTTTGAATTGACCCATTTTGTAAGACTCGGCAGGAAGTGGCATTTTAGAATTTAGGTTTGTGTATTGTATACAACCCAAAATGCATTCTGTTAGGAAGCTTTGAAGAAAATTAAAGATCTCTACAAAGAAGGTGGAGGTCACAGTATTTCAATAAATGCCACAAGCTGTGACCCTTTCACTAGCTTTGTAAAATTACTGATAACTGTATATTTTAGATGATGGAAATTTATATTGTTTTTATTATCAGTACTTTTTTTTTTTTTTTTTTATTCCAAGTTATTTTATCAATTTCCTGTTGATGACAAGATTGTTTTTGTCTAATTTCTACAGCTGTAAATTTATTTCTTTTTTGCAGTTTTTTCCTACTTCTCTTTCTCAACATTGTGAATTTTACTAATTTCTTTTTCTTTTTTAATTTAAGTTTGAAAAACAAACATTGAACATAAATGGAGACAAACCTGAACAAAATTTAAGCAGTTTTTAATGAGATTTTTTGCAGACATCTTGACTACCTAGAAAGTTCCAAGAGAAAATAAACAAGGTGATAAAAAACTAAAATGCCAAAAAGAAAACGCATCTGCAGTTTATCACAGAGTAATTTAGAAGTCAATGTAAAAGTTTTGCACACAAAGTTCGTAAGATTATTCCACATATATATTTAATAACTTTTACACATACACACACAAAACAAAGAACAAATTTAAAATGTAAATTTGTTTTTTGAATGTTATTATGTTTCTCTAGTGTTTATTTTTAAAACGTTATTCCCTTCTATTTAATAAAGTAGTAAATATTTTAAATATATATACATATTTTAAATTTCTACATTTTTTTCTTTCAGCAGGTGTTTGAATTTTTTAGCCTTTTCATTCTACAGCAGCAAATTTAATGTTTGCTCATTAAAATTCTTTAAAGCAATGACAAAAGTCTTAACTTTTTCCATTGTTCTTTGCTTACCAAATTGTGTCCAATAATAATATATAAAATATGAAGTGGTGTAAGCAACAACACCTTTATATAGATCATATCAAGTGCACACATCAACATAATATGCATTTGTTTAAAAGTATGTTAAACACACACACAAACATGCAAGAATATTGAACTTAGAAAAGAGAAGTAGCAGAAGGATAACTGAGAGAAGGCAACGGAATTTGAGGAAGAGAAGAAAGGGAGAATTTTGAATTATTCTAACTCAGTTAAGACTAGTTCAGTAAGCATGAACATCACAAAATTGAGGAACCATGAATATCTGAAAACTTTTAGTAGTAGTTGAATTGTCAATTTCTCAGAAGACAGAATGCATAGTGGTTGGCAAAAGGAACAGCCCAACATGCAAATTACAAATTGGAGATACCAAAAAGCAAACGAGTACAAAAATTTGAATATCTGGGAAGTGTTTCAACATAGGACAGAAAGTGCAACACTGAAATCCGAAGAGTCATTGGGATAGAAAAAGATGCCTTCCAAAAACTAAGTACTAAGAAACAAGAAAATTTCATGAAAAGCAAAAAAAAAAAAAAAAGTACTGAACTGTTATCTAATAATGGTACTCCTATATGGCAGTGAATGCTGGTCAATCTCCTCACAGATTAACAGATTTCAAGCAACACAATGTGGTTCTACTGAGGATGCTGAGAATACCATCGATCAAACATGTGAACAACAATGAAGTTTTAGAGAAAATGGAAACAAAAAGGATACTTATACTTAACATCAGAAAGCTAAATTTAAATAAAGCCAAAGCCTTAATAATCCCTCATATTAATTTTTTTTTTTTTTAATACAAATTTTAGTTTAAAAAATTATGCAAATCTCATTAAAATTGGTTACACATCTGAACATAAAAAAAGGAAGCAAACAAGCATGCCAGTCGATGTACAGCTGAAAGAAAGCCCAGAAAATGAAAAATTAAGGACTTGCAGCTGCTCTCTAAACATAATGCTCATCAGTTTATGCAGCAGTCTTTAACATTTTTATTTATGAGTGTAATAAAAGTGTTAAGTAAACCTAGATTAGAAAAATTAATGAACAAAGAAAAAATTAAAATACTCTTGTTTTCCAGAATAATTTTAGGATTTTTCTGCTTATGCAAATTTAAAAAAATGATATTAACTTTTAGGCAATCTTTAATGTTTGTGCCACCAAGATAAAATAAAACAGTATGTCAAAAGAACAGTTTTTTTTCCTTGAGACCGCTATTATTTTAACAACCTTCACTCCTTGGCAATATTTATTGTATTAAAAAGCAATGATTATAATTTTAATAAAACCTAAACATATGATGAAAGTGAATTTATACATTTTCTTTGTTCTTAAGAATTGACAACAAAAATAATAAATACTAATTATTAAATTGTTTATTGGAATGGTTAGCAAAACATCGACTATTTACTAATCAATTCGAACATTATAAAATTGTAAATAAGGATAATATTTTTTTTTTAAACAAACATTAATGAAATTCATTGCAACAAAAGGACAACTCAACACCAGGATAACTCAAGACTGAATTATATAAAAATATGAACCAGTTTTTAATTATTTTTAATAAAGTAAATTGTAAAGAAATTTATTTGTTAATAAAGTATATTGACATTCTAAAATATTCTTATAAAAAATGATTTAATAATTTATGATTTACTTTATTAAAAATAATTAAAAACAAAAAAACTGGTTCATATTTTAGATAATGCCTTTTCAAATGCCTTATTTGAAGAAAAATAGTCAGCAATTATGGTTTTAATCCATAATAAATTACTTTAAATCATTTACTTTTTAACCCTTAATGCTATATATTTAGAGATTCTTGATAAAATCCAAAGAATATGGTAACTGTTCTGATGAAATTTCCTCTTTGGTACCTTGATTCGCAGCTTGGTCTCATCATTTTACACTTGAAATCAGTATCAGATGTCATCTTAAGTTCCATGCTAACATTTTCTTTTCTCACACTTCTCACTTGTCAAACTCTCTTCTGGCCTCTTGCTTTCTAGTCAACTTTGATCTTCAAAAATTTAAATGCCATGTCAATTGTTCTTTTGTCTTAATTCCTATTCATTTATTGTTCTCTCTCTCTCTTTAATAAGGTTTTTCTTTTTCTTATATTCTTTTATATTCAGTAATCCCTTGTGTTGGCTTTATTGCCTTGCTTGGGGTGAAATGATTAAAAAATATATAAATATAAATAATGTTGATAACATATGCATAATGTTTCATTTGTCTAGTAACAAATATGTTGGATTAGTAAATGTTTGTATTTTACTTTTTCAACACCCACTGTATCTAGTGTTTCTACTAATCAAAACAAAAGCAACAATCTGCCACAGAAATTCATTAATAACAATTAACTATTCAATTCTTACAATTTGTCTGCATGATAAATGTTGCAAGAACTTTCAAATGTTAATACACCCAACAAAGCCCTCATCAGATTGGTAGAATAATAATAATAATAATAATAATATTGTACAGAGTCTGTCTATATTTCTGAGATGAGGTATTATGTACAGTATTTAAGTTAGTCGGACTATTGTCCTCATCTTTGTCGCCATATTTGTCACAATGTTTCAGCCATTGTACACTCCGGCCTTCAGTTGGTTGGAATTTCGAACTGAACCATTTATTTTGATCACTGGGGTAGACTGTTCTAGTTCCACATGCCACGTTTGATGGATGTCAGTTATCAGTTATTAGGTTGGTGCAAAAATAACGACGGTTTTTGACGTATTTTTAACGTCAGAAACCGTCATTATTTTTGCACCAACCTAATATCTCCTGCTAATTTTCCCTCTGAAAGTTCTCCACTGCCTTAACCGGGTATTGAACTCACACTCTTTGGGTCTGTCACTGGATCTAACCAACGCCAGTTAAGGCAGTGGAGAACTTTCAGAGGGAAAATTAGCAGGAGATAACTGATAACCGACATCCATCAAACATGGCACATGGAACTAGAACAGTCTACCCCAGTGATTGAAATAAAAGGTTCAGTTCGAAATTCCAACCACCTGAAGAAGGCCGGAGCGTACAATGGCTGAAACGTTGTGACAAATATGGCGACAAAGATGAGGACAATAGTCCGACTAATGTAAATACTGAATATTGTACAAGTTATTGCTTTTCCAAGCATGTAACAATTCTCAGCATAGTATAATAATTATCATAATTAATAAAAAGCAACCAAAGTAATCGGTTCAAGGTCTAAACAGCTCTTGGAATGACAAGGTTTCTTCTCAAAAATTATAGACAGTATCACAATAATAAACAGAAATTACTTAGTGAATAAAATGTAAATGTTACACAAGATTCTGTTGAGTCTTTTTGTTTCTCTCAATCAATAAAGGCTTTATATTCATGAAAGACACTTGCCTGTCAAGGTAATAGTAATAAATGTCTTTATGTGCTTCTAACTTCTACCAAAACATTTATCAGATAGCTAATCTAACTGTTCATTATTCAAGTAAATACACGTTTTGCATGCTAGTCATAAAAAGGTCATACATTAGAAAGACAAGAAAATGAATTTGTTTATAACCTTCACTTTAATCAACCAAAGAAAGAGTCACATTTAGTAAAGAAAACTGAAAAGAAATAAAAACAAAAATATTTTCCCTGAGATACTGATGTCCAAATTATTCTGGAGCAAACATGGATCCTTTCTATCCATCGATAAGTTTAAAATTACATTTGGTGGTGGTGTTGTGTACAAAACTGAGCTTTTCATAAATTTTCAATTGATGTCAATGGAATTAATCACATTAAATGTACCACCATGAAGAGAAAAAGGGATAAATTGCAGAAGGTAGGAAAAAAATGAGGGGCAAAGGAGAGATAATAGCAATAATAAGAGAAAATAAATAGAAGAGAAAAAGAAAAAAAAAAGAAAAAGAGGAAAATCATGGTAAGATTTGGAGAGGGACAAGTGAAGATGTGAAAAAAATTAAATGGTCCTGGAAATGGAAGCGGAAAGAATGATAGTACCTGCCCATATAAAAAAGAAAAATCCAGGAAGCATATTTCCTATTAATAAACCAATTATTTTAAAATAGATACAACATTAAAAAATATTATATACATATGATCTACAACATAAACAGTCCTCAAGATAGCAAAAGAATTTCTCCAAAACCTCTTGACTCAAGGAGAGCTTTCTAAGTGACACTTAACAACTTGCAGAAGGACCTCCATAGTTTTATAGAGAAAAAAAAAATGAATACAATGTCATCATAAAAAAATGTGTCCTTGATATTTAATGGTGCATGTCAGCAAGAATAACCCGCAGCTTAAAGATACAAGGCATAAAAAAAAAAAAAATAAGTGCCACTGATGATTGAGAAATGTATCCAGATATTTATATTTTCCAGTCAGAAATCCACAGAAGATTTCAGTAAAAAATAAAAAGGTTAGAACAACAATTTGGCCATTTTTGGATTAGTTTAGTGCAATTATTTTGCGTATCATTTATTTCTGCTGATGCATACATCTTTACATCATTTTAAAACTATGTATCTTCTATTTTGGTCAAGTGTTTGAATGCATTTTTATTGTTTTCTTAAAGTATTGAAGCAAAGATAAAGAAACAGTCTTCATGTCATTATATTTGATGGGTTCAAACTTGACCATTACATTGGCAAAGTTGCATGCAACATCAACAACAATTGAGGACTGGAGTCAACTTCAAAATTAACCGTGTGTTTAAAAAATTTCTAAAATTTCACTTATGATGATCCAAATTTTCAAGATGAATCTGGTTGTAAGTTTTTTTTTTTTCATTTTTACAGTGATGTTCACCCTATACAAGGCCAGAAGGCTACTCGAGGTTACAAAGGGGCACAGCTTATATGGATATGTGCGTACATTGTCACTTGGCAAAGACAAATTAAGAGCAACTGTGGATGCTGATCCAGAAACAAATGCTCATGTGTTGAGGACAAAGCTGGGGTTTAGATCACAGTAGTCAGGAGGCATTTATGCACACAGCCTATGATTTGTTTGCATGGTAATTTGATTTTTGATAGCAGTTTGCATGGTTTGACATTTGCTGTAATTTGCTTGTTCATTTTAAATATCACCCCCTTTTCTTGATCAAATGCTTGCTTACTGGTGATGAAAAGTGGTTTCTGTGTTATATGGCTTTTTTGTTTCCAAGATGATAAACTTGCTCCTACCCCCAACCTCCTCAAAACCAATTCTTCACCCCAAAATGTCATGATGCATCAATAGTTGCAAATATTTTGGTCAGCAGTGATGAATAGAAAGGAGCCGAGTCTAATAATATCAGAACACAGATTAAAAAAAAAAAAAAAAAAAAAAAAAAAAGCACCTAGCAAAATCTGAAATACTAATATCCTATTTCATCCTACCAATCAACACTTTCTAGGTTTTCTGGCAGTTATTTGACTCTTGACCACTGGTTTTATGAAAATGGAATAAATTCGCTCCAAAATTTCTAGCAATATTGTGTCAATTTTCATGGAGCTTACTTTGACTAAAAGTTTATGTTTGTGACAACTCCTAACATTTTTAAGTTTGTGATTAAAAATGGTTATTTTGTTTCAACCTGATAAAAAAAACAAAAAAAAACAAACAGTGAAACAATCAAATATCAGAAATGTAAGATTTTAAAATTTTCTGCTTATGCATCACAATAAATTTAATTCCTATAATGATACTTGTAAAATGAAAGGAAGATATTTTATTTCCAACATTAATATTTGCTGTCAATCACAGGCACATAAGAGAGTATATGCCATTTATTTGATTAAAAAATGAGGGTCAAAAAAGAACAATGACCAAAAGATAACAGATCAGATTTGTGAGCTAATGTTTTAAATCCAGTATAAACTACTAAAAATCATTTAATGATTTTAATTTTGGAAAACATACATATATGTTAATTCATAGCAGATACATACATCAAGGAGAAACCTTCATCTTATTATAGGTTGGTTGGTTATTTTTGTTTAATGGTGTATCAACTTCTATGGGTTATTTAATGCTGAAATCTAAGTATTTTGTATGCAATTTTATTTTAGTTTTGGAAATAATAATTCAGTGATAGAAGTCTTACTAATTAACTTATAGCTGAGGAGAGAAGAAGTGGATTCATACCTTTCCCTAGAGTATTTGCACATAACTGAATATAACAAACCCACTGGAATTCAAACTTAGCTCTCTGTTTAAGAATTCTGAGTTATTATCCATTAAACACCCTACAAATCCAACTTTACAGCAATCACCCATCTAGTTTTCAATGTGATGTGGCTGTAAGCCTTTATTATGGGGTATTTCTAAAATGGTACTATTAAAGAAGCGAACATGTAGCAATAAAAGAGAAAAAGTCTTATCTCAAAAAAGAATTTGTGTTCTTTCTGCTGTCATAAAAGAAAACTAGAATTGAGACTGGGTTGACTTGAGAAAGCCTCAAAATATGGTAATTGTGCTTCCCTAGTCTTGACCAATCACAACTATTGTTATCCCCAGCCCTCAAATAAAAGAATGTTACTTTGAATGACAGATGGATTTCTTGGCTCTTTGTGGTTGAAGAAGGTAGTTGTGTATTGTGAGATTTGGATGCAATTTTTTTTTTTTTTTTTTTTTATATATCCCCGGCATTTTTAACTTTACAACTGCAAGACCGATTTATAACCCATGCAATTATGACACAGGATTTTTATTTTTGGATCTGAATCTCCCATTGCTATTTTTCACAATACCCAAACAGTTAAGTGATGTATTTATATCCTTATACAATAAAAAAAAAAGATAAATAAAAAATGGCAGTACAAAGGCAAATAAATACAATAAGCATTTTTGAAAAGAAGCAAACCAAATACATGCCTCATAGAATGCCCTTATGATCCCTTCTTAAGGATAAAGGGAAATTTGCCATCAAAACGAATCAGTTCCTGGTGCTAAAATGAAATATTCTTTTCAGTGCCAGAAACATTCCAAGAAAATGTATTTATTATTTAAGCAACCCTCTGCCCATCATTCATCTACATCAGAATTAATTAAAAATTTACTCAAGATACAAATAGATTATTTCATATTCAAAAATTAGTCACCTTTTACTTTCATTTTCCTGCTCCAAAATACTATTTAAGATTAATACTAACATGTCAATTCTTAATTAAGAAGCAATTAATATTTCAGTAGACTAATTAGAACTCTGAAAATTAATTCAGTCTACAATTTCCCAATAGTCAAAAACGTGCAGAACATCCCAAGTCAGGATTACTATACTGGCCAGTGTGAATGCACACAACTCCCTCCCACCCATACAAATACATAAGCCATACAAAAATATGAATTATAGTAATTAGAAACATTTCATATGCTGGTAAAAATCTGACATTAAAATGGTATAAATATTAACAACAACCCACTGAAGACATTGCCTTCATTTAATGGTTAAAAGAATTGAAAGTTTGAAGTTTCACCCAAATGAGCAAAGATTGAATTAGACATACATTGACTCTTTGGAAAATAATGCCTTCTAGGATTCACAAAAACTCATTTTGTCATATTTTATGAACAGCTACATTATTGAGAGAGAGAGAGAGAGAGAGAGAGAGAGATAGAGAGAGAGAGAGAGAAAGATTTTAAGTGATAAACAACAGCTTGCTAATTCCCTACTATGGAAGGTTATCCATGAGAGTATACAGAATACTTGTCTGCACACTAAGAATAAAAGAAGATAAGAGGTAAATAAACCACATTTGAAGAAAAAACTGACCTAACTAAAAAAAAAAAAAAAAAAAAAAAAGAGACTCAAAATACAGCAGAAATAGGAAATAGTTTCCTGAAAGCACGTCCTGATAATAGTTTTCTAAAATTTCACTTTAACAAAATGTTTAACGCTGTCACTATCATAATTTACTTCCCTTGTTTGCCATACAATTTTGAATAAGAGCAAACAGATTTGACAACACTTTTGAATTAGTAACAGTTATAGACATCAGGATTTTATTCCAATTAAAACTTGTTTTTTGTCTAAAAATTGCAAACTAATACGAGAAAACCTTTCCATATTTCTGCAAAGTTTGCTCGATTTCAGAATTTACAAAGAGGAACACAATGAAATCTGAAAAGATCAATAATGGTTAGAGTCCTTAAGAATATTATACGGTCAGGGTTTACATGTTAATGCATTGCTAGTGAGATCAATCCTTACTAAGAGTTCTAGAAATGTGGCCCAGTTCAACAAGTAGCTATGAGTCATTTCAAAGCTGTTCATGAAAAGCCCAGTTAAAAAAAATTCATACATATTAATTACAAAGCCCATAGCTATCATTCACATCACAAAGTGCTTTCACTGGTTGTATCTGGTTAATAACCGTGTTTTAAGCTAAAAAATTTGCACCTGTGACTCAATTCCAACAGTGTTGTATCCACGAAAAGGATCTACTTTAACAGGTTAGCAGTTGGGAATCATAAAGGTCAACTGCTATCAAAAAGCAACCTGTCTTCATCAAGGCCACACTGGATCATAAAATGAATATTTTAACCCTTTGCATGTGCAAAAGGGTTTAATGCTATCACTGCCATAAGTTACTTAATCATATACACTTACATTCAAAATAGCATTTTGTTGAAATAGTGACTAGCGATCTCTAATTTTTATTGTCTAATCTTGGTGAACTACTAATCATCCTCAGTTTTGCTTAGTTTTGAACTCAGGTCACACATTTTCTAAGTCATTTGATTGTTTTAAAAGTTAAAATTTTAACTTTGGTTATAAATACAAAGCAGTTATACTGGAAATTAAAAAAAAAAAAAAAAAAAAAAAAAAAGAAGCTTTTTATCGATCCTATTTAAAACAAACAAAATGTGGTATTGTGGAATGAATCTAAAAATCAAGATCAGAGGCTCCCAAACCTTTTAGATCATAGACTTTCATGGAATCCTTAATTTCTCAGAGAATGTAAGCATGTAGAAAAAAAATTAAGTAGATATGCAATTTTCATATATATATCAGTGAAAGAAAGTGTACACAAAGTAGTGCAATGTTCTATACTGCCTCTCTCTGGTAAATATCTTTCATTAAATATAAGATACAGATTTTTCATAAAATATATGAATATAGGGATAAAGTAAAAAGTCTACTTATCCATATAACAATCTAGTGTCTTATGATTCCTTTTTTTTCTCTAATCATTTTACTCTAAGCAAGGCAATAAAGCAACTGAGATGCAAGTGATTACTGAGTGTGTGAGAATAAAAACCAACAACACATTATTAAGGAGAGAGGACAATAAAAGAGGAATTAAGGCAGAAGATAATGATTGACATTGCATTTAAATTTCTAAAGTTTAATATTGACTGGAAAGCAAGAAGCCAGAAGAGACTGCCACAACCAAAAAGAGCAAGAGAAGAAACTATTAGAATAGAACTTACAGTAACATCTTGCCAATTCAATTGTAAAATGAGGAGACCTTGCCACCAATCTAGTACTGCACTTAAATTCAAAGTCTAGGTACTAATGATGAAAGCTGATCAGAACAATATGAAAATATTTATTTACATTACAATGGTGGAAAAGTGACTGAAGCTGAGATGTTAGGTAGGGACCAATAACATTGTAGATTCTTTGGATTTTTATCAAGAATTTCCAAGTAGATAGCAGAAGCACCAGCCCAGATGTAGCAGTAATATTCAGTGCATGGACTAATGATAAATTAAGAAGTGTATAAGAGATTCTGGTGAGTAAAATTGAAAACACTGTGAAGCAACTTTCCTAACAGCAGACCTAGTAATTGATTCAATATAATCTTTCCATTTCCTGTAGGCAGGAAATGTTAGCCCAAAAAGGCACAATGACTCACTCTCCTGGAAGTTGGCATCAGTTATGCTGATAGAAGGCAGAAAGGGTTCTCTTAGACAATTAAAAGACTGCAACTAATAATAAATTATTACATGATTTTTCTTTCTTTTTTTTTTGTATATTTTAATTAATAAACTGAATGAAATTATTTTTGTTTGATAGCAGAAGAAAACAAAAAATATGAAAACACATGAAATGAAATATTTGTCAAAACAAGCCACTCCTGAAAATAGTCAATAAAAAAAACTAATTACATATAAATCAGAAATTTTTATCAGCAAGATGCATTTTATGTATTTTTATTTATTTAAATGTCAACTTTTGACCCCAGAAGTTCAATTAACCTCTAGGATATAGTCCTTTAACACTTAACTTTAAATTGGATACTACTTTTGTTTTTAAATATTCAATATTATAATAGCATAAGTTATGTTATGAAAGGTCATATGCTGTGTGATCTTGGATGTAAATTTACCATGAAAGACTCAAAAATTAGTACACTTTCCATACATTTTTACCATAATAAATTATTTTCCCTTTTGGTTAAAACCACATTAAGTTGAAATTATGGCCAGAATTATGATGAAAAACTAATGCATCAAGTTTATTGTTTTGTAAAAGATCCCTTTTGTATTCATCTATTTTTTTTTATACATTCTATTTTGTAAGTTCCTGCTTCAAGATTTATTTTGTTCTGTATTAATTTAATTATTATTGTTGTATTTGAAGTAATTGTAACAAATTTTGTTTTCAGTTTAGATCGATTCTTTCTAATAGCAGTTGTTATTGAGTTGGTATTTTGTGTTGTGCTTCTAGTTTTATCAATGATTACTTATATTATTTATTAGGATGAGGATTAATTAAGAGATAATTAGGACATTAGGAATGATTAAAAATATGTTCAATATATTTCTCCTCTTCATGTAAATATTGACAACTACAAATTGTGAGCGCTTTTAAATAGAAGCTGATAAATATTCTGGATTTTATTTTGTTGCTATGATGGGAATAGAAGTTTATAATATATTTTTATTAATGGTTTTTTGATGGACTGTTTTAGATCATTTTCAGCATGGCTTAACAGAATATCAAGGAAAGGTAACTGAAGGACAAAATGTGTCACACAGGATTTTTTTCCATTTTGTCATTTCAATTAGCCACCATTAGTCCCATATATAAAAGTTTTTGTTAGAACAAGATTTTGCTGAATGAACTGAGTGACAAAACTTCACCAGAAAAATGTTCACGGAGGAGAAATTTCAATAAACTTAAATAATGCCTAAATCCACTTTGACAGGAAAGGAAGCAAAATTACTACCATTCCTTAGAACACATCCATTAAGCTGAAGAGCAGAGTTTAATATTTTCAGAAATTTGTTAGACAAGGATGGTGAGTTCAATCTTAGGTAAGACCACAAGGGTTGTAGTTAACTGTTTATACATCATATCCCCTCCACACACATAAATACACTATTTCAAAACTCATCCAGCTAAGAAATGCA
Source organism: Acanthosepion lycidas (assembly GCA_963932145.1). NCBI lineage: Eukaryota > Metazoa > Mollusca > Cephalopoda > Sepiida > Sepiidae > Acanthosepion > Acanthosepion lycidas. The sequence continues at coordinate 5,536,968 of OZ010594.1, read as the reverse complement.
ACTGGATATTATTTAATGAGAAAAGGTTTGTGCCATTTCAAGTACATTCAAAACAGTTTGAAAGCATTACAATTGTGCATAAAATGTTGGTACTGATGAATTTCTATGGATGTTAAATTGACAAGAATAGTTTCTAGATTTTCTGTTAGTAGCTTTTGATGTTACAGATTGATAATAAGTACAATTCCCTTTGGGTGATTGATAAAGGAAACTGTGGTACGAGAAATGATAAGTGAATTTCCAGGAGAAACAAACTCACTAGCAATTGGCTAATACAGAAATACCACTCAGCTTCATATGCATGAGTAGAAGGGTTGACCATGGTTAAGAGTAATTGACATTTTCCTCAACAAGCAGAATTGACAAAGTTCTCAATAAATAATAAGAGGAGGAAGTAAACAAACAGGGTAAAATAATACTAGGTAAACAATACGTGTGTGTATGCATGTGTGTGTAAAATTTCAGATATAACTAAAAATATATCTGTAAAAGGAAAATGCAAATAAAGATAAATGGAAAACTTATCTTAGTCAATACATTTCATCCTCTGGTAGATTTTATCAAGGCAAATCTAAGGATTTTATTTTGCAACAGGTATTTATAAACAGAAGCAAAAATGTTGTTAGTTTTTAAAATGTTCAAATTTAAGAACACTCATAAATATAGAGTGCGATGGATAAATTGTCGTCTAAATTATACAAAAATGAAAATAGCACTGACATCTCATTTTAAGAGATATATTAACCAAAATTACATAAAAAGATAAAGAGTAAATTTATTCAGTAAAATTGCCATTTGCTTCAACCACGGCCTCAGATGACTTTGGAATCTCTTGCAACACTTCTGGACGGTCTCCTTGTTTAAGTTGGTGAATGCTGCCATAATCCTTGCCTTTAGTTTATCTTTGGCATTACAAGGAGTTTTGTTGGTCTCTCTCTCTCAACTGCACCCCACACATAATAAACAAGGGAGTGATGTGGCATGGTCCAGAGTCCTGTTGCCAGACATAGGGTCTTCCATAAGACACCCTCTTGATGCAGGGCAGCACTACCTCCTCAGTACACTTGATATAGGCCTCTGTGTTGAGTTTGAGGCCCTCACCAACAAATTTGGGAGTTCATTTCTTATCAGAGTGAGTTTTCTAAGCTGCCGTAACTTCAAAATCACCATTAGACTCAGCCAAGTCTTTCTGAATCCTCTGTGTTGTCCTCAGGTTACCATCCAAGACTCTGGAATGTCTGTATTGGAGCTTCTGGTGCAAATGCCAAGCAGTACAGCATGCTGTTTCCAAATTTCTGAAAGAGTGAATTGCCTCATGGTGTTTTTTTTCTCACAGATGGTGCCCAACTATACTGTGCAGTCAACAAAATCAAAAACAAACAATGTACATGCATGAAATTAAAAAATAATAAATGGCAACAATTTACCCCTCACACCCTGTATATCAGGCTAACTGAAAAGTCGAGGTAAATTATGGCAGATGCTAAGTGATGTAATGTAATGTTTAATAAATAAACAAAAACGAGTAAGAGTTTTGTTTTTTTTAATAATGTAATTAGTAATAGTTATATTTTTTACTTTGGAATTAATTTATATTTTTTTTTAAATAACAGGTTATGAATTTAACCATTTTCTTTTAATTTGTTAATATTTTTAATCCTGTACGTTGACTTAGGAATGGAGATATTTGAAAAAATCCAGATTGCAGATTATATTAAAAAGAAAAAAAAAAAAAAAAAAAAAAAAATTTACCCACTTTTGTTCATTAAACCTTAAATTATGTCACTTAGCATCCTCCATAATTTACCTAGACATTTTGGTTAGCCTGATGTATATTTATGAGAATTCTTAAATTTTAAAAACAAACAATTTTTGCAATAATCTATAAATATTTGTTGCAAAATAAAATCCTTGCATTTGCCTTCATAAAATCCCTGAAAGGATGAAATGTGTTGGCCAAGAAGATAAATTTTCCTATATATATATATACATACACACACACACAAGTTAAAACTAGGCAAAGCAAGGCAACAATAATAAGGCAAAAAGTTGAAAAAGTAAGAACTTTGTTCACATGCAAAAGGGGTATAGTCAATTAGTTATAGTACTCAGACTTCAAGGAAAATCAGAGCAAAAATGTGTGAACAAGACAGAATTTTCCATTTTTATTGGTTAGGATGAAATTCCAGCATACATCTATCTTTAGGATTTGTTCATAAATTTGAGGATGGGATATTCATAGCAGTCATTGCAAAAGAGAAAATAAATCATTGGGGATTGGTATTTTTCATACCTCACTCCTGCAAAAAATTGTATATGTAATTTTAGTTAAGAATTTCATGTAACAAATGATTTTGCTGACTAACCTGTCAGGTAAGCATAAATGTGATGTCATGATGAAAGGAAAAATATTTGTATGGATGGATCAATGAATGAGACTAGCTAGCTTAAAGGTAAGACAAGTAAAGACTGGCCAATCCTGCCTCTCATTTTGGACTTGTCCTACATTTGCTCTAATTTACAGTAATACATATCCATTACAAGAAGATTGCAATCAATAGCATATGTTTTTTTTTTTCTTTTGAAAGTAAATATCACTTGTTGTTTAGACATTTCTCATTATCTCATTTTCCATGTAACTTTTTCAAAAATATATTCTTAATAGAGTAGTTGGATTGTTGCAAGTTTTCACAACAAAAAACAACATAACTGTCTCTGTATTAAGCATTGAATGCAATGAATATATTCTAATATTGTTTGAAGTTTGACGTTGAGTGTAAACTATTGTCATTAAATGGCATAAAGAATTTTCTAATCTTAATATATACTAATAATTTGTGGCAGCAGCCAGCATTTTGGACATGTCATGTAACCAGCACTTAAGGAAGTTAGTATGAATAACAAAATTAATATAGATATTTACACAGATGTTCATTCCATTTGTTGCTAATGATTATCTAGGCTGCTAAGTATTTAGATTTAATGTTGTTTCTAAGAATAAAGTTTTAATTATAAACAGAAAGTTTGTAAGTTTTGCATAAGATCCAAAAATTAAACCTTAAGCCGTTTTTTAAATTATGCAAACGTTTTTAAGTTTAAACAATACTGAATTGTCTTTTTAAGAAAATATAAAAATAGAAAAAACATCCCATATCAATTATAAATTTATGAACCAATTTCGATGTCGCACAAAGTTTTTCAAAGCTTTGATGTTGCATACTAGAAAAAGAAAAAGTTTAACATGTGTTATGCTTTATTCACCCATCTCATGGAACTGCAGAGTAGGAGCATGAATTAAACTCTCCGTGGTGTACAAATATTATTGTTTCTTTTGATACAACTTACAGCCTGAAGGAAGATGGGCCTCATCAAGCTATTTTGAACCTAGACACACCCACCACTGCTACAGCTGCAGCCGAGATAGTCCACCACTTCTATTTATGGGTTATGAGACTTGGGATCCTAAAGACTTGCATCTCAAGTGTCCCACCTTGAAGACAAAATTAAGGTTGAACTTTTTATATCAATTGATTTGCATACATCTCTGCTGAGCTTGTGCTACAGATCTAACAGGCACTGTTATATTCTGTGCTAATAGGAATATATACTTGAAAAACAAGGTAGATAAAATAAGTAAAGGTTTATTGTAAAAAAAAAACCAGTACAATAAGAATAAAGGCAACAGTTATGCACAAGGTCATCACAAGTCAATCCAGTAGTGAGGGCTACTATTGGAAGGTCGGTAGTTCTCGCATAAATTTGAGTCGTACTCAACAGATTCCAGCTAGTGTATTTACTAACCTCCCCATGCAATCAGATGTGGCACAAGGCCGAATTTAGTGTGGGACATCCAAGCCCATAGGCTCAGCCAAAAATTCCCATAGAACCCATGTAAAATGGGGTTGGGTAGCTGTTTCCCAAGACGAGACTCTGCCCTTCAGCATAGCCTCATCTGGGGATCTTCTCTGCTTGAAGGCAGAGAGTTTGACCAGCACAGCCGGAAAAGATCCCAGCTAGTCAATATTTACTACCCCCCCATGAGGGTAGATATGGTACAAGGCCGAGTTTAACGTGGGTTTTCCGAGAGCCTCATCTGGGTTCCTCTCTACCTGAAGGCAGAGAGTTCGACCATCTAGCTGGAACAGGTCCCAGCTAGTCAGTATTTACTAGCCCCAAACGTGGGTAGATGTGGCACAAGGTCGAGTTTTACGTGGGTTTTCCGTGTCCATAGACTCGGCCAAAAAACCCCCGTAGAACCCACATAAACGGGATCAAGTCAGTCTACGTCCCTGAACGAGACTACCCTTCTGCAGAGAGTTCGACCATCTAGCTGAAACAGATCTCAGCTAGTATATTTAGCTACCCCCCCCACGAGAGTTGCATGTGGCACAAGGCCGGTTTAACATGGGTTCTCTGAGGTCATAGGCTCGGCCAAAAACATTCCCTTTTGAACCCACATAAACGGGTTCAGCGTCAGTCTACCTCCCTGAACGAGACTCTTCCCTTTGGCGTAGTCTCGTCCAGGTTCCTCTCTGCCCGAAGGCAGAGAGTTCGACTGCTTAGCTGGAACAGATCCCAGCTAGTCTCTGTAGTCCATTGACTTACAGCTACTTATAGATAGTTAGTACCTATAGTGTAGTCACTCATGGGGGTGACAGGTTATTCCATTACATCAGGCACAAAATGAAGACAACATTGATTGATTTCTTTGTTTAATGGCATATCAATTCCTAATAGTTTATTTCATGCCAAAATTTAATTTTCTTGAGAGCTTTGAAGTAATAAAAATCTGTGTTATTCTGCTTTCACAACTGAATACATGGTAGATGATACCGAGTTTTTATTCATATACATGTTTGTGTGGACATGATTAATAGAGGCAGTGATGTGCTTGTTTTATGTTTTGATTGATTTAAGAAATTGTAGGATATTATATAGACTAATGGCATGAAAGAGTCCTTTCTTATTGGTTGTTTGATTTTGTTTGTCAGAATCAACCTCTATGGGTTATTTAATCCTGAAATCTAAATATTTAGTACACAATTTTATACTGTCAGAGTAAAGATATGTTTTTTTAGATATATATTTTGTAGATCATAAAATGTATTGTTGGTAATTTTACTATAAAAATGTATTGTAGGTTATTTTATTTTAAAAATGAACTTTTGGATTTTGTTTGGGGGTTCACTATTTGCCCATATCTGGGACCCTAACAGGTGCTACCACCCCAGGACAGGATAGACCTGAGAATGACAGCAATTAACAGATGGTTCCATGCTCCTCAAAACCTCCAATCTCTTGATCAGAGGCTTGCTGCTGGATGTAGTTTATCACCATACCCAGGATGATGAAAATGAGAAGGCATGTAGGTGTGAACATGAATTTATATGGACAAGAATAGTGAATGAAAAATAACTTTTATATTTTGATTAAGAAAAAAAAAAGAAAAAAAGAAAAAAAAAAAAAAAAGAAAAAGAAATTGATTCAATTCACTCTTTAAAAAGAGACTCTCACAGGTAGGAATGTGGCTATTCTGTTGCTACTTCCACAGAAAGTGCTTGGATGAACTGCATTCCTTAAGATCCGCCAGTTCTAAACTTCACAGCAAGGACCCACCATGCCACTCACATCAGCAAACAACCCACATACCCTCTGTATTCCATTGATAAGAAGTAAGTTCCACTCAAACAGCTTCTTCTGGCAAACCACTGCTCTGTGGAACCAACTCCCAAGAAAATGTTTCCCCAATCACTACAATCTTAACCTGTTCAAGATTCTGATATTTGGTCAGATTTTGGGTAGTAGGTAGAGTTAAGAACTTTTCAACTGCCCCTAATAGATGAAATAACCCTTCACTATTTCCCCTCCCCCATCTTCTGCCAATTGCCAATGAAAATGTAAAGATATTTCTGATGCAGAAACAGTTTTCTTCATTTCTATTAGGTTGGTGCAAAAATAATGACGTAATAATGTCGTTTTTTGACGTATTTTTTAACGTCAAAAAACGACATTATTACGTCATTATTTTTGCACCAACCTAATACTTTAAATAGACTTGAATCAATTTAGATCATCTGCATCAAGGAAAATGTTCAACCTTTCTGACTGTTAATACCATCAAATAACCAGATTAATATGAAATACCAAGTTTCAAGTCTATATGGCATTATTCCAATTATGCTCCTCATAATAAAAAAGGCTAAAATTAAACTGAAAAAAAAAAAAAAAAAAATTTAATTTCAATTTAGGCAGTTTAAATCTTTTTACCAAACATTTTTATGACACTGTATTCTTTTATTTTTTAAATTTTTTAATTCAGTATGGGTCATACTATTCCAATCTCAAAGTAAATGAAGTTATTAGTTTAAAGAGATTACAGTAATTTTCATGCTCTTTTAGTAGTTATATATGTAAATATAAAATTAAATGTACAATACAAATGGTTTTGCAGATTTATCTAACATTCAAACCAATAAAGAAAATGTTCTTTCAGTTAAATTAGTCGCAATAGCAAATTTAGCACACAAGATTTGTGTTTTGACAATAACATAGTCAACATTCCTTTATCTAGTAAAATTGAAAATCCCACTTAGATATTTATCTCTATAATCCCAACAGATTATCATTAAACACAGATCTAACCATGGCACAGCCAATAATCTTCTTTTTAGATTAAGCTCTCATAATTGAGCCGAAATGATAACCATTCTATTGTCAATAAATTCCAAATTATATATTGTGGATTTCCTACACGATATCTATAGGATAAATAGCGCTATATAGATAAAGCGTGTCTGCAGGCATACAAATGTCATTAGACAATGTTGACATCAAAGAATATAGGAAAGCCATGTAAAAAGTTGAAAGAGAAATGTTAGGCATAGCATATACCATTTCTGAAGAGAGTATAACTTACACTGACCTGACTCATAGCTTCATCAACAAGGCTAATTAATATACACAGATTCTTTTAGTTTCCTTACCTCCCAGTGATGTTTCAAGCTTTTACTTGAACGTTATTCCAAGGAAAGTAGCATGATTAATTTTCCCTCTATATATGGTTTGCTATGCCAGATTTTTCTCCTTCACCTTTGAATATAGCTTTTTCATATTCCTCAAGTCCTAACAAATCCCAGAATGATAATACTTCATTTCATAATTAGAGAGTGCACATTTATCGATCAATCTGTATACAACATCTTTTCTCTGATATAGACATATTTCTGGCTGTACAGACCTACATACATAACTGAGCATATATAGGTTTATTTTGAATGTGTATTATGATCATGAGACTTATAACCCCTGAGTATCTAAGAGGCACCACATGTACTGCAGCTACAGGAAAAGTGGTGTACTTTGGGAAAGATAACCTGACAGAGCCCAACCCTCTCCAGGCTGGTTTGAATTCTAAGTTTCCTTTCTCCTAGACGGGTTGCCACATAAATACTATAGAACCCAGTCTGTCCTACTATTTACCCATAGCTAGGGGGAGAAGAGTTGCATTCACAGCTTTCTTAAGGATATTAGCAGATAAGTGAATGTAATAGCTTTCACTGGAAATCGAACTTGGCTCTCTGATTCCTCAATCATAGCTGCTAACCATTACTCCACGATGCCTCCATGAATGTGTGTATGTATTAGTTGACATGAAGATTGTGTTTAAGCATGAAACAGACTTCCACTGCTTGGTGTTGACTTCAGTGTCCACTTTTATATTTACATATGCTCTACCTCTGATATTGATCCCTTTTACCCATAAATATTGCATACCTTAAAATCATATATATCTGAAAGAGTGACTTGTGGCATAAAGACAACTTTGACAAATCCTCATTTATGAAACACCCAAAGATGATTTAATATTTTATTATGTATGAGAGGATCAGAAAAAAAAATAACTATGATTTTGTATGCTGATTTTCAAGGCTAACAAATATCCCATCCTTGGATGATTGAGGGAACACAATATTTCTGCTGTCATTCACTCTCCAATTTTCTCTTTTTGTCAGCCTATGAATTGAGTATGCATGTGTGTATATATTTTTTTTATTTATTTGTTTAAATGTCATTTTTAAATGGATACTCATATTTGAATAGATGCTCTATTTTTATTTATTTATTAAACAGTACATTTATTTATTTACATCTACCAGCCTGAATATTGGAGAAATCTTGTTAGAAAAATATGCATCCTCTGGCAGGATTCATTAGATCTGACATGCCTTAGACCAACTTGCCCACATAGAACCTCCTGATCAAAAGCACCATTCAGGCTTTGATTGTGCGCAAGAGGACCTATGTGGCATAATTGGTCTAAAGCACGTCAGCTCTAATGACAGTTTCTCCTCAAGGGAATGGTTTGAATCCTACCAGAGGATGCATATTATTCTAACAAATTTTCTCAGATATTCAGGCTGGTAGATGTAAATAAATAAATATACTGTTTGATAAATAAATAAAAAGAGAACATCTATTCAAATATGAGTATCCATTTAAAAATAATGTTTAAACAAATAAACTTAAAAAACTGTCAAATTTAATTAATTTCCTAAAAATATTTTTCTAATTTGTGTATTTAGGCAGCAAATTCTCTTTTAGGCATGTCTGATTAAATAAATTACAAACATTATGTCTGCTTATTTTTAGCATAATCTGTTCATATTCATGGTTATTTTTCCATGTATTATAATCAAATGATGCAAGAAATGCACTGTAACAGTGAAAAATCACTTATTTCCCTCGTACTTGCCATCTCTTTCTGAGATCATCATCATGGGTGCAACTGGTAAGGCAAAAACTATGTGTAACTATCCATTACTGAATTTTTTCTTTTTGCATTTAAATGCAATGGCTTGCAGTTATGCTTTAGCATTTATTAGAATGTGAAAAAATTATCCATTATGGAATTTTTTGTTTTATGTTGGAATGTCATGGTCAAGCATGCACTACAGCATGAAAACTGTTCTTTTTATAGGCATTTTAGGAAATTATTACAGTATTCGTAGCTGATTCTATTCAGTATTGGCTTCAATTTTTTAATGTAGATAGCTTTGAGGATCTGTAGTTTTAATTTATTTTCTTGGTGTAGGATAGCTGTGTTATCAATGGCTATTTTTCTATATTATGAATGTGGACAGGAATGTTGGTGTAAATGATGCACAATGGATGAATGGTCAGACGTGTAGAGTAAGACGTCTTGGTAATGTAGCTGTTGTATATCCAACATATATATTTCTTTTTCAGTTGGAGATACATTATCCCAAAGGACACTTGAATTGATATATAATGTTAGTTTTATGTAATACATTTGGTGGGGAGGAGATATGGCAAATAATTAAATTGGTTGTATTGTATTTTGTATAATATATGATTAATTTTATTTTTCTGTGAGATAATGATATATATTTTTATATATCAAGAACAGTATTGGAGAAATTGTATGATAAAGTGGAAAAAGTTTACTTGTGATGCGGTTTGTTTTTCTGGACTTCAGACTAAATTTGTTATGTTGGTAGGACTTGCATGTGTATGACAAAGGAATGCTGGCAATTTTAGAATTTTTTTTTTTTTTTCTTTTTAATCTAAACCGAATTCATTTAGTGTTTCTTTTTCTCAAAAGTGATGGAAATAACAAAGAAAAAAATTGTAAATGAATTCAGCTAGATAAAAAACATTCTAAAATTCTTGGCACAACTGTTGTGCACATGTGTAGTCCTACCAACAAATTTAGTCCGATGAAATCATGAAGGATGAAACGCATCACAAGTAAACTGTTCCACTTTGTCATACATATATACATATTATGTGTGTGAACAAAATATCACAAATAGAACACTTGTTTCTACCTGATCACTACTTGAATGGGTGACTGTTTAGATAGACTGGGATGGGGTAAACCACCTATAGCCTGATTATGTATTAGTAAATAACTAATGAAATACAATTCTTCCAACAATGTTCAAGAGTAAAACAAAATCCTTCAGTGGATTATAAAAAGAACAAATTATACTATTCAGATTTAATAAGTAATTTTTTTTTTAATCAATTCTCCCCAAGCAAGGTGATAATGCCACTAAGATGCAAGGGGCTAATAGGACAGAAAGAGAATGAGAATACTTTAAAAGGAACCAGAAATCACATCCTAAACAGAAAACAAGTGAAAAACCTCTACTCCTGTTCAAAAGACAAAGGCAGAGTGTGAACCGGATGATTGGTCTTGAAATAAATTTGCTTGGAAAATTTGTCTAGAATAGATTTCAAAATGAAATGCACAAAGTTGATCCATTAAGTGCAAATGATGAACGTTTCTGATACAATGGGTCATCAGTTGCCTAAAGAGAGAAATCTGTGCATTTAAATATTATTAATATTTCTTGTGTTTAATCACTCTCATATAAGTGTGATCTTCATTTTTTATCATTCTTAGCATTGGTATAATAAACTAAAAGGACATTTTTAGCCATATTGTGAAGATTTTAAACATTTGAATGAATGAATTCATTAATTTCTAATAAAATGTTTACATGAACATATGTAAAATATTAAATAAAAGATACCTTTTTTTTAATTAAGTGAGATAGACATATACTAATATAGTTGATAATATCTTTTGATAATTCTAATCAAATTAAATAATCTTGTTTCAGGAAAAACTTACCATTCAACTGGAATCAATAACACTTGTGGAAAGTTTCCATATTCCATGTATGAAATAAATTTCATTAACTTGCAAGAAAACATGAAAATGAATCCATAAATATTTATTATGATATAAACTTGAAAAACAAGTAATAAATGTAAGAAAAATGATTTTATGTATTTTTTTTATTTACTAATTCAGCTTTATTTAGGACTTGCTTGTGAGCTTATTTTTATTGGAGCGAAGAGTAACATTAAAAAGAATTTTATGAAACGTTTTTTTTGTTACATCAGGTTACAGTGGTTTGACAACTCTGCAATGAAACAGGAATGTTGAATATACACAATACATCCCTTTAAACTACTATATATATATATATATATATATATATATATATATATATATATATATATAGAGAGAGAGAGAGAGAGGGGGGAACATGCTCATGAAATAAAAATACTAATTTAGAATTTTAACAATACTTCAGCATAAATTTTTTTTTTTTTTTGAATTAACAAGAAAGTTTTTTTTCTCCTTTTTTTTTTATGTTACATGAAACAATAGAACAAGGTGATTGCCATAAATGTTAGATATGCTTTGTGTGGTTTTTGCCAGGACAGAATTAATTCTGTTGGAAAATGAAAGCATTTAAATATAAATAGAAGAACTATTTTTCTTGAAAACATTTTATAAAAACATGAAAATTGGTTTATTATTTTCTTTAAATTATATCTATATAACAACATAAGTTTTTTTTAACCTTTTAGGATAAATATTTGAAAATTTAACCCATTACTTGCTAAACATACAAGAGAGATTTTCATAATTTTATTAACTCTTAATTGCGTTGAAATGTTTTGGCTCTCAAACTGCAACAAAAAAAAGATAGTCATAACAAATCCACAAAGAAAGGCAAGAACTTCCAATACCGTTATGACCATGATAACTTTTCGTTCATCAGATACATGCGTTAAAATAACATGTTTATCTTTCTACTGACAATTTGATGTGACTTCAGTATGTCTATTGCACTGTAGGGTCAAAAAAGTGTTTTGTAAAGTTACTGCTTAATCTAACCAAAGGTTTGGCTGTCCACAGTCTAGACTGAAACACAGGCAAAACCTTTCAGATATTAAGTAGGTGCTGTTCAGAGTTCAAATCAATAGTTATGCCCATCAAGTTAGTAGTGTACAGGGAATTTGGTGTATTTGATACCTTTGTATATAAAATTAAAATAGCCTTCAGCCCCCCTAGTTATATTTGTAAATAAGATATAGTCAGATCAATTTTGTCACACACACACATATTATATATATATATATATATATATATATATATATATATATATATATATTATATATATATTAGTTGGATTGATGTGAGTTTGCGACCCTGGGTTTCACACTATTTGTGATCATTAGACAAATTGATTAAATTTTTGATTTATATATGGTTGTGTATATCGGTGCTTTTATGGAAGTGGGAGGAAAAATTGTTGTTGGAACACCACTCATACTTACGCTAACATACATACATGCATGTACACTTATTGACGTAAGCAGACACACACAGCGTCAATGAGTGCACGTGCATGTATGTATGTATGTATGTTTGCATAAGTAGGAGTGGTGTTCCAACAACAATTTTTCCTCCCACTTCCATAAAAGCACCGATATACACAACCATATATAAATTCAAAATTTTAAAATGGATCAGTTTGTCTGGCAATCGCAAATAGTGTGAAACCCAGGGTCACAAACTCACATCAATCCAATTAAATATGTTAGCTCTAACACTGATATTGAGCACTTTCCAATAAGTACCGTGCATATATAATATATAAATAATATAAAAAATTGCTTATATATATATATATATATATATATATATATATATATATACACACACACACACACGTGTGTGTGTGTGTGTGTGTGTGTGTATAAAGACAAAAGGAAAACTTATCTTAGCCAACGCATCCTCTGATGGACTACATCAAGGCAAATGTAAGGATTTTATTTTGCAACAAATATTTATGAACAAAAGTAAAAATGCCAGCTTTTCAAAATTTTTAAATTTAAGAGATGCTCCTAAATATTCATCAGGTTAACTGAAAAGTATAGATAAATTATGGAAGATGCTAAGTGATGTAATTTATTGTCTAATAAACAGAAGTGAGAAAATGATGATGTTGAATATTTTTCTTTTATAATTAATATTTTAATTATTTTAGTATGGTATAAATTATATATTTTTTAAATAACAGGAGATATATATCAAATACGTTTATATTACAATGAATCATTCATACAAAAAGTAGATTAGTAAAGTTAATGATATAAAATGGCAAAATCCCTTACAAACAAAATTTTAAAAGGTGCATTAACCTACAAATCACTATGAATGTTATGATCCTTGTTTTTAAAAATGAAATATTAAATTGCATATTAAAAGAAGACCTTATACAGCTTATAATTTTTTAAAAACAAGGATCATAACATTCATAGAGTGATTTGTAGGTTAATGCACCTTTAAAATTTTGTTTGCAAAGGGATTTCACCATCTTATATCATTAACTTTACTAATCTACTTTTTGTATGAATGATTTATTGTAATATATATGTGTGTGTGTGATACAATGTTTTGTGACAAGGTGTGTCAGTCTGTTGTGAGACAACAACACCACATGATTGAACATAGTGACCGGTAAGTTTTCAATATAGGTAACACAGACAAACTTGCTTGCCACATGTATAAGAGAGGTTGTAAAAGTGAAGCTGACCTTAAGAATAACTAATGGGCCCATAACAGAGTGTTAACTCACATAATAAATGACAGAAAGAATAAAATTCTTGAATGAATAACACAAAAAAGCTCCCAAATGAAAAGGTGGTCTTTTTCTGCAAAGAAGTGACTAATCATCATGATATAATGTGTTTGTATTGAAACAACTGCTGCAATAACAACAACAACAACAACAGCAGTACACCTAACAAAGCCCTCCTGAGAGGTTTACATTTGGTTCAGATAATGGTTTGGGAGCCCACAGCAGCATTAGTACTAACTTATGGTACACCACAAGTTTTGCTAGTTCTGTCACATTGTAAGAGTACCAGCTGCAAGTAGAGGCAGTTCATGCATCTCTTGAAGCCTCCTTTGAATTGAAAATCAGTCTGATTTATCAAGGTTAAGCTAGAAATGGCATCCAACTACAACAGGATAAGCATTAGTCAATAAAGCCAATATTTTTACACCCACCCAGACTGAGCCATTCATTAATAAGTATGCAGTTCAGAAAAAAAAACAAAAAAAACAATGAAAAATAAGAAACAAATGAAAAATTCATATAATTAATAAAAGGAAACATAGCTGTGAATATATATATTATCCCTCACCCATAGCCTGGTTCATTTTCCTGCACAATGCAATGTGTGTGTGTGTGTGTGTGTGTGTGTGTGTGTGTATATATATATATATATATATATATAATCTCACATTGTGAATGATATTTTTCTAACAGGATTTTTCAAATATTTAGGATGGAAAATGTAATTAAATAAATATACTGTTTAATAATAAAAACAGAGCATCTACTCAAATATGAGTACCTATTAAAAATAACATTTAGACAAATAAATTTATATATATCATTTCACCCCAAGCAAGGCATCAAAGGACCTAAAATACAAGAGGTTACTGAATGTTAGAAAATATGAGAAAAAAGAAACTATTAAGAAAAGCGAACAATAAAAGAACAATTAAGAAGACAAAAGATAACGATTGACATGACATTTAAATTTTTGGAGATCAAAGTTGATTGGGAAACAAATCAGAAGCAACTCCCACAAGCAAGAAGTGTGATAGAAGAAACTGTTAGCATAGTATTTACAGTTACATCTAACCATTTCAAATGTAAACTGATGAGACATTACCACCAATCTAGTACTGTGCTTAAATTCATAAAATTTAGGTACCATAGAAGAAAATTCACCAGAACAATTACCATGAAAGTATAGAAAAGGCACAGTGAAGCTACATTACCATGGTGGGAAAGAGACTGAAGCTGAGATGCCATGTCAAGTCTAATAACATTGCTGATTCTTTGGATTTTATTAAGAATCTCTAAATATATAGCAGGAGAACCAGACCAGATATGGCAGCAATGTTCAAAGCAAGGACAAATTGTACACTTATAAATATGTAAGAGATTGTAGAAAGAATATTGGTTAGTACAACACAGTGAACCAACTTTCCTAGAAACCAACCTAGCAATTTATTATAATCTTTCCACTCCATGTCAGCAGAAAATGTTAGTCCAAGAAGGTGCAATAAGCCACTCTCTTGGAGGTTAGCATCAGCCATGCTGATAGAAAGCAGAAAGGGTCCACTCAAATAATTAAAAGAGAGCAGTTTTGTTTTAGAGGTATTAAAATTAACAATCTTGTAGGCTATTTTCAGGATCAGCTGCCAATTTAACCTTATTGAATGAATCTGAATTACTATTTAGACAAAAGTAAATAGTTGTGTCATCAGCATAGATACGAAGTTGAGAACTGATGGCACATATATATGTCTGGCGATACCAAAGGGCATGAAACCCAGGGTCACAAACTCACATCAATGTAACTAAATAGGTTAGCTCTATCACTGATATTGAGCACTTTCCAATAGGTACCACGCATATATATATATATATATATATATATATATATATATATATATATATATATATATTGAATGAGGAGAGGAACTATCATCATTGTATGATGGACCAAGGTGGAAATCAGGTTAATCTTATGGCATTTTGGAACAAAAGAATTCCAGTTAGTGTACAGAGCTGTGAACGTAGGTTTGTGATAAATGCAGGTAATAAAGAAACCATCTCTACATTTACCAAGCAAATCCAAGAAAGGTAAAGTACAATTATTCTCCACTTCCATGGTAAATTGCCAGGATAGATGAAGGGAACCGAGTTGAGTATGAAAGGCCATAGCATTGTTCATGGAATCAAAGATGAAAAACATGTCATCAACGTAGTGTAAATATACATGGTTTCACACCATTTCTCAAACAAAAGTTGCATGTAGAAAGTGACAAAAATGTTGGATAATACTGAACCCAAAAAACTACACATCGAAACTCCATTTGAAGGAGTCAGATCCTGATTTTTTTGCTTGGCAGTCTTTACCAGTCTTCATCTGGTTTAGTGATACAAATATCACTTCTAGTTTTTAAAAACTTGAGTCTTTAAAAACTAGAAGTGATATTTACATCACTAAACCAGATAAAGTCTCTGACATGACAATTTTAAAAAGTCAGGATTTTATTGATAAAATGGAAGTCACTTTACATGATTCCTCTAAGTTTAGGAAGATTGGTTCTGTAAATGTATGTGAGAATACCAACAAAATAGAGGCATGAAAAAAGGGATGGTTACTTTCTGTACATAAAAGTAACATGATTTCCAAGAATGTGTACAATCATTTTTCCAACATCCATGATTGTATTATTTACCCAAGGTACATAAGGACAATGTGCCTCTCAGACCCATTCTTTCTATGATTGGTTTTATGCAACACAAATTGGCTAAATTTGTTAGAAATTTGTTCTAAAGAAAAACTAGTATCATCTGACGTTGCTAGTCTACCCCTTCAAGACACTGTACAAATATGTTCTGACACTCTGTATAGGGGCTGCTTGGGTGCTACTTTAATTCCAGAAGCTCTTTTTTGGAGTTTATACATTTAGCAATGAAAGGAATTGAGTTTAGTTTTTTGACAATATTATGTACACCCAAATCAATGGGGCTTCAATGGGTAATCCTTTGGGTCCAGTATTAGCCAACATTTTTCTTGGTTTCTACAACTTTTGTTTGAGAAATGCCATAAACACAATGTTTATTTATGCCACATACACATATACACACATGAGCATATTATGAATAACATTTCACATATAAAAATCATAACTTCATATGTATGCACCCCCCTACACACACGTGTGTGTATGTTTATAAACAGAATATAAGTGTTTATAAAGAGAAGTAAAAAGGTCATTAATTTTTAAATTTAAGAATGTCTATAAATAGACATCAGGTTGACTGAAAGTCAAGGTAAATTTATATTTTGATAAGATTTGATAGCTTCACTCACAAGAATTTTCTGTCATTTAGACTATCGGCTCTTACCAAAAACTAAATCTGCACCATAGATTTTTTTTCAAATATCTCCTTTCCAAAGAGAAATACTCCTTTCCCAAGCCAACATACATGACTATAAAATGTTTTAAAAATCAAAAGGAAACAATTAAATTCAAAAAATTTAAAACATAATACATAAATGAATTTCTCAAACTAAAATAATATAAATAAGTACATTATAAAAAAAAATTCAACAACATCAATAACATTTACTCCCTTTCATTTATAAACATTAAATTATATCGCTTAACATACTCCATAATTTAACTCAAATTTTAATTTAAACTGACGTATATTTCTGAGCATTCTTAAATTTAAAAATTCTAACAAAAAAAAAAAAAAAAAAAAAAAAGAAGAGAAGAGATTTCTGTTTATAAATACTTGTTACAAAATAAAATCTTTATATTTGTCTTGATAAAGTCCATCAGAGGATGAAATATGTCAGCTAAGAAAAGTTTTCCTTTCGTCTTTATCCATATTGTTTTTTAACAGATATACTTTCAGTTATATCTGAATTTTTTTACACACTCTCTCTCAGACAAAAGTTGGAGAGAGGCACTTTCTGGAATTAATGGCAAATTTCATGCTTTCTTTGCTTTAATTAACTCCTACTAAGCTAAGAGGCTGAAACTATTTAACCTTTTAGTGTATGGCATCCAATATTTTAGAGGTGGAGTGACCCAAAATTTAAAATCAGTCAACCCTCTGATTACTATTATCCAGCGAGGTAGATTGGCAACAAAAAGAACAAATATTTTAAGGAAACTTTATGCAGTAATAAGTTAATTTAATTATTAAATATATAATAAAACTTCAGGAAGATAAATTCCCCAACTCTGGCCCAAAGCAAATTAGTAAATTAGTTTTGAAAATGCTATGCAACCTTTAATTTTCAGGAGATTCTTCAAAAGGGATGTGTGGGTGTGTGTGTGTGTGTGTATATATATATATATATATATATATATATATATATATATACAAAAAAAAGTTTCATTAAAAACAACTGACAAGGTACTGCAGTTAAGTTTTTTTTTTATTTAATTTTTCTTGTGTTCTTATATGCTTTTTCTTTTCTGGGCATAAATTATGTTGAAATGTAAAAATTGTCTGAACATCCTGAATGTCCAACTGCTTTCAGCTATATTTTTAGCCATTATTAAGGATGATTTTATTTTTACTTTTAACTGAATATATGGATTTTTTTTTAGGTACATATTTAGAGTTATAGGAATGTTTTATTATTCAAACACTGTCAGTACATTGAAAAATAAAACATTCCTATAACTCTAGATACATACATAAAAAAAAAAAAAAATCCATATCAGTCATCAGTTTTTTGTTTTTTTTTTTAACAGTATAGAGAAATTTCTTGATGTTATGAAGGGTGAGAAGAATGAATGTATTTTCATTCATTCTTTCAAGCCTTGTTCAGACAGAATGTTTCTCTGGTTCCAGTTTCAATAAAACAAAAGTGATGAAGATAAATCTCACAAAAAATACAATACTTTGTTCAAAAGAAGCTTATTTCTCATATTGGAAACAGCATTAGTTTCCTTCACAAGATAAATGCTAAGGTACACAGGATTCTTGATGGTTTTATCCAATTCCCTATATGAAATCAAAAAGGTTATCCATATAAAAGGAGGCAAAAGCAAATGACAGTGAATAGAAGTGATTCAACAATGAACTGTTTTTCATATTGTGGCATAGCTTAAGGTAATATTATTATGGACAAACAATATTCCTTCATAGAAACAGTATATGCAGTGTGCAATCATAGAAATACTTTTTAGTAATTCATGGGCCCAGATCCCAAGGAATGATTAGTAGAAAAGATAAAGTAGAAGAACATAAAAATTTTAGAGAAAAGTATTCATCTAGAAAAAAAAGCAATGATCTCCAAAATTCAAAAGATAAATCTCAATGCATACCAAGAATACATAAAAAAAATAGTTTTACAGTTCTATGGCCGTTGAAGTTTTTGCCAAAAACACATCAGTGATATTATTGAAAACAAAATTCACATACCAAGGACAACAGTTCCAAAAAGCAATTTTATGGTAATCTTCAAAATAAATAAATAAAAAAAATAGACAACTTAATTAACATTTTTAGTGGGTATTAAAATCACGAAAAACAGGAAATCAACCAAGTTTTATGTGAGTTGATTAAACCTTGAAAAGGTCAGTTGGTTAACAAAACAAGAAAAGGAAAGAAAAATATCTAAATTTTTAAGTTCAAAGTATGTCACTAAATGGAAAAAAAAAACAAAAAACTAATATACTAATGTTGTGTGTTACTCTTATTTTACATGGAAATATTATGATAGAATACAAAGGACCAGATTATATTGGAAGGGAAAACATTTTTTTTCAATGAAAGTTTTTATAGATAATGTAGTTTATATATCATATTAATCTCACATTGAGCTTTTTAGCAAAGCAAAGACAAAAATTAAATCCAGTAAATACTTGTTGGATCTTGATTAAAATTTCTACTGATGAAAATACATTTTTGAAAGTTTGTTAAAAAATAGATTAAAATCTTCACTTGCCTCTCTTTCCTAGCTTTTACAGATTACAGTTGTTAATATGCAATGATGAAAGGAAGTATCACTTGTACTAGGTTTTTTTATTTAATCCATAGATTGTTAGGACTATTAAAAATATGGGTTAACAAAGTTTCAGATAATCAAGGAATAAATATTATCAAAAAATATATAAAAAATATTGTATTTCCTTAATAAAATTACAGTTTACAATACAAAGCTGATGTCAACACTAAGTCATATGATATAAGTCATACGATAAGCAAAGTACAACTATTCAATATTGAATGGCTTACAAGACTCATTTGTTAAAAACATGTAAAAGCCAATAGAAGATGAAATGTCAAAACCAGTGTAGATGATGCAGAATCACATTTCAGAATGAGAGAAGTGGTCAGTCCTGTGATATCTGATAGAACAGGAATCAGTTTCTACCCTTAATGCTTGTAGTTCAAGGAGACTACAAAAGAAATTTAGCTGGCTGAAGAGAAAAAAATGGTTAGCTTACAATTATTACAACCATCAAAACAAGGAACAAGCAAGGAAAAATGCATACAAATAAGGACTGCTAATATAATGTGATGTCAAACAAATGGAATCATATGTTTGCTGATAAAAGCAAGATATCTTCCTGCTTATACCAGACAACTTGAAATTCTAAGTCAATTGCATTCAAAAGAACTAGGTGACCTCAAGATTGCAATATTTTAAGAATTATACATGGCAGGAATAAGTGTGAAACAGTCATTACCAAACCCATAAAAAAATTGAAGGAAAAGCCAATAAAAATAAACAATTTCAGTACCAAACATTATCATGCATATTAGAATACAAAATGGATTTAAATTGTAGTCATTCCACTTGAAATCACATGAAAAAGAGTACACCAACTTAGTCATTTGAGCATTTAAAAAAATATCAAATAATTTATGAATCCTTTTATGGAAAATATTCAAGGGATCCTTCAATGTCAAGAATGAATATTTGAGAACATAACTTGGAAAACATGACTGGCAAATCTATGAAAGGTTTTGCCAAATTTAGTATAAACTTGCTTAACCAACATCAGGAACAAAGAAATATATTAAGAGGTCATAAGATGAGGTAAAAATTATATCAAAATCTTAGAATTTTTATTTTGTGATAGAAAATCAAAGATGTATATTATTAGCACACTTCATATTTGTAGCAAAGATGTTTTTGGATGCCTGTTTACAGTGTCATCAGCTGATGAAAGCACTGCTTCAGTTGTGTTTGCCTCGATATGCACTACACATGCATTTATATGAATACAGACTATATACATTATTATTTTTTGTTGATTATTATTATTACTACATTTACTTGTATTTATAATGTTCATTCATAGTTTGTTAATTCATTCTTTTTAGATTTTTTGTTTATTTTACTCATTTTATTTTCATTAAAATATTTTATATATATATATATATATATATATATATATGTATGTGTGTGTGTGTGTGTGTGTGTGTGTGTGTGTGTGTGTGTGTGTGTAAACCCAGAAATCATCACTGTAGTGTTAATTTCTATGTCCATACTCTTCTCCCAGAAATATAATTCTGTCTCTCTAAAGAAAAGTCCAAGTGATTTACCTGGTTAGCTGACTCAGGAGTTTTGTATTGACATCAAATGTCTGGCCATAATGTGTGTTTCAATGCAAAACTCTTAAGGCACCTAACCAGGTAAATCACTTGAACTTCTAATTTATTGAATATTATATGTCTACTTAATACGGAGTGCATTTTGGCAGAAATTCTAACCTGAAAGAAATAAACACACAAAATACTTGTAATTTTCACATATTTTTTTTCAGTTGTATTGTTATGTATGATAAAAAATATAGTTTTAAGCTATGCTATACTTATGGGTAAAAGTTCTCAATATCAAAGATAGAGTGTATGTAAATATAAAAGTAGATACTGAGGTCAACATCAAGTGACAACAATGTTTCATGTTTTTTTGAATGCAATTGTATTATCCTCACATTTATTACGCGAGTGGTAACGGTCGTTTCTAATTATTCTAGGGACAAAAAAGATGACAAAAAATTGTGAATTCAAATGTGGTTATTTGTTACTATTTTACAGTGTTGTTTGGTAACTTTTTACTTTGTTGATTATTATTATTACTTCATTTACTTGTATTTATAATGTTCATTCATGGTTTGTTAATTCATTTTTTTTAGATTTTTTGCTTATTTTACTGATTTTATTAAAATATTTTTTTTTATTTTTATTAAACAATAAACATCAAGATCATACAACAGACCCTTACTACTCATAAGGAATCAATGACCAGCATAAATAGTTAAGCCAAAATACAACACAGTCATGGCCTGAAGATTGCATTGAAGTATGAAACAAACTGATACTGCTTGGTGTTAATGTCCACTTGTGTGCATTTTATATATATATGTATACACACAGAGTTACATCAATAAGTACATAGCTTAATGATGAAAATGTAATTATTTTACACAAAAAATATTTCTAATATAATCTCCTTTCTTGTCAATGCACTTAATAGTAATTATACAATGCTTCTTTAGGGACCTTATAAATATAGGATTATACAGTGAAAGTTTTAGATCAAAGTTCTGCTTATAACTGTATAAGCCTGCTTATTGATATACCCATAGACATGTGTATATGAAATTGTAACACTGACATAAAAAAACAAAAACAAAAACAAAAAAAAATAAAAAAACATATGAATAAAGATGAAAACATACATGCCAATGTACAAAGACTGAACATTTTTCCAATTTATTCTAATTAGGGAAAGTTCTTTTGACTTGTCAATTTTCAATTATTTTTGCTAATTTGACTAATTTTACTATGCCCAGTTAGAGAACAAGACATTTCAGAATTGTTTTTACTAAAAAAAAAATCTTAATTCACAAAGACTGAAATGCTTGTATTAAAAATGTCAGTAAAAAAATATTATCTAAAAGAAAAAGAGAAATCTATTAAACTTAAAAAATACTTGATGGGAAATAAAAACCACTTCCCCCCACTCCAGGTATTAGAAATTTGTGATAAATGCATATAGAAAAAAAAAATCGTTTTTGTGGTAATGAAGCTATATTACAGCAGAGGGAAAGTGACTGAAGCCAATATGCCAGATCAGAACCAATGGTATTGCAGATTCATTTTTGAATTCTATTAAGAATCTCAGAATACATAGCAGAAGTACCAGACAAGATGCAGCAGTAATATTTGAGACAGAGATAAATAGTATACTTATAAAAGTACAAGAAAATTCCAGTAACATTTAATATAATATCCAAATTTTTTAAATATACTCTGCTGAAATGAAAGAGGATCTTATATGCTATGAAATTCTGTGATAAAATTAACTACTTCACAAGAGGACAACATTCAAGCATTGAGTC
The DNA here is from genome assembly GCA_963932145.1 of Acanthosepion lycidas. Taxonomy (NCBI): domain Eukaryota; kingdom Metazoa; phylum Mollusca; class Cephalopoda; order Sepiida; family Sepiidae; genus Acanthosepion; species Acanthosepion lycidas. The sequence continues at coordinate 5,514,164 of OZ010594.1, read as the reverse complement.
ATTTCTTTTCATGGTCATAATGTTGTTAAATGATTTAATTGACTGTATTAAACTGGAAGCTTTGTATATTTCAGTACAATCACAGAAAAATGTATTTTGCCTTTCACAAAGGAAAAAAAACAAAACAAAAAGCTTTTACAGTAACCTCTGAAAACCTAAATTTGTTAAATATTTATGAAATAAAAGAAAAATATTAAAATATTTCAATCAATACTGAAAAAGGTATTTGAAGATCTTATTTACATTAAATTTATTTATTTATACAATATAGTCAATAAAAATGATATAGGCTTCTATTGGTACAACTGTCTGATAATCTTAAGAAAATGTAACAAAACAAAACATACAAAATCAGAAAAACAACCATAAAAAGTTTTTAAAAAATTAGATTTGACAGACATAAAAACTAACTTAAAAGAAGTAGATTTCCCAGATGTCACCTTCAATCTAAGAAAAGGCACATATCAACCATACAGAAAGCCTAATAGCAAACCACTGTATATTCACACATCTTTCAACCACCTGCCATCAATAATCAAGCAGATGCCACAATCAATTAACCATAGGCTGACAATTCTTCCAGTGAAACCATCTTCAACAAAACCAAGAAAGACTATGAAATGGTCCTGAAAGATAGTGGATTCCTGGCAAAACTCACATACACACTACTAAAAAGCCAAAAGGAAAAGAAACATCAGATGGTTCAACCCAACTTACAATAAAAACATAAAAACAAATATAAGTAAATGTTGTGGTAGGATCCACCTAATTTGCATAGTGGAGTACCGACCATATAAATATGGTTGGTACCGGGAAGAGAGTGAAAGGAATCGAGAAATCCAACCAGAGACTCTGCCCGACTGCGACTCAGTCAACACACATTCCAGGAACGGTCTTCCCAGGAATATACAAAAGACTATATGTAAATATCGTGTACACTTTCTTGTTTCAATACATTTTGTTCTAAGTACATTTTGTGTTGCATTATTATTCCATGCATTAGTCAAGTTTCAACAATGGCGACGAGGTAGAAAGAACCATACGAAAAAAAGAAAAGAATTAATAATTGATAGCTTTCAACAATTGGGACAAGTCATTGAAGAACCCAGGCTGAAGGAAAAAAATTATTAATTAAAAGTCCAACATCTAACGGAACAGCGAAGGATTCTGAATTTCTGGATATTTAGAAATCGTTAAAGGACGACTAAGCATAAGGAACATTCACTCAGAAAAATTTGAAAGGTGTCGTAAAACGAATAACGGTGATTTTAAACTGAAAAAGTTATCTACAACGAGACACCAGTTAAAAAAAAAAAAAAACTGGCCGACTACAAAAACGTGCATGGAATTAAAAGGCGCACAAATACACCGTGTCGATTTTGAAAGGTAACGAACTTTTAAAAAAATTATTATTTGTTTGCTCAACAATATTTTATAGTGACGAATTTACTTCTGATCAGAGGTTTGTCATTGAAATACGCGAACAGAAGTAATAATAAAAAAAAAATACCAAAGTTGATTATCACGGGCTTGAATGTAAAAGCAAGACATCAAATAAAAAAGTCGTAAGTTGTTTTGATTTTTCTGGTCAGCTTATATTATATCCATAGATACACAAATTAAAGGTATATTCTTTGTTGCATGAACACTATCAGCTAAAGATGGATGAATTATCCAAAGTCATATCTGAATTATTCAAATCCCAGCAGTTGAGTCAGGCTGAATTATTCAAATCCCAGCAAAAATATCAAGAAAAGCAAGAGGAAAGACTTTTAGAAATTCAAAAGTTAATACTGGAGAAATTAAACAACAATCAGGCAAATGAGGGAAATTCTTCATATTCTAATAACACCATATTTAATTCGCTGGAAACTTTCAACTATGTGCCAGACGAAGAAAAAGCGTACTTTAAACGATATAAAGATATTTTCTACACAGACTGTGAAAACTGGTCGAATTCAAGAAAAGTCAATCTATTACTAAGAAAGCTAGGTACAGCAGAACATAGCAAATTTGTAGATTTTATTCTACAGAGAAGAACGAATGAATTAGAATTCTCGGAAACAGTGAAATTGCTAAAGGAGCTCTTTGGAGCAAATATGTCACTTTGGCATAAGCAATGGTTATGCATGAATGTCACTAAATCAGGATTACTTAACATATGCATCTATAGTGAATAGACATTGTGACAATTTCAGATTGGCAGAGATTACGGTTGAAGAATTCAAGTGTTTAATTTTTGCTCAAGGACTGGTATCCAGTAAGAGTGCCGAAATAAGACGTAGAGTTTTGTCTAAACTCGAATCTGAACAAACCCTGAAAAAGTTAGCAGAGGAGTGTCAGCGGGCCATAAGTTTTAAAGAAAGAGTCTCAAAAAATCGAAGAAGCTGGCATTGCTTATATTAAAAAAATAAAAAAAAAAGTCAAATTACCCATCAGAAAAAAATTGGAGTAAAAATTCGGCATATTTTAAAAATAGACACAAATTAAATAAGAAGAACGAGGAGGAAAAAAAGGTTACACCATATAATTGCAGACGTTGCAACGAAAGACACTGGGAGGTAAATTGTCCATATAGAAATAAGAAATGTTTTGTGTGCCACAAGAAGGGACACAAAGGATCGTGTTGTAAAACGAAAAAATTCAATAGCCGAATTAGACAAACAAATTCGAATATCAAATCAGATAGAGATTTGAGGAAATATGTGACGACTGAAATATTTAAAAAGAATATCAAATTTCAACTCGATTTGGGTTCAGATTTAACAATGAACTATAAAACATGGAAAATTTTAAAAAGGCCTACAATAATGAAGTCAACGAAACACGCTCGAATGGTAACTTGAAAGTAAATTAACTTCGAAGGCAAGGTTGTACTTCCCATGAAATTGAACGTGATCGTTAAAAAAATAAAGGTTTTCATTCTGAAAAATGGAGAAAACTTGATGGGTACAGATTTTATTGAAACGTTCGAATTGTGGGATAAACCGTTAAACTCTTTCTGCAGAAAAGTAGAAAGTAATACGCAAACAAGTCAGGACATTAAAGATGAATTAAAGAAAAAGTTTCCGGAAACCTTCACACCTGGTCTTGGAAGATGTAACAAGTTTGAAGCTAAATTTGAATTAAAGGAAGATACTATGCCAATTTTTAAAAAGAAACGTAACGTGCCTTTCACAAGTGTAGAGAAAATTAACAAAGAACTTGATAGGTTGGAAAAAATGGGAATTATTTCGAAAGTAGAATCTAATTCATGGGCTGCGCTGATTGTGTGCATAAAAAAGAAATCAAACCAAATCAGAGTGTGTTGATTTTTCGACAGGGTTGAACTCGGTAATCAAGGACTACCATTACCCGTTACCGAGTCCGGAGGAGATTTTTAACAAGCTAAATGGTGGAGTTATATTTTCAAAAATCGACTTATCAAATGCCTATCTCCAGATTCCCGTCGAAGAAGAATGTTCGAAATTACTAGGGATAAACACGCATAGAGGGTTATTCAAGTACAACAGGCTTCCTTTTGGTATTAAAGTGGCACCAGCCATTTTTCAACAAGCTATGGACGTCATGTTGAATGATTTAGACTGTGTGTGCGCCTACTTAGACGACATTATAGTAAGGAGCGAAACCGTCGACAAACATCGAGAGCATCTCAATCAAGTATTTAAAAAGATTCAAGACTTTGGATTTAAAGTCAAAGAGTCAAAGTGCGAATTTGGTTTGGAGGAAATTAAGTATTTAGGTCACATAATCAACAAAAATGGCAGATTTCCAGATCTGGAAAGGTCCATTGCGATTAGAGACATGCCGACGTCCACTAATGTGGCGATGCTACAGAGTTTTCTGGGGCTCGCAAATTATTATCAAGCGTTCATTAAAGGAATGTACAATCTAAGAGCTCCGTTGAATGAACTACTAAAAAAAGACAAGGCATGGGAATGGACGGTAGAACGTCAGAAAGCCTTTGATGAAATAAAGAAAATGCTTACATCAGACCTCTTTTTAACCCATTACAATCCAAAACTTGATATTGTAGTGGCAAGTGATGCCAGTTCATACGGGATATGAGCGTGTATTCAACACATAATGCCAGATGGTTCTAGAAAACCAATTGCACATGCTTCGAGAACTTTACTCCCAGGAGAAAGAAGTTACTCACAGATAGAAAAAGAGGCGCTGAGTATCATTTTTGCCATAACAAAATTTCACAGATACATCCACGGCAGACATTTTATTCTTGAAACGGATCATAAACCTCTGATCACTATTTTTGGTTCGAAGAAAGGGTTACCCGTTTATACGGCAAATCGTCTGTTGAGATTGGGAACCATTCTTCTCAATTATGATTTTCACATAAAGCACCTATCATCCAAAATATATAATTCATGCGGATAGCTTATCAAGACTCGTACCGAGTCAAGAAGAAAGATTCGAAGAATCAATTATTGCAAATATCAGAGCAGATTATGAGGTGAAAAGCATGGTAAACAACATTTTAAGAGAGCTACCGGTTACATCAAAGGAAATTAAAAAAGAAGCTGAAAGCGATGATTTCATTTTAGAAATAAAAAGCAAAATGGTAGCAAATGACCAAAAAGTGCAGGAGATTTATTCAATTTGTGACAGAGTTTTATTATATGGTGAGAGAGTAGTAGTACCAAAAAAGTTGCAGAAAAGAATACTATGGGACTTTCATATGGGTCACCCGGGGGTTAATAGAACAAAAAGCTTAATGTGAAGCTTTGTATATTGGAAAGGAATGGATGTGGATATCGCAAACATGGTTCATCGATGTAAAGGGTGTGCGTTAGCAGCTAAGGCACCACCTATAGTACACAAACCATGGCCCAAGACGGATCATCCGTGGACAAGATTACACATTGATTTCGCTGGTCCAGTAGAAGATTATTACTACTTAATAGTTGTAGATAGTTTTACAAAATGGCCGGAAGTACTACGCTGCAAAAAGCCTACATCCAATACCACAACAACTTTTTTGCATGAACTATTTGCACGGTTCGGTGTGCCAGAGTGTATTGTGAGTGACAATGGTACACAATTCACTTCTGAAGAATTTAAGGAATTTTGTGAGTTATATCAAATTAACCACATAACAACGCCGCCATATCATCCGAGGTCCAATGGACTCGCAGAAAGATTTGTCGATACTTTAAAGCGAGCGCTGAAGAAAGCCTCAGGAGTTCCAACGGAAAAGGCGCTTCAGCAATTCCTACAGGTATACAGAATTACACCAAACCAGAGAACACACTCAAACATGGCACCAGCTGAACTAATCTTCGCTAGGAAAGTTAAGTCAGTGTTTGACAAGCTTTTGCCAGGAAAAAATAGAGTAAAGAATACTATGTATACAGCAAGAAAAAGATACACTTCCGGAGAGAAGGTGTTTTTCAAGTGCTACAAAAACAACGTTGAGTTCTGGGAGCGAGGCATAGTAGAAAAGAGAATCGGTGACCTGATTTACATAATTAAAGGGCCGAAGAATACTCATAAAAGGCACCAGAACTAACTTAAAAAATGTTATGTTCTAGAGCATGAAGAGAGTATACCGGATGAGGAGGAAGATCCCATTGATGTAATGTATGATATGTTTCAAGTAGAACCTCTGCAGAATATTCCTGAACTGAGAAGATCCGGTAGGAAACAAAAGTTCACGGAACCATTGGACGTGAATCCAAAACGAAAAAAAATATTAAAATTATGCGAATGGATCTACAAAGAAATAGCCATAATCATCAACCCATATAGGAAGCCAGTTTGAAATCGAAAAGGGATTCCAAGGCTTGGGAGGGGGGTGTTGTGGTAGGATCCACCTAATTTGCATAGTGGAGTACCGATCATATAAATATGGTTGGTACCGGGAAGAGAGTGAAAGGAATCAAGAGATCCAACCAGAGACTCTGCCTGACTCAGTCAACACACATTCCAGGAACGGTCTTCCCAGGAATATACTTTCTTGTTTCAATACATTTTGTTCTAAGTACATTTTGTGTTGCATTATTATTCCATGCATTAGTCAAGTTTCAACAGTAAAACATTAAGATCATGTGCAAACACTTCAAGCACACTCGACAAGATATTAAACAAAAACATAGTAAAAATCAGCTAGAATTGCATTGAGAATATGACAATAAATAATAAAAAAGCACAACAGATATGCAAGCAAAAACCACACACACAAATCAAACCCACATGTAACTTCAGAACAAATATCCATTAAACAGCAATTGCTTGCAGAACAATGTAATGTACCAAGCCACTATAGAATCAGCAGATAATGAAGTTCATATATATATATATATAGATATATATATATATATATATATATATATATTAGGAGTAACTGAAGGACCTTGGAAACAAAGAAATTATACGCACAAAACATGATCAGCACAATGCTTTCTAAACAAATCCGTAAGATTAAAAACAAAAAAAACAAATCACAACAAAAATATCATGGAAAATAAGAAAAACAGCATAAGCTTACAACAATTAATCCAAAAAGTATAAACACTGTCTAGAGGAGAAAGAGACAGACACACACACACACACACACACATATATATATTATATATATATATAAAATACAGGGTTATTTAAAAAGAATGAACCAATTTCTTGATGCATTACTTCAGTTCTCAAGCACTGTCATAGAATGAGTCAGTGACCATTTGAAAGAGGAGTTTTGAATGACTGCCGCAGAGGCACTGTAGTCGCGTCATTGTTTGCTTACCCCTGGATTGGCAAGTCATCAGCAAAAGACATTGTGTGTTCTCAAAAACAAATACGGTTATTACAGTGCAGCATCCATTCCAAAGGTAATTCAACATTAATTTGCCCTAAGAACATTTGACGGTGATTTAAACAGTTTCAAGAGAGTCGGTGTCTGTATGAAGAAAAAAGTGGCAAAAATTTGGCTGTGTTTGAGGGGAGTCCACAGACTGAAATAGCCATGAGCTTGCGATCTCTCAATCCTTATCTGGCATGTGTTAATACGAAGTCTACATTTCAAACCTTACAGACTACGCCTGGTTCAGGCACTTACCAAGACCTTGCTTGTTGTGGTTGGCCAACAAGACCCACAGACCTCACCATGTGTGATTTTTTTCTTGCGAGGATATGTAAAAGATTGCATTCATGTTCCACCTCTACCCACTAACCTTGATGACCTTAAACATCGAATAAAGACAGTGAACAACTCAGTGAATTGTGATATGCTGACACATATCTGGGAGGAATTCTCTTATCACATTGATGCTGCCCATGCTGCAGGTGGTGCCACCATTGAACACTTGTAATTGATTAAATGTTCATTCTTTTTTAATAACTATATATATATATATATATATATATGGTATAGTACAGGTAATAAATCCATTGGTATATAATCCATGTGAATCTTAATAATATAAAATATTAAAACTGATTCACAAAAAGAGCTCAATATATTTATTATAACAGAGCATATAAATTGCATAATGGAAAAATCCAAAATTACCTCACGAATATAGACTATTTCAACTAACGCTGAATGTGTCAGCCTTATTCAACTCAAATGGTGAACTGTATTATAAGGTTATAACTAATTTGCATATTGATTTTAAAAAGTTTATTTTATTAATTAACTGTCCTTCATTACTGTTCTTTTATTCAAGGATTGTTTTGATTTTCATATAGAGTTATAGAGAGTGATAAGAAATACTTAAATAGCCTTGTCTCTAGAAGGTTCAGAGTTGGAGTGATCACTAGTGATAGCAACATTTCCAGTCATCTTCCCACAGTTTCAGCACAGAGCACTACATCAAGTGCCTTGAGGAGGTAGTGCTACCTTGGGTCAAGAGAGTGGATGCTGGAAGACCCTATGTCTGGCAACAGAACTCTACACCATGCCACAGAAGCAGGAGTACCCAATCATGGCTCTCAAACAATTTCTGCAACCACATCATCCATTACATCTGGCTACCTAACTCCCCAAACTGCAACACCATTGATTATTATATGTGGGGTACAGTTAAGCAAAAGACTGACAAAATTCCTTGTAACACGAAGGATAAACTGAAAGCAAAGTGGCAGTATTCACCAACTTAAACAAGGAGACTGTTCAGAAGAGTTGCAGGAAATTCTGAAGTCACCTGGAGGCCATATGAAGCCAATGGTAATTTTATTGAATAAATTTACTCTCTAGTATTTCAAGATATTTTTGTGTAATTTTGGTAAATATATCTGTTAAAATGAGATGTCAGTGTTATTTTCATTTCTGTACAATTTACACAAGTATTTATTCATTATGATTTGAACCTCCATCTCTCTTGGTAGGAGAAACTGTCCAACGTGATTTATACCATATTGGTTAGAGAGTGCAATATTCAATATTAAATATATCTATAAGAAAATTATTGACAAAGTGGGAAAATCTTTTGTGCAATGCAGTTTATCCTTTACAACTTCATAAGACTAATGTTTATGTTGATGTAACTACGCATGTGAACAAAAGAGGGGGAACGCTAAAATCCTAAACTTTTTTTTTTTTTTTTAAATATATGTTCGAGTAGACAGTCTTACCAATTTCATTCAATTCCTTTTCATCACTTCTGTTATTAATACCTCGCATTGCAATAATAGATCTGCATAGAATGGTGAAATTTTGTAAGAAGCTAAACACAAATTTACCATGGATGATCTAGCAATTAAAGCACTTTCTATACACTTTTGGCTCAGTAAATTGCTTTATGGCTGAAAGTAACATTTTTTTAAAATCAAAATTATGGTCAGACTCTTTATAATCTATATATCTATAATCTTTTATTTAAATTCCTTGAGGTTCCTCTATGTATTCCTTGTGGTAATTATTACAGGTGATATTAGTTTGGTGCAAAAATAATGACATAATAATGTCGTTTTTTTTACGTTAAAAAATCTGTCAAAAAACGACATTTTCCTGCAAGGTTTAGTTTATTATTTTGTTTTGTATTTATTAAGTCATATTGTTTTAGAAGTAGTAACAGATTTTATGGTAAGCTTAGATAAAGTCTTTTCACTTGTAGTTGGGATAGTTGGTATAACTGGTTCTGGCAATCTTTAACCTTTGTGTCCTCAGCAAAAAAAAAAAACAAAAAAAAACGGTTTGTCAAAAAGAACAAGTTTTCCCTTGACACCACTATTATTTTAACTACCGTCACACCTCAGCAATGTTTGTTTTAAAAAGCAATGATTAAAATTTTTATAAAATATATGATAAAAGTGAATTTATACATTTTTGTTCTTGAGAATTTACAACAAAAATATCAAATACAATTAAAAGAATAATTTTATATTCACAACATTCTAAAAACAAGTACAACTGTATTAAAACTAATGCCATGTAATATTTATGATTTACCAGTTTATATATATATATATATATATATATATATATATATATATATAAAACAGATGTCTGTATGATACCTTTTCACTCGAGATCCATCCAACCGATTTTGACCCAACTTGACACATACATTGTACAATGTAAGAGAAAAGTTCTTAGTGTAAAAAAATTGATAATTTACAAAAAAAAAAACAAAAACACAATAATCAATAAAGCCAACCAAAAATTGATAAATTTAACTTTTTTCCTTCAATTTCATTTAAACTTGGTATGTAACTTACTTGTATCATGTCAAGCTCAAAAATACCTCATTTTTATTTCTACACCACTGCATTTAGCAAAAAACTGAAAAACGAAAAAACGATTTTAACACAAATTGATTTCAACACAAATTTTAAACTAAAAAGTCCCTCAGTTTTCAAGCAATCTAATACAAACTTCACTCAATTGTAGCCAACAATAAGTTGGTTGTTTAACAGTCATTTAACTTGATAAATGAGTCCACCCATATAGTGAAAACCTATGTAAATAGCAAAAAATGCCAATTTTTATTGGTTTCTTTCTTATTTTTCATTGATGTTCCAACCAATTTTCAAACTTAACAATTGCTTCATAAATGTATACTCTTTCACATCTCTAGTAGCACACTGACAAATTGAATTTCAAAAACTCTAAAATAATTGTGGTCTCAAGTGGGTCTTCATGTTGCCTGTTTTACCCCTTCATGTCCTCGGTTAACTTTGATTGGACTACTTCTGTTATATCAGTAACTGCATTAATTCAAAATGTATTTAATGAAAATACTTTAAAATAATTGAAGAAGATAGACACTGTTACATCTAAACATGATGCTGTTTTTGTTCCATTCTAAATGAACACTTTTTCTTTCTGATCAACAACTGGGTATGGCTGCTAGTAAAGAAAGAAATATGAAAACAATTTATTATTCATAAATTTATCAACATTTACTAAATTATTAAAATATATGAAGCAACCTATAAGGAAATCCTTATTTAATAAAGTTCAAATCAGTTGGCAATTAGCCAATAAACAATATAATAAATAGTTTAAATAAACAATCTAATAGTGTTTACTGCTTTTGTCAACAGTTCTCAAGAACAAAAATGCATTCACTTTCATACGTTTAGGGTTTATTAAAATTATAATTGCTTTTTAAAACAATAAATATTGCAGAGGGAGTAAGGATAGTTAAAACAATAGTCGTGTCAAGGGAAAAAAAAACATCCTTTGGACACAAATGTTAAAGATTGCCAAAATCATAATTTTCCCCATAAGTACCATTTCCATTTAGGATGGAAGCGATCATGGCTCTCCTCTGATTCCTTTTCTTTATCTATGAATTGCCATGTATTCTTGGGATACTGCTATGACTCTGTTGCCTTTGCCATAGTTTGGAATTCAGAGTTTTCCTTCTCTTAGACATTGCTACCCAATGCTAGAAAGTCCAGTCTACCCTGCTATTTAGCCACTGTGATGGTGAAGTGGAGAGGTCCATGCCATTCCTAAAGGCATATAAATGTGAACTTAGCTTGCCAATTCCACTTTCCACACTGATATCCTTTAACCAAATGCAGTCAACCAGGTTTTAAGAATTACAACCACTATCTGAGGAAAGGAAGAAAAACTCAACTATACAATTATAAATTTGAAATTTTCGTAAGTGAGTGAGTCAGAACAAAAGAGTCAGCTAACCAGTAGAGCATGTTATGAATAATTAGTGCTCCAACAATAAGTGGTGCAAAAAAGCTTGAGAAAAAAAAAATTTCATTATCTTTAAAGATTATCTTGGCTTAAATTAAGAAAATTTGAGCCAGCCTACATACAAAAAATGTCACTCAGCCAAACGAAAAAAAAAAAAAAAAAAAAAAAAAAGAAAGAAAGAGAAAGCAAGAGGCATAATTAGTGATCAAAAAAAGTAAATTAAAGTTGTAATTATGAACAGACTTTGAGATATTCATATCCTTCTTTGGTGTCGAAACTATTTGGTGAATAAACTAAAGCCATAGAATTCTACCAGGAGTTACCAAACCTCAAAAAAAAAAAAAAAAAAAAAAAAATCTGAGAACAAGAAATCCGGTTTCCTAGGCTTTAAAAGTTTAAAGCCTACTTTAAAGCCTAAGAAACCGGATTTCTTTAAAGTTTAAGTTTATATATAAAAAAATAAAAATCCTATCAACGAAATTTAAAAGCTAGGGATCTTGCTTGATCCCACTTAAAAAGTGTTGTTTGTTCCAAGAAAATCTCTTTTTAAATGTCATAGGTTTTTTACTAAAATAAACTCTGATCCTCTACCATTATTGACAGCAGTTTAGAAAAAAGAAAAGTTTTTTTTTTTTTATCCACTTAAATTTTATTAGGTATTTTAAGTTGAAAAAAAAAGCATTTGTCGATGTTTTAAGTCTTAAAACATCGACAAATGCTTTTTTTTCAACTTAAAATACCTAATAAAATTTAATTTGGCATAGTCAGTAAACAGAATCCCAACAAAAATAACAAGTTTTTTTATTTTTTTTTGGGGGGGGTATGATCTCATACACAGTCTCTTAAACATCTACCTTTTTTTAAAAACACAGGATGGTTTAATAAAGCCTAAAAGTTATATAAAGACAAAATAAAGTAATTCAAATTTAATGTTTAAAAAATTAGCGACAAAGGTTATTGATAGAAACTTCTGGGTTTCTCTCCGTGCAGTAAATTTAAAAAAAATATTACTACAACAAACAATCATAGGTTATTATCCACAACTCAACCAACTTAAGTAAGAAGTTTTATGGAACTCTCAGTCAAGTTCATTACTAATGACTTGAGAAACCAAAACAGTATTTTTTTTATTTTTTTTTTCAGTTTGTATTTATTTTTGTTTTCCTACCTAATGCTTTTAAATCTGACCAATTGTACTTGAGGAAAACCTCAGAATTGCTCCAGGTACTTAAGATGTATTCACAAAAACTGAATATTAATTTTCCTCCTTCTTTACCTATCACATACGTAGAATATGAACTCAGAACTCAACATTCTGGTACCTTTATTGAATTCTCAAGAATACACTAAACCTTACTTTGTGGTATTAATTAGCAGCTGACTGGGTTCCCCTCCATTTCTATCTTTAAGACTTTAATTTTTATCTATTTTAAAGATTGAATATATTTTGAAGATTTAGTTTAGTTGAGTTTTTGTTTTTATGTTCATTTTTTAATATTAGCTTTCTTTACACTTATTAATGTCCAAAGAATATACCAAAATGAAATGTTGCATTATCAATAACGAAAAAGTAATTGAAAGTTGGAATTACATTTTTTACAGTACTTAGAATTGCTTTTTTGAAGTCGAGATAAAGACAGACATTGTCACATTACTGATTATTATTACTCATTAAAATCAAAGTTGTAAACAAAATTAATTGATTTTTAAAATTAATTCCTCAAACATTCGCGACAATGATTTTATTTTTTTAAGCAGTTTTTTTTTTTTTTAAGCAGTTTTTTTAACTTGTCCGTCTGTCAGGGTTTTTATTTGTTTTTAAAACAGACAACTTTACAGGTTTGGTTTAAGTAAGTTCCCAACTGAATTTGCTTGATATCTGTGAATGAACTTGTGGCACAATAATTGATTAAGTTGTCTTTGTATGTAAACCATTAAGAAAAAAAAAAAAACGAGTACGGAGTTCGATCATCCCTAGGTATCCCCTACTTTTTTTTTGTACCAATTAAATCGCATCTTCTTAACGAGTCTTTCAGTTGATATTTTTTTCTGTAGCAACGTTTTCATAAAGTAGGAACTGAAGGATTTTTCAAAAAAAAAAAAAAAAAAAAAGAGAGAGGAAGGAGTCTTTCTGTTTTGTACGCGTCATTTTTGCAAAATATCATGTAAATGTCCATAAGACGAATAACGGTGAAATAATGCGAAAATTTGATATAAAACCAATAAAGCACGACTTCAGTTAAAATGTGATGAATTTAAATTTACTAATACTGGCAAGAATAATGATAACAAAAATTAAATAACATTTTAATTTAAATCTTTTTTTTTTTTTTTTTCCCCAAACAAAAATAAGTTAATTAAAAAGAAAAAAAAAACACAGTGCTGCGAAAGAAACGGGGAAACAATGAGCATCATGTGTTTTAGTTTTCTAAAAAATAATTTAAATCGAAAGAAATAATGAATAATCGTCTTCAGATTGTGTGTAATCAGTATGATTTTTTATGATAGTTATAACTTATAAGTTATTTTAATTTCCAATAAAGTTTAGCAATATTATATGACAAACTTAAGTTTCATAAAAAAAAAACTTTATGGCCGATTCGTACGGAAAAAAATGATTTGAAAACCTAACATTCTTTTAAAAAACAATACAAATACAAAAAAATGTAAAGCATTTTTACCTTAAGATTTTTTTTAAGATAAAAAGTGAATGTTGATTGAAATAGAAATGCGGAATTATGACCACGTTGTTGTCTAAGAATTTAAAATTTTTATTTTTATCTCTACTTTTTTAGACATTTTGAAAATACATGATAATTTTTGAGCGGATATTTTTTTTTAAATATAAAGTTTAGTAAAAAGACAAGGCAAAGTTTTAAAAGTCGAGATTTAATTATTTAAATCTCATTAATCTGTCATTTTAAAGACAAAAATTAAATTTTAATTACTTAATAAGACAAACCATTTTTTTTTTTTTTACGATATTTTTTTTAAAAAGTAAAAGAAAAAATAACAATTGAATTGTAGACAAGTTACCGTGTGGCGGGCGTGATTCATTCAACTTTTCATTTTTTTTTTTTGATTCGTTCAACTTTTTAGAATTTTGAAAAGTTAAAACTTAAAAGCTAAAAAGAGTTATAAAATGTTTTCAATTAGCTGTGTCTGAAATTAATTGCGAAAAAAATAATGTTAATTATTTTTTCTTTACCTTTTTTTTGCTACAACTATGTTAATTAATAAAAATTCAGAAAAAAGTTTTTATGTATTTTTGTTTTTCAACATTACAAAGTTAAAGATAGAATATTTCGTGGGGGTGGCTAAAAAAAAGAGAAAATATTGGTTTCCTTTCCTCCAATTAATTTTCTTTTTTTTTTAAAGTAGAAAGCAAAATTAAATTTAAATGAAAGATGTGACATGAAGTTTTAAATGTTGCAATAATACAAAAACAAAGAGAGAAAACATCAAGAACTTTGAAATAAAATGTTATTTTAAAAACGTGGAGTAGAAAAATGCCTGAAGATGTCACGTAAATATTTTAAACTTTTTCCTCAAAATGAAACTAATAATAAAACAGTTATGTATTCTGTTCGAAGAGTAACAACAAGCCTCCTTAAGTTCTTTAAGAACTGACTCTAGTCTTGACTCTTTATTTAAAAAAAAAAAAAATAGCTCATTTAAAAGTAAAACTAAATACGAAAACCAATTTTTAAATTTACTTACGTTTCGAGGTTACTTTTTACCCACTTCAACATTATTAGCTTTTTTTCTCTTCTTTTTGGATGTTTTAATCATCACAAAGAAAAATTACCAAAAACACGTCACGGTAGTACTCGGAGTAGTAGTAGTAATATAAATCTAATCGCTTGGTATCCAAGTAAGTACTTCATCATCCAGGTTGTCTATTTCCCAACTCTTCATTAACAAGTCCCTGTTTCCTTCTCTTCAAGTGCGAAGGTGGGAGCGATCTATGGCGAAGGACGTGTATTTTAAAACGCCTCAAAATATTGGTAAAAAACAAACAAACAAAAAACTTGGAAGCCTCGGGATAGCTAATGGCAGTTATAGACACAAGTAGTGAGTAAAAATTATATGGGAGGCCTGACTCTGCTACCACCTCTGCTGCTTACTAGTGCATATTTTGTTTGTTTTAGAGGGTCACAGTGGTCAACATTAGTTACTAAAGATTAAAGAATAAGAAGGGTTAAAAACAGTTCAATGTGTTGTTCCTAAAACACGGGCCACAAGGCTTCTCTCCGAATTTAAACTAGTGCCTTATTTCGCGACACTCAGAGAATGAATATTAGAGTGGAAGTGCTGCCTGTGTTTGCCAGCTGGATATTATTATTTGTTATTGTTTGCACGGCCCAGCAACATGTGAGACGAGAGAAAAGAAGAGAAAGTAAAAGAAATATGGACGATTAACACTAACAGAATGATTTGGACAGTAGTCATCTTACGGGACGAATTCAAAAGAAGCAATTTTTTTTATGTTGACAAAGTAAAAAAAGTTAGTGAACTGAGACAGCTTTACTTTCTTTCTAAGAAGATGAAAATATTAAATTCTTTTTCTGTTTCAAGGTAGAATGAAGAGAGAGAGAGTGAAAAGAAAGGAATAAAAAAAAAGTTTAAAAAGAAAGTAGGGACAGTGCGAGGCGAGGGAAAAAGAAAAAGGACTCAAAAGATAACGACGGTCAATTCAAAGGCGTGGCGAAAATTAAAATTGAGACAAGTTAAAAATGATAGTAAAAGTAAAAACAATCAATAAAGTAAGCTATCCAAGAAAAGTTGGAAAATCAACAAAGTAATCGATGAAGAAAGAAATCAATAGAAAGCGGGGTAAAAAAAAAAAGTCACATTTCATTTGAAATACCAAAGCTTAGCCAAGAAGCAGACGATGATTGAAATAGTCAAGAGAAGGATACCTTGTTGGAGTTTAGGGTGATTGACTAATATTTTAAGGTCTAAAGGGTGTAGTAATGAAACAAATCCATTTACAATCACAACTACCCATACAAAAGAGGCAACATGGAATTTCTCTTCTTTTTCTTTTTTTTTTTTTTAACGACTAGGTTCGGCGACCTATTTTCAGTCTTTGCTCTCTAACAGTGACAGATAAAAACAAAAAAAAACAAGTAAGTTGAAAAAGAAGGAATGAACTGTGAGGGGAACACGCGGACAAGGTAAGAGACAGAACAGGTGAGAAGGAAGAGTTGGGCTAATTACGTCGGTAGGGTTTTACTTTTACCTATGTAATAGCAGAGAAAAACTCAAACGATGAAAAACAAATATTTAGATGAAAACAGCAGACTTAAAAAATGTAATGAATTTTCACAGGTGCTACTAGAAAATGCACAAACAAAACAAAAAAAAAATAGGATTGTTTTTTGTTTTGTTTTTTGACAATTTGATTGTTTTCAAAGTATAGAGTAAAAACAAACTATATGTCATTGTCATCCAATGGAAGAAAAAGTCAAATCTTGGTGGTTGATCATTTAATTGGAGACAGTGGATGGATTTAAAAAATAAATTTAAATGTAATTAGATTTTAAAAGTGATGATGGATGATTACAAGTCTACTTAACTGAAATTTTCTAAGCATAGAAACACACTGTTCCTTTTTACATGATTAAAAAAAAAAAATATTACCACATTACCTAGAATACAAGACATCGTATAGGCAAGTTAAATTTTATCATCTTGACCATACTGACAAATGTCTAAATCAATTGGTACTTTTACTTATTCATGATTTAAGTTTTCTCTTTTCAATATCACTTGCAGACACATACACACTCGCGTATACACACATACACAAATGAAGATAAATGTAAAATTGTGCTCAGAATTTTTATTCATAATGACTATTTTCAAATTAAATTACAGAATGCATTTAATTGCTTGACCAAAAATTGGAACAAATTATTTTCTGCTCCAAAAATGACAGATTCTCAGAAACCAAAATATAAATATAAAAGTGGACACTGAGTAGTGACAGTCTATTTCATGTTTCAACATAATTTCAGACCATCAGATGGACCTGAAATATGAAAAATATTGTCACCAAATGGTGTTGATCTCAGTGTAAATTTACATTCACTCTATCTCTGATATTTAGCACATTTACCCATAAATATAGCATAACTTAAAACTATGTTTTTATCATTAGATAGGAATAAAATAGACAAAACTGTACTTAGACCTTGCTGACACGTTTCATCATTTGTATTTCTAATGGTCTATTTTATCCAATTTTTTCTTCTCTACAGATATATTCTGAGAAATTTAACACATGCACACACACGTTTCCTTAAAGACAACAGACAAGGTACTGAGATTAAGCATTTTATTTAATTTTACTTGTGTTCAAACACATGTTTTCTTTTTTGGACACAGAGTGTGTAGAAACTGTAAACCATCCCTATAATTCTAGAAACATACACACAACCTATACATCTAGTTAAAAAGTAAAAGTAAAATCATCTTTGATAATGACTAAAAGTATAACCGAAAAGACTCGGAATTACAGAACATTTGGACAGTTTTTACACTCTCTGTGTCCAGAAAAGTCTTGTTTGAACACAAGAAAAATTAAATAAAAAGCTTAATCGCAGTACCTTATCTGTCATCTTTAATAAAACATGTATAAATGAGGGATTTCTACCTAAATACACAATATATATATATATATATATATATATATATATATATATATATATGATATTATTTTCAAAATCCATGGACATGGGTACAACACAAGAAATTCTTATTTTTTTTGAAGTAGTCAGTAAAATGTATATATAAATGCTCAACAAAGAAAATTTGCATACACACACACACACATATATATATACATAAAAATATATATATACGCACACACACAAAATGAGAATGAATCAAATATAAATTCTAATGTTCATAACATTAATTTAAAAGATTGCTCAATACAAAAGTAGAGCTGTATTCTTTATTTTAAGATATTATTACCTGTTGTAATATCCTAAAATAAAAATAAAAAGTATATATATATATATATATATATATATATATATATAGACCAAATAATAAGAATGCAAAACAATTTGTTCAAGAAAAGCCAACCATGGCACAAGCCAAGGTCATAGACACACAAAAATTTGAACTTGATATATTAAAAAATGATTATGAATCAAGTTTTGTATAAATACAATTTTAAGAATCACAAAATTGATTTCTGAACTTAAATAAAATTATAAAAATAATACCAGAATGAAAATAGTAACATCTAAATAAATATATAATTTTGCATTCACATTAATTCAAACTGATTTTCAAGTAAACTTTTCTATATGGTTGATACATGGACCATTTTTCCTACTGGAAGATCATTTCTTAAAAAAGAAGTTAAGCAAATTTGTATCTTCTCAAAAATTCAAATTTTTATTAATAAATGTTTAAACTAAAACAGCAAAAAGCTGTCAACTGTTTATGAAATTATGCAATGAAAAAATAAAAATCGAGTTACAAATGCTGAAAAGTTGCAATATTTACCGTGAGACAACGTACAGAGCTGTGTGGCTCACAATCTCTCAGGGAAACAACAGATCTCCACTTGTTTTGCTTGCTTTCTTTTTGAAAATAATAAACAAGAAACGTTCTTAATAAGGTCAAAATTTTTGCTTTCTCAAGGAATCCTGATAATTTTCATCCTGCATGAGATTATTTTAAAAAAAAATTTTTGTTGGGAGGTGGGTAAAGAATGATGGTATACAACAGGTAACCTGTGGGTAAAATAATGTAGCCATTCAAAAACCATCTGAAAAAGCAAACACATGTATATGCATGTGCAATGGCAGAGAGAAAAGAAAAAGTCAAAATTGAGTTTGGTGGACAGTAAATGTCAAGAGAGGGATAAAATTTGTTATTTTGAAATTAAATTAATAAGTGCAAAGTTAGCAACTGAAACATGAGATGGATTCTGCTTGAAACAGGGTGGAACATCACAACATTTACTGTGGTTCAATTGGTCAAAATGATATTTTAAAAGAGCAAAAGAAAGAGAAAAAAAGAAAAATGTGCAGTTTGAAAAACTTGTTATAAGCCTAATGTAAATATCCACAAGACCAATAGAAATTATAAAATAAAGAAAATAGTCCTTCATTTGCTTTAAACACTTAAACAAAAGGAAAACATTGTAAAATCATTCACATATCAAACAGGTAAAAATAACAAGAAAATTCATTTTTTAAAAGGCGGATTCCATGCTCATTTTCAATTTAAAAAAAAATACAAAAATGATATTTGAACTTTTTTAAATTCTAAAAATAAATCAAAAAAGGAAATAAAACAAATGCTAGGTTTCCAAATTGAATATTTTTTAACATTTTGATCTTCTTTGAAGCATTCCATGGAGTTGTGCATTGTTTACACCAAGTTGTCACCATTTAAAAAAAAATCTTCTCTCTTCAAGCATGCATGCAGGCATAGCATTGTTTTTGGCTTGTCCTTCTAGCCTTATTTCCAGGCAATTACTCCAGGAAATGATGTAACCTCATGAATCTGAGTAAATAGTAACCTTATGGATCCTATAGTTGCCATTTAGTCATTTAGGTACAAATCATGAATGAATGATGTCTGTATGTAGAGTAATTGGCCATGCTTATGAGTAATTGGTAAAAATGCCCACAAACAGAATTCAGAAAGTTTCCAATAGTAAAAAAAAGAAAGAAAAAGATCAGGACAAATAATACTAAGCAAAACAATATAATATGCAAAAGACAAAACTTAGCAAAACAACAGTAATAAGACAAAAATATTTCCCTGTGTTGTGCTTGACAATTTTTCTTGCTAGAATCTATCTTGTATATTTATAAGTCTACCATTTGTTCTTGCTTTGAATATTGCTGCCACATATGCTCCTGCTATATATTTAGAGATTTTTGATAAATTCCAAAGAAGAATCTATGTTATCAGTCCTGGCATCTTGGCTTCGTTTACTTTCCCACTGCTTGTGCCTTTTGATAAATACTTTCATAGTAATTGTTCTAAAGAACTTTCTTCTATGAAGACTTTATGAATTTAAGCATACTACTAAATTAGTGGCAAGGACTCATCATTTTACAGTTGAAATGGCTAGATGTAACCATGAATTCTATGCTAACAGTTTCTTCTATCACACTTCTCACTTGAACTTTCTTCTGGCTTCTTGCTTCCCAATTGGCTTTGATCTTCAAAAGTTTAAATGCTGTTTCAGGCACCATCTTGATTCTTGTTCTTTTATTATTCTCTCACTTTAATAGTATATTTTTTGTCATATTTTCTAACACTCAGTCACCCTCCTGCATCTTAGTGGCTTTATTGCCTTTGCTTGGGAGTGAACAAATTAAGAAAATTTTCATAAAGTAAGAATGGTGTTAACATGCAAAATGGATACAGAAAAGTGATTATAGCATTCTGACTTCAAGACAAGAAAGAACCAAAATATGACAGGTGAGATCAAGAAGTGACCTATCTTATTGGCAAGGAAGAAATCTCAGCAAGCATCTGTACGATTTGTCTATAATTTAGGGGAGAGCAGTCATTTTTATAAATTGAAGCCAACAATTGATTTTTACCATTTGGTCATTTAGACACAAATCAGGAATGAATGATGCATATATCATTGGAAAGAATGTTTAAATGATATTTACTGATCTCCAATGGAACATCAATTCATGCTGCCTGACATTTAAGTGTTAAAAGTCATATCAGTTCTATTGTGTTATATTTATATATTGATAGGAAGCAGACCTTTTTGCAATGTCAATTCTCTTATGTCTTATAATATGAATGTAGAATATACAGGGGCTGCAAAAGGTATACAGTAACTTTGCTGACTTTTACCCCTATGGACCTCTTTTTCTGAGAATGTTTAAAGGATATATATTTTGTTTTTTATTACTGTATACCTACTTTTGCATACCATGATATGAACTTTCTTTAGACATTTAACAAAACACATTGAATTCTTGAATTGAAATCCAATGCTCTAGATTTTAATAATAAGGAGCTGGTACATGGTAAAACACAGAGAAATTTTATCATTTCACTCCAAATAAAGCAACTAAGATGCAACGTATTACTGAGTGTGAGACTATTGTCTCATACTCAGTAATACATTGCATCTGAGTAAAACAAAACATTATTAATGAGAGAAAACAATAAAAAAACAGGAATTAACAAAACAAAAATAATAATTGACATTGCATTTAAATTTTTGAAGATCAAAATTGGCTGAAAAGCAAGAAGCCAGAAAGGAGTTCAACAAGTGAGAAGTACTAGAAAATAAACTGTTATCATAGAACTTATAGTTACATCAAGCCATTTTGATTGTAAAATGATGAGATCTTGTCACCAATAGTAGTACTGTGAAGTCGAGATATCAAAGAGAAAAGTTCATCAGAATAACTACCAGGAAAATATTTATATTTTTATAGAAAAAGTACAGGAAGCTACATTTGAAATAACAGTTGACTGTATAGTTTCACCCTCTATCAATTCTAGAATTGGACTCAGCAAGATAACGATTAACATTGCATTTAAATTTTTGAAGATCAAAGTTAGCTGGAAAGCAAGAAGCCAGGAAAAAGTTCCACAAGTGAGAAGTGCAAGAGAAAAAACTATTAGCATAGAACTTACAATTACATCAAGCCGTTTTGACTGTAAAATGATGAGGTCTTGCCACCAATCTAGTACTGTGCTTAAATATGTAAAGTCTAGGTACCAAAAAGAAAAGCTCATCAGAATAATTACCAGGAAAATATTTATATTTTTATACAAAAGGTACAGGAAGCCACATTTGAAACAATAGTTGACTGTATAGTTTCACCCTGTATCAATTCTAGAAATGGACTCAGCAAGATAATGTAGATATGTTGTAATAGACAAAGAAGTAGTGTAGCTGTAGCATTGTAAATGTGGCAGCCATAGGGTGCAAACAGAATTTAACCCTGTTTGACTGGAAAATGATGGCTGGGAACTGAATAGCTCACACTGACTCTAAGGTGGCAAATTCTCAAGGTTTTTTTTTTTTGGTGGGGTGCAACATTAGCAAGGATATATCAGGAATACATGAAATCCAGACAAACATCCGTGTCACATATAAACTGGGCATCCATAGATGATGCAGGGATTTGGTGACTGACAATATGTTAAGTGCCAATAAAAAGAAACATTTCATTAAATGGTATTTCAATTCACTCCACCCATCAGTATACGGCTCCATAGAATTTCAGAATTGTCAACTAACAAGCGTAACATTATTGGCACCATGGCATTAGTTACTGGACCTTGCCTTACCCAGAGAACATTACCATTAGACCAGGGAAGACTGGTGTTAACTGCTCAGACAAGACACATTTGTAATTCTTTTGGGAAGATGGTTGAGTTTGTATGAAAAGGAGACCACATAAGTCAGAGTTCAAATTCTGGCCAAGTCAGTTTCATTTATTTCATGTTAATACTTTTGGAGAGGCATGAATTCATCTTCCTCCAGCTATGGGTTAAATATCAGGGCATGCTGTACTCTCTTGCTTTTATTGGCTGGCAGTCAATCTAGAAGGAAAGTTGAATTCAAATCTCCATAAATAATGGGGTAGACTGGTCTCTTTAGCCTTGAAAAATCAACTAGCCTGAATTCCAAACCAGCCTGAAGGGGGATGAGCTCTCTCAGGTTATTTTACCCTAGACATACCCTCTGCTGCAGTAGATGTGGTTTCCCTATGACCCTTATGAATTACAGGATTTGTGATGATGATGATGATGATGATGATGATGATGATGGTGATAATTATGATGATGACGATGATGATGAATATATAAGAAGAGTTTTGATCAATGATGACAAAACTCATTGACTTAACATCTATCAGGAATTAGTCGAGTTTTTATTTATCACTACTACTTAAATAAAGTAATCCTGTTTTGAAATAGAATAAGCATTGATTTGCTTAAATAAAAGAAAATATAGAAGTAAATCAAACAAGGGAGTCAACTAAACACACCCAATTTATATAGGTTAGCAATTTATCAAATAGAAGTTTGTGTCCTCAAGAGATTTTTTATGGAAATGAAAAATGTTATTTTCAGAAAAATGTAAGGAAAAAAAACCTACTTTCCCTGTGAGAATGCTTGTTACATATATTTTAAAGTAAATATATTTTTTTAGATTGATTTTTCTGACTGTACTTAAAACATTGCCAAGAAGGAAAGAAAATAAAAGGAACCAAATTCATATGAAAGTTTAGGAAGGCATGTGGGAAATAATGACATTTTTTCATGTATAATTTAAGAGCAAATCAAACCGTATTTACCATTTTAGTGAAAAAAATAACACCACCACTGCTACTACTACTATTACTACTACATTGCAGCCACCACTATTACTACAGCACTACTACTACTGGAATATCACCATTAATACTAATACACCACCACTACCACATTACTAATACTACTACACTGCCACCAACACCACTCCATTACTACTACCTCTACCACCACTACTATCATTACGTCACTACCACTGCTAATACATCACTACTACTACTACTATTACACTACCACCACCACTACTACTACATCACTACCACCACACTACTACATCAATACTATACTAGCTCCACACTACTAATACATCATTACTAATACATCATTAGTACTTCTTTTACTCTACCACCAGCTACATCACTACTACTACACCACCACTACTCCACTATTCCATCACTACTACACTACCATAAATGGTACTACTACTACAGCACCACAACCATTACTACTACTATTGCCACTACTACTACTACTGCATCACTACCATAACCACCACCATTACACACCCATCACTTATCCTTTTTATCATAATGAAATCATATTCTAAAAATGATCAAACCATGATGATTCAAATATGCAGAATTAATAATTGACACAATTTGCTGACAATTTGTTATTTTACTTTAAATAATAACATTAACATTTAAGTTTGATATTTTTTTAAATTCAGAAATGCAGAGTCATTTTCACACCAACTGGTTTTACTGAAAGGAAATCATTATTAAAAAAAAAAGACTGATGAAATCTTGTTATAAACACTAATGGAGTTTTTACATTAGTCAGTATTATGTGTAGAAACCTTGCTACCAAATGTAGGCTGTTCCTCCAAAATCAAGTGATGTGGGTTAACCGATAGAAAATATATTTATATATATATTGAGGTGGTGGGGGCAGTGATGAAAAGTTCTCATCCCAACCCACTTCCAAAAATCTGACCAAACGATCTTCCTGATATCATTAGTTTTCAAGTAGGCATCTACACAGATGACATTAACATTTACTCCTGTTTCAATAGTAAATCCGGCATTGCTGACAAAGTTAACCTGGCCATTGGTCTCAAATAGGACCTGCAATCTCTGGTTGACTGAGGCAGGAAATGCCTTGTAAACTTTAATGCCTCCAAAACAAAATTGCTCTCATTTACCCACCATAGAGAAACGTCCTGGCCTCCTATCAGTATTTGTAATGCTTAACTCGACAAGAGTGTCTCTCTGCACTTTCTTGGTCTCATGTTTTCCACTGACCTGAGGTGGAACAACTACATGGAATCAATAGCTTCATTTACCGCAAGGAAAGTTGGTTCTCAGTGTTGTGTCAGTAGGTTTTTCTCATCTGTGTCCATCCTTCAAATCTACCATTCATCCTTGCATGGAATACTGTTACCATATATGGTCTGGTGCCCCTGGTGTTCATCTCGAGGTTTTCGACAACATCCTGAGACGGATATGCAATGTAATAGGTCCTGACCTGGTATGTCAACTCCAGTCATTTTCTCAGACGTGATGTGGCTTCCTTCTGTCTTTACTACGTAGCAACGACTGATGAGTTAATTTCACTGGTACCCGAACTTCATGAATTTAAGCGTGCTACTAGGTTGGCATCTCAGTCCCAACCTTTCACTGACGAAACGGTTAAATGTAACTGTCACTTCTACTCCAACAGCTTCTTCTCTCACTTTCTGACAGTGAAACTCCCTTCCTCTTACTTGATTCCCTAATAGCTATGATTTTCAAATATACAGATGTAATGTCAATCGACATCTTCAGATGTCCTGTTCTTGATCCCTATCATTCTCTTTATCCTTTACTCAAACATCCCTCTTTACTCTTACTCTCACTGTTTGTAACCCCTTGCATGCTAGTGGCACTTATGCCTTGCTTGGGGTCAAATGCTTAAATATATATATATATATGTTATGTTGACCTTTCTACATTAGAATGAACTCTCCCTCTTCATAAATACTAAACTAAGAGACTTCTTAAAGGAGGCAGTCAGGATGCAGTGTAACCTGACAGTTCGGATGGACACATTTATCTGCTGACTAATAACACTCTTATTTTGTACATGTTTGGTTCCAATACACTTGTCCAACCTACTTTCTTTTTTCCGGGTCTTTCATTCTGGCGCCTAACAGGCCACAACAATAATATATATATATATATATATATATATATATATATATATATATATATATATATATATATATATAAAGAAATATAGTCTTAAGGTGTGCTATATTTATGGAATAAAGTGCTCAATACCAGAGATAGAGCGTGTGTAAATATAAAAGTGAACATAGAAGTCAACACTTAGAGGCGACAGTCTGTTTCATGCTATATGCAATCGTCAGGCCACGTGTGCTGTTATTTTTCTCGGCTATTTATATATATACGGGTTAGTGGTGCATTGTGGGTATTCTATTATGGCGGTTATTTCACCGGAAGTCGTTTGTTTATCTATTTAGGTCAAATTATATTGCTTGTTTTTATATTTGTTTCTTATTTTATTTCTTTATTTATTTATTAACGTAGTAAAAATTTGTTTATATCACTTATTTAACAGTTTTGTTTTGGTTTGGGAATTTAATTAAAGCTATTTGTTCACTTTTGGGGTTGATTGTTGTAGTTCATTCTAAGTATTATTTTGGCGGGAACAGTTTTTAATTGATTATCTTTATTTGGGATTGGTCTGTTTATTTATTTACTTGGATGAATTTAGGTTAATTTATTTTACTTGTATATTTTCTCTTTTCGATTTTTAAGTAACATAGTATTTTTTTATGTTTTATTTCTATTTTTTTTTTTTTTTTTTTTTTTTTTTTGCTTATTAGTATATTTATTTGTTTTTATTTTATTTTTTCTGTTTTTAATTTTTTAGGTTACGGAGTAAAAATTTATTTTCATGTCTGCATTTTGAGATGAGTTCGGATCTTTTGTTTAATAATTTATTTTGGTCGGGAAAAGTAATAATAGCTATTTTTTCCTCCGAGCAAAGTTTGCAAGTTTTTGATTGGTTATTGTAAGCTGATGGTTTTTTCCTTATCTTCCAAGATATTTTTGGTGTGATGTTTGTTTTGTTTTTAATTTCCCAGATATACTTAGAAAGCATTGTACTGTTTGCATATTTACTATTTGTGAAAGATGTTTTGTGTGTATAATTTCTTTGTTTCCAGGGTCCTTCAGTTACTCCTATGTATACTTTTTCTTCATTATCTGGTGATTTTATCGTGGCTTGGTATATTACGTTATTTTGTAAACAATTTCCGTTTAAGGGACATTCGTTCTTTATTCTGCAGTTGCACGTGGGTTTAATTTGTTCGTGTGATTTGTTGATAATTTTCATAAATAGGAAAATTACCAACAAACCACACGACCAAAATAAATTATTTATCGAGGTATATATATATATATATATATAGGTATATCTATATATATATAGGTATACATATATATATATATATATATAGGTATACATATATATATATATATATATATAGGTATACATATATATATATATATATATAGGTATACATATATATATATATATATATAGGTATATATATATATATAGGTATATATATATATGTATATATATAGGTATATATATATATATATATATATATATATAGGTGTATATATATATATATATATAGGTATATATATATATGTATATATATATATATAGGTATATATATATATGTATATATATATATATATAGGTATATATATATATGTATGTATATATATATATATAGGTATATATATATATATATATAGGTATATATATATATGTATGTATATATATATATATAGGTATATATATATATGTATATATATATATATATATATATATATATAGGTATATATATATATGTATGTATATATATATATATAGGTATATATATATATGTATATATATATATATATAATATATATATATAGGTATATATATATATGTATGTATATATATATATAGGTATATATATATATGTATATATATATATATATATATATATGTATATATATATATATATAGGTATATATATATATATAGGTATATATATATATATAGGTATATATATATATAGGTATATATATATATATATAGGTATATATATATATATATAGGTATATATATATATATAGGTATATATATATATAGGTATATATATATATATATAGGTATATATATATATATAGGTATATATATATATAGGTATATATATATATATATAGGTATATATATATATATAGGTATATATATATATAGGTATATATATATATATATAGGTATATATATATATAGGTATATATATATATAGGTATATATATATATAGGTATATATATATATAGGTATATATATATATATATATAGGTATATATATATATGTATATAGGTATATATATATACGTATATATATATATATATATATATATAGGTATATATATATATATAGGTATATATATATATATAGGTATATATATATATATATAGGTATATATATATATAGGTAT